>JARQOC010000006.1:101109809-101111420 GCA_033576535.1 Allobates femoralis
GAGCGGCGCAGATGACCTCTGTACAGGAGATGTACGGTAATGCCGCGGCCAATCAGACGCTAGCAACCGTCTGATTTGGCTGATGGCTTACTATCGTACATCTGCGGCGCCTAGCTATGTACACACACCGGGTGACATCAAGTGGTGGCGGCAAGCTCCGGAGGAACAATGGCGGTGGTAGAGGCAGCTGTGTGAATTTTTTTTTTTTTGCCTGCCTGCCACGTCCTATTTTCGGAGGATGCCTTATATTAAACACCCTGGCCAAATCCCCAGGGCGCCTTATTTCGGGGAAACAGGGTATATTGTGGGATGGAGCAGGCAGAGGACTCCCAACATGGCTGATCCTCCCCACAGTTCCATGTGGATTAGTGTAGCCTTCCTGTATTTTTTTTTTCGTCCTGGGAAACAATGTTATAGGGACTGTCTTTTATATATATATATATTTTTTTTTTTTATTAATCCTTCCCCCAATGTTTAGGTCATGTTCTGTTTATCACTAAGGGTGCTTTCACACTGGCGGTTTTGAAAAATGCGGCAGATCCGGTAAAAAAAACGCATCTGCCGCATTTTCCACCTAACAGCTGTAGATGCGGCAAGCCCCATGCATTGTCTATGGGGCTTGCGGTAAGTGTGCGGTAGATGCGGCTGCGAAAAAAACACGGTCAGCGGTGTTTTTTTTTCGCTGCAGCACACTTACCGCAAGCCCCCTAAAATGGTTTATAAAAGCAAAAAAAATCAATGTTTATCATAAAAACGCACTTTAGATGCATATGTTAGGTACCTTCACGAACAGTCATTGGCAATCAGTCGAACGCAGTTTTTTTAAACCTAGTCTCAGATTTGAGCGAAAGTTGGAGATTACTAGTAGGTTAGACACTAATTTTCTAAGGGCTCTAGAAACTCCATGATGGCAGCTTGAATACTCGTGGTCACCGCATGTTTTTCTTGAGCCTCTTGTTTAACAGCCGCCTTCTCTCTCTGAGCCATGGTGACTTGATGGATGAACACTGTAGGAAGATTAATCTTGTGCAAGTTTAGATAGGTCACCAGGGTCTTCTGTATTGTTGTTTTGATTGTATCAAGCCATTGGGTTGCTGATCTTCTCTTCGCCTTGTTTCTTTTTCTCCTGACCATGTTGTCTTTCTCCAGTGATTGCTTTTTTTAAGACTGATGTCCCGTGTAAACGTGACACGTATTGCCTGATAAATGAGCAAAACCCTTTTTAATTCAGTGATTACATCGTTTATGCTGGAGAAACAAAAATCAGTGATTAGCAGAATATTGAGCTTTTTAACCAATAAATGTGCTGTCAACATCTGAAGGTACAAGACGATCGAATTCATGATTGGTCAAATTTTGTGTGTGTAAACGGGCCAGTAAATGAGGACAGATCAACTTGTATGTAGTTCATGGTCAAAATCTGCTTGTCAGAGTGTGCCTTGTTATTGGGCTGTTGATGTATGTGGGACTTTTGGGGCATTCAAGTCAACTTGGTTTCTGGAGTGTAAAAGTGAACAGGTTTATTAATCTTGTAGTTCTTGTTGTCACATTGCGCTTTATCTAAAGTCTCATACTATGCTACCCAATTTCCTTAACGCTGCATTCTCAGAT
>JARQOC010000006.1:101117849-101133994 GCA_033576535.1 Allobates femoralis
AAAGAGTTAAGAGTGAAGAATTAAGCCAAAAATCCATATGTAACTGCTATCATTTTCTGACAGTTTTCCTTTAAGCGCCCCCTAGTGGAGGCTTCAGGCAACCCGAAGTATGTTAGTAAAGGGAATTGTCACCAGGTTTTTGTCATCCCATCCGAGAGCAGCATAATTTAGACCCTGATTCCAGTGATGTCACTTACTGAGCTATTTGCTGTCAATTTGATAAAATTACTGTTTTCTCTGCTGCAGATTTTGCAATTCATTAATATGCTGGACTACCTGGCAGCAGCCAAGTTAGACCTTTAATGATAATCTTCAGCTAATTAAACAGTGTTTTTTTGTTTTTTTTTTTCGTCCTCCTCCCCCCCCCCCCCCCCCCCCCCAAACTACTGAGCAGCCCAATAAGGGATACATCGCTGAAATCAAGATCTCTGGATCTACATTATGCTACTCCCAGATAAGGTGGAATAAAGCACCTGACATACCCTTTTAAATAGTTTAGAAATTGAAATTAACATGGGATGATATAAGTGCTGCTGTGTGTGACAGGCACGAAAATCTATTTAAGAATGCATTAAATTAATACAGGGTTTTGCATTTCAGCATGGGACAGATGTCTTACCCATGTATGTTAACAGACTGATTTTTAAGTATACTGAAAAAGGGCAGGAGAAGGGACTGCACAGATGCATTATGGGGACGAGGGTCAGCACAAATAAGATAATGGTAAAAATATATAATGCTAACACATGGTGAGGTGCAATATAAACCAGGAATATAATAAGTCATTCAATGTTAAAATGAGAGCACTAAAAGGTTAAACACTGAGATCATGGGGTCAAGAGTCAGTGCAAATAAGGAGACAAAGTAAAAAGTATACTAGATAATGTCAAGCAACATAGTAAAGGGCATAAGCTAATAATAATTGGGTAACATCAATGCCAAAAAGAAAAATACAAGAAAACATAAGCTACATTCAGTACAACACAGAAGAAAGAAACGTGTATATATGACCGGGATCAGGGAAGAAATATATTCAACACTTGATAAAGTGAAAAATAGTTTTTATTACAATAAACTCGTGTGTATAAGGTAAAACAAAAGCACAAAACATCTAAAACCATTTAAAATATGTGCAACACCGCACAGATAGCATCAGATATACATGCCTCCTATAGTTTTAACAATAATAATAGTCCTGCAAAGCTGACCTGGTGACAAAACACAACAGTGAATGAATATTTGCACTAGTTCCCATGATAAGAAGACCAACAAAAAACAGGAGCGGAAAAAAGACCCCAGAGTATTGGAACTGTAGAAATCTATTGCAACCTGAGCTCAGCTCAATAAGGCAGAGAGGGGAAAAAAAAAAAAAAAAAAAAAAAAAGCCTTGATTAAATGTCTGGTACTCTATAAAGTGAGTCAAAGGCTGCCTAGTTAATGATAGGACCTGAACAGACCACAAAGCAAAGAGAGACAATACTCTGGGTGAACCGCATACCTGTGAATAAAGACAAATTTGTGCAGATTAGTCACCAGTCACTTTAGACCTGCAGGTAAGGAGGCATAGGAAGCGTGGCTCTGGACCTACGCGTGTCGCTGCCCAATTGACAGCTTCATCTGGGTAGAGCACCACTAGGGGGTGTGCCCAGTTACCTTATATCCACATGTTAATAAGCAGCACCTGCAGAGGAGGCTCCATATACAATGAATAACCTCTGGAGATTTTATGAGCAACAAGGAGGAGGGGTGCTGGGCTGTGGCTAGTACATCATGCTTGATCCAGTGCACATGTACGGAGTAACTTCCGGGTTTTGTTTACCTCTGAAGTTTCCTGTGTGCACTGGATATTAGAACTCACAAATGCGCATGCCCGGACCAAGCCCCGAAAAAGTCGGAGCTGTCCGTGCTCGCTGTGTGTAGCGTCGCTAGGCGACGCTTGCGCATACGCAGACCGGCCGGTCTATAGTAATACAACATTTGTTGCCGTGAGTGCAGGCTGATTGAGCCTGCACACGATGTTATAGTGCAAATTAGAGCAGCAACTCAGCCCAATGAAAACCAGGGAAGGGGGAGAGGTGTGTAGAATAATTATGTACAAAAATATACAATTATAAACAAGAGGTTTGATTGCACTCATGAGAACTCAGTATCGCCACCTATAGGAAAAAGAATGGTCAAACGTGTGACTGGTGGATCCTGTGTTAGTGCCACTCTACCTTTTTCTTTTGTATGAACTGCTTTTGTGTCTTCTTGACACGTTCTAGAGTGTGCACAGCACGGTTTGTGGGTTGATTTATCAGCTTCCTCCTTGTGGGAGTATGGATCTTGAATCCAGAGAAGCTACATGGAAAAATTATAAAGGAGGAATTTTTGGAGCCAGGGAACCGGTAGCTGAGGACAACTCTTTTAAAGGTGTTTCCGCTAGGTTGATTAAACTTCACAAACATATATGTAAAACATGGTGGAATATTCAATCATTGGAAGAATACAATAAGCTTGGGCTGGCACCTAGAGGCTTGAGGGTTCAGATTTTTCCTGCTTGGGAGGTGGATGCTGGTTTTAAAAAAGTTTGGGAATCAGGCCTTTCAAAATGTTCAGAGATTATAATATCGATGCTCATTGAACATGATAAGGCCCTTTTGACAAAGCTTAAAACCGAGATTAAAACCTTAGAGAGCAAATTGCAAGACTTTGATCTTGTAAAACAAGTCGCCCCCTTCAGGACAAAATTAAAAGAGATAATTGATCGCTTTGAAGACGACGTTATCAGAGGGAAACAACAAAAAATCCTTCGGGATAAGAGAGATCTGGAAGAAAATAGGTTATATAAGTGGGTGCACCACGACAACCCTAGACCGAACAAACCTAACCTGCAGGTCTAAAGTGACTGGTGACTAATCTGCACAAATTTGTCTTTATTCACAGGTATGCGGTTCACCCAGAGTATTGTCTCTCTTTGCTTTGTGGTCTGTTCAGGTCCTATCATTAACTAGGCAGCCTTTGACTCACTTTATAGAGTATCAGACATTTAATCAAGGCTTTTTTTTTTTTTTTTTTTTTTTTTTTTCCCCTCTCTGCCTTATTGAGCTGAGCTCAGGTTGCAATAGATTTCTACAGTTCCAATACTCTGGGGTCTTTTTTCCGCTCCTGTTTTTTGTTGGTCTTCTTATCATGGGAACTAGTGCAAATATTCATTCACTGTTGTGTTTTGTCACCAGGTCAGCTTTGCAGGACTATTATTATTGTTAAAACTATAGGAGGCATGTATATCTGATGCTATCTGTGCGGTGTTGCACATATTTTAAATGGTTTTAGATGTTTTGTGCTTTTGTTTTACCTTATACACACGAGTTTATTGTAATAAAAACTATTTTTCACTTTATCAAGTGTTGAATATATTTCTTCCCTGATCCCGGTCATATATACACGTTTCTTTCTTCTGTGTTGTATTGATTATGGTCAAACGTGTGACTGGTGGATCCTGTGTTAGTGCCACTCTACCTTTTTCTTTTGTATAAGCTACATTCAGACACATTTCTGATCTGTTTTATGGAGATCCCTTTTTACAGTGAACTGCAACGGATCAATTTCGGAGTTTCCCAGCAAAGTCTGAGTTTTCCAGATTTGTCATTCAGACACAACATTTTGCAGTGATATGTTTTTAGGTGAAAAACTGATCCTAAAAAAGAATGAGCATGTCTATTTTCTGGTCATCATAATGGGAGACCCAGACAATGGGGTTTAGGGCGCTGCCCTCCGGAGGTCACACTAGGTACTACAAGTTTGTAGACACCGCCTCCTCCGCTTATAAACCCCTACCGCAGGGAACATCCTCAGTTTTAAACTTAGTGTGCTCGGAGGATCACGCTTTGCTTGCACTTCACTGCACTCTCACTACTTACGTGATGGCGTCTGAAGACAAGGTAATATGGTCCTAGTCGGGACCTGCGACAGCCTCCCCGCTCACCCTTTGTGGCACACGCTGGTGGAGGTACCGGAGGGCCTAGTGCCTGGACACTCTGTGTTCTCCCGGTACGCTGTTGCGCTCCTTTCCATCCCTCTCTGGGGGGCTCTGGAGAGTGGGAGATGGGAGCCTTGCACAGCTCCGCTCCGTCCGAGGCCTCCCTAAATGGTGCTTACAGACCGGACTGGAGCCAGCCCAGTCCGAGGCCTCCCTAAATGGTGCTTACACTCCGGACTGGGCTGAACCCCCGTCCGAGGCCTCCCTAAATGGTGCTTACAGACCGGACCGGCACTGAGGCACTCTGTGTCTCCTGTGTGCCTGGGGGTAGTGTCTGGCACTTTATGTGTCCTGGCACTCAGACCGCGCGTTACCCTCGGGTCCGCGGATCTGGCGGTGTACCCTGTGCTGGGGTCACCCTGGCTGACCGCCCTGTGTGTCACAGGGGCTGAGGCCGTAGACTGTGCATGTTTGTATGTGATGACAGTCTGGGTATGTGTGCATGATGATTTCGCACTGTTTTCCCGCGCTGCGGGCTCCAGCACCTCCATTACAGAGGCTGCTTGGAGGAGGAGAGGCAGCCCTTACGGTGACGTCACCGGGGGGCGTGTGCGTGTGCTTCCCGCGTGTTCCCGGCGCCGCCCACGTCTATGCTGGCGGCGGCCATCTTCTCTCTCACTTCCCGGCTGGGATCTACGGCAGCACGTGTCTGCACTTCAGAGGGAGACCGGAACTCGCGGAGGTCACACACGCACACCGCTTCCTCCCACCGCGTTACTGCGGTCGGTAAGCCACCGGGATTCCCGGTTTGTTTTGTCTATTGGCCTTGGCCTCAACCCCTACTGTGGATATGTCCTCAGTTAAGAAGCATGCTGCTAAGGCGGCGGATAACACCATTACCTGTGCTACCTGCAAGGGAACTTTGGTGGAGGGTCCTGCAATAACTGCGGACGCCCAGAAGCCCGGGCTGGCTCAGCTGAGGCAGCAGCAGCTCCGGTGCTATATCCTGAGATTCAGGTAATCCAAGGGCCATGGGAAACGCAGAATAGGATCAATGAATCCCTGCTGTCCCAGATGTCCTCCATGTCGCAGTCACTGGAGGCACTGCATAGGAGACTGGAAAACCCAGCTACTCCTTCCAGTTACCCCCGGGTGTCTCCCTCTTCTGCTGTGAGACCCCCTAAGCGGGCTCGTCGTGAGGATTCACCCGAGCTCCAGGCTCTCTCTGAGGAGGAGCGTTCCTCTGATGGTGAGGAAGTTGATGGGGGTTCAAACTTCGGGTCTGTGTCTGTGTCTGAACCTCCAGACGGGGTGGAGGATCTGGTGTCCTCCATCAATGAGACCTTGCGTCTCGTGACTCCCCCTGAAGAGGTTGTTGTGCACCCGAAGGAGGTCTATCAATGGCTGCGGCCAGAGGCTAGACCAAGTGGATCCTTCATGGACCACACTAATTTTGGAAGGGTGGTTAGAGCACCCAGGTTACATCCTGGGCGGCGCTATGTCCGCAAACCTAAGGACAATCGCTTCCCCTTCCCCCAGGAGGTGCTTCAGGAATGGTCGCAGTCTCCAAAGGTGGACGCTTCCATGACCAGGATTGCTGCACGCTCCCTTTTCTCTGCCTCTGATAGCTCCTCGCTGAAGGATGCTACTGATAGACAGGTCGAGCAACTCGCCAAGTCTTCCTATGAGGCTGTGGGGTCTTCATTTGCCCCTAATTTTGCCACGGTCTGGACCTTACAAGCGATTACTACCTGCTTGGATGGTATCACTGACCTGGCAAGGTCCAGTCCGGAGGTCCTGGCACTCACTGAGAGAGCAAGGGCCTATGCGGACTACGCCAGGACGGCGTCTCTGGAAACTGCCACTCGCTCAGCTGTGGCTTCGGCCAATGCGATAGCGATCCGCAGGTTGTTGTGGCTGCGTCTTTGGGACTCAGATGCCACATCTAAGAAGATTCTGCAGAATCTTCCGTTCTCTGGTGACAGACTCTTTGGCACAGAGCTGGACAAGCTGATCAAGGATTCTGCTGAGTCTAAGATACCGCAGAATAAGCCTAAGCCACGGTATACCGTTAAGAGGAACCCAAAGCAGTGGTCCTTTCGGTCCGGCTCACAGTCATCAGCACCGTCCGCTCGCACGGACCGAGGGGGCAAGCCCGCTTCTCAGTGGCGCTCCAAGAGTCGTCCAAAGAAGCCGGCGGGGGCAGCAACTACCACCCCCAAACCCGCCTCTACATGACTCACTCCTTCATCCTGCCTCCCCACAGGTGGGGGGCCGCTTGTCTCGCTTTCAGGACAAGTGGCTACTTCACGTTCAAGATCAGTGGGTTCGAGACGTAGTCTCGCGAGGTTACAGGATAGAGCTGACGTCAAAACCATTATCCCGATTCCATCGGTCTGTTCCATCCCCAGAAAAGACTCAGGCTTTTCTCCGGGTGTTGGAGGGACTCCGCAGAGACGGAGTAGTGGTCCCAGTGCCCACGGCAGAGAGGTTCAGGGGTTTTTACTCCAACCTCTTTATTGTCCCAAAGAAGGACGGCTCCTTTCGACCGGTCCTAGACCTAAAATTGTTCAACCGTCACGTGTTGGTGCGGAAGTTCCGCATGGAATCCCTACGTTCCGTTATCGCGGCTCTGTCGCAGGGGGACTTCCTAGCGTCCATCGATATCAGGGACGCTTACCTTCACGTGCCCATTGCACCGGCTCATCAACGCTGGTTACGATTCGCAGTGGGGGACGAACATCTCCAATTTGTGGCCCTACCCTTCGGGTTGGCCTCTGCACCAAGGGTGTTCACGAAGGTGATGGCATCTATGATGGCTCTCCTGCATGTGCAGGGTCACGCCGTCATACCCTATCTGGACGACCTATTGGTCAGGGCGCCATCGGAAGACCTTTGTCGGGTGAGCCTGGAAGCGACCATGAGGTCTCTGGAACAGTTCGGGTGGCTTCTCAATACTCAGAAGTCGACCCTGGTTCCGACCCAGTCATTGACATATCTGGGCATGGATTTCCACACGGACTCAGCCCTGGTGTCTCTACCTCAGGCCAAGCAGCTGGCGATCCACTCAGGAGTACAGCACGTTCTCCTGTCACCTCACTCATCCCTTCGGGAATTGATGAGACTGGTGGGACGCATGGTAGCGGCAATAGAGGCGGTGCCATTTGCACAGTTTCGTCTCCGTCCTCTCCAGCTGGAGATTCTTCGCCGGTGGGACAAGAGAGCGATCTCTCTGAATCGGTTGGTGGCACTATCGCAACCGACCAGGGACTCCCTGCAGTGGTGGCTACAGCCACGTCACTTGTCACGGGGAAGATCCTTCCTCAAACCTTCTTGGTTAGTGGTGACCACCGACGCCAGTCTGAAGGGCTGGGGCGCGGTGTTCTTACACCACAGGGCTCAAGGCCTCTGGACTCAGGCGGAGTCGACGTTGCAGATCAACGTCCTGGAGATCAAGGCGGTCTATCTGGCGCTCCTGGCGTTTCAGAAATTCCTGGCAGGACGACCCATTCGGGTACAGTCCGACAATGCGACGGCCGTCGCCTACATAAATCATCAGGGAGGGACCAGAAGCGCTCAGGCCCTCGCCGAAGTCCACCGCATCCTATCGTGGGTGGAGGAACACGACTGCTTGATCTCCGCAGTTCACATCCCAGGGGTCGAGAACTGGGAGGCCGACTACCTGAGCCGGCAGGGGATGGACGCCGGAGAGTGGTCCCTGCATCCAGACGTCTTCCGGGACATCTGCAGCAGATGGGGCACTCCGGACGTGGATCTGATGGCCTCAAGGCTGAATCATCAGGTGCCCCAGTACGTGGCGAGATCGTGGGATCCTCAGTCCCTGGGGGCGGATGCTCTGATACTGAGTTGGTCCAGCTTCCAACTGCCGTATGTGTTCCCTCCTCTGGCTCTGATTCCCAGGGTCCTGTGGAAGATCAGGTCGGAGTGCAGGATAGCCATTCTAGTGGCTCCAGATTGGCCCAGGAGGTCCTGGTATCCGGACCTGTGGCAACTGTCAGGCGGACACAGGTGGGCTCTTCCAGAACGCGCAGATTTACTCGCACAAGGCCCATTCTTCCACCTCAATTCCAGGGCCCTCAGATTGACTGCATGGCTCTTGAGGCCTGGCTCCTGACATCTAGGGGTTTCTCCCCTACAGTGGTGGCCACTATGAATCGGGCTAGGAAGCCTGTTTCCAGGAAGATGTACCACCGGACGTGGAAGATCTTTTTTGCCTGGTGTGCCTCTGGTGGACGGTCTCCTTGGCCCTTGTCCATCCCGACGTTGTTGGCTTTCTTACAGTCGGGTTTGGAGTTGGGATTGTCCCTTGGCTCTTTGAAATGTCAAGTATCAGCACTTTCGGTGCTGTTTGACAGGCGATTGGCGCTCCTCCCGAAGGTGCGTCAATTTCTGCAGGGGGTGTCGCGGATGGTTCCGCCCTACAAGAGACCTCTGGACCCTTGGGACCTTAACATGGTCCTGGCGGCATTACAGAAACCGCCGTTTGAGCCATTGAGAGATGTTTCTCTATCTCGTCTGTCCCAGAAAGTGGCCTTTCTGGTGGCGATTACGTCTCTAAGGAGGGTCTCAGAATTGGCTGCACTATCGTGCAAGTCACCCTTTCTGGTGGTTCACCAAGACAAGGTGGTGTTGCGCCCACGGCCAGAATTCTTGCCGAAGGTGGTTTCAACTTTTCACCTGAACCAGGAGATTGTTCTCCCATCATTTTGCCCCGCTCCCGTTCATCAGGTGGAGCGCGACCTCCATACTCTGGATCTCGTGAGAGCTGTATGCATTTGTGTCCAGGACCGCCTCCTTCCGGAGTTCGGATTCCTTATTTGTTCTTACGACAGGTCGCTGTAAGGGGTCCGCGGCTTCGAAGTCAACCTTGGCCAGATGGATTAAGGCGTCCATTCAAGAGGCCTACCGGTCTTCTGGTTTGCCTCTCCCGGTGGGATTGAAGGCTCACTCCACCAGGGCTGTAGGTGCCTCTTGGGCCTTGCGACATCGAGCGTCTGCTCTACAGGTGTGTCAGGCGGCCACTTGGTCCAGCCTGCACACTTTCTCTAAGCACTATATGGTGCATGCCCATGCCTCTGCGGATGCAAGTCTGGGCAGGCGGGTTCTCCAGGCGGCGGTTGCCCACCTTTGAAGGGAACCATGTGTTATCCGTCTTGTTGAGGAACTCTTCCCGCCCTGGGGTATTGCTTTAGGACATCCCCATTGTCTGGGTCTCCCATTATGATGACCAGAAAAAAGAGAATTTTGTTTACGTACCGTAAATTCTTTTTTCTTTAATCATCAATGGGAGACCCAGCACCCACCCAGTTGTTCCTTTGCATGTTTTGCATTTGTTCTGCTCTCTGTTGAGACAGTGTTTGCCGGGTTGTTGAACCGTCTGTGTACGGCATTCTTCCCGATGTTTCGGGTGTGGTTTATTTTCTCCTCGCAGCTTATGGACCAAACTGAGGATGTTCCCTGCGGTAGGGGTTTATAAGCGGAGGAGGCGGTGTCTACAAACTTGTAGTACCTAGTGTGACCTCCGGAGGGCAGCGCCCTAAACCCCATTGTCTGGGTCTCCCATTGATGATTAAAGAAAAAAGAATTTACGGTACGTAAACAAAATTCTCTTTTTGTGTGGTGTTTTTCTGATCTGATTTTTCCATTGAAACCCTTGTCTATGGGCTTAAAAAAATGGATCCTCACAAAACACATCAAAGGCTGGTTTCACATTGCGATTTTTTTCCCTGTCCATGGGGATCCTACTTTTTGCAGGACCCCTAGGACAGGAAGAGGATCGCATCAGAGGTGACCTCTGGATGCCATTTCTGTGGCCGTGATTTTCACGGATCCGGACACTGAAAGCCTGAGCCTGCAAGGTGAAGGTAAGCCGGGCACTTTCACACCCGCAATGTGTATAAATATGTACATTGCGGGAGTGAATCAAGGGCTAAAATAAAAATAAAAAAGATCCTCACCTCTCTGGCGTTTGTCCCGCAGCGTCTAGCTCCCGGGGTTGTCACAACCCGATCAGCTGATCAGTCATATGACCGCATCAGCTGATCAAGTTGCCACGCAACGCCAGGTCCTTAAGCCCCGGGAGCTAGACGCTGCGGGACACACACTGGAGAAGTAAGGATTTTTTTTATTTATTTATTTTTTTTAATTTTAACCCTTTGTTGGTTGATTTCACTTCCGCAATGTATGTATATACATTACAGAAGTGAAATTAAAGGGGAACAGAGCAGTTCTTGTGTACTGAGCATGCTCAGTATACTAAAATTGGGTCCGGGAAACAATACAATGTTTTCCCGGACCTGTGCTCCATAGGCCCCATGTTATTTGTCGCGGATAATGTTCGATCCAATGTGGTCCGCTATGCCCAAAATCTGAGCAGTCCCCAATTTTGGATACAGCAAGAAATCGGACACAATTGGATCCAAAACAAATTTGATGGCATTAAGGCAAATCTGATCCGTTGCCCATAGGGATACATGAGGGCCAAATCGGATCCATGGCTGGCTGTTTTACAACGGACAGCCACGGATCCCCAAAACTTGTAATGTGAAAGCAGCCAAAAGCGGATCATCACTTTGACATGTTTTTTTTGAAAAGCTGATCCAGTTCTGCGGCTGAAAAACACATCCTCCCAAAACGCATCCAAAACGTGTGAATACAGCCTAACAGTGGTGCCCAACAATTCAAAGTGAGTAATATGCAATAAAGGTTGTGAAAAAAAAGAGGCTAAATAATTAAAATGAAATGCACCAGGATAACTTTCTTGTCAACAAAGTTGAGCACACTACCACGTTACTTTAAGGATTTTTGCACTATGGACCTTTTTCTTCTCTTCATAGAAATCTGCATAGAATACTGTCATCCATTTAGAGGACACTGGAGGACATCTCTTTCCCAGTATATCTTTGTTAAATACTTGCGTTACCTTTGAAACCATTCTGAAGCCTTAAGCTCCCGTCACACACAACGACGCACCAGCGATCCCGACAATGATACGACCTGGTAGGGATCTCTGGTACGTCACTTTGGGGTCGCTGGTGAGATGTCAAACAGTCAGTTCTCACCAGCGACTTCAGCAACGATCCGGAATGATACAGAGGTCGTTGGGAATTGTCACTCTTGGGTGTAGTATTGATCGTTGGTCGTTGTCCCTTTCATACACAGCGATGCAGCGTTCCCAGCGGGAGCTTTATTATTAGTTTTCTTTCTCTTGTTATTTTTCCTTGATATTATTGAATATTGGCTGTTGCCATTCCATTCCTCTTAGAGGGGCATGTCACCGCCTCATCAGTACCGGACTGCAGTGACGAGACACAACTAGTGTCAGTCTATTCATACATTTCAAGGAATTGACCTGCCGAATTGTAAGTTTTTAGTAAAGTAGACCTGTCAACAGAGCTGAGTGATTTTTTTTCTTGGCTCCTTTCTTAGTGGATAAATCTCTGTAAATCACATTCCTGTATAGTGGTGTGGCCAGAAAAAACAAATCTGTGCAATTGTCCTAATGTGCCATCCTTCAGTACTCTGTTTATCAGAGGTGTTTAATATCAATGCACACTTATGTATCGGGTATTTCCTGCTTCTTACATTAATATTTTTACTCTCTTCAAGGTTTTTGGACTCCAAACATAAAAACCATTACAAGATCTACAATCTGTAAGTATATTTTGGTGCTGCCACCATTGATAGAAGTGTCTGCCTTTCCCTTTCTGTAGACCGAGTGGATGGGTATTGTTTTACAGACTTGCATGCCTGAAACAATTAGTTGGAGGGGCCTAATGGAGATTTGTGTCGCGGTAGTGGAGTGATGAGGTTAGATGGAATTTTGGCAGGCGTTCATGTTACATGATCTACTTTTAAATGACTTGGATGTTTGCCCACTCCATGGCCTGTGACCACGTGTTGAATTGGGAATAAAATATATAGACAGTGGATTTCAGCTTGTAGACTTTTGAAGCTTTCCTGTAAGTCACACACATGATCCCCTCCCCCCACCACTGCTTTGTGTAATGTAGATGGGATATATTCTATTTGTCACCTGGGTTGTCTTGTAAGAAGTTTTTTTTAATAAAATCACTAATCTGCTGCAGAGCAAATGAAGCTCAGGAGTCGCTCAGTGATGTGTGCTCACGGTGGAGTAGCAGATATTTATGACCTATGGCTCCACCCAATCTCTGCTGATTGTAGGTTTTCTCCCAGCAGCAGTACTGCAAGTTGTGTGCGCTTTATGGCAGCAGAAATAAGAGCTCATTGACAAATATCATAGGTAATTAACTTGGAAGTGATGAAATTCAGTCAAATCTCTAAAGACATAGCAATGACTGGAGACAGAGCCATATCAGCATATGTAATATTAATGCCACCACTTACTAGCTAGCTGGTGACCAAACGATCAGTCAGTGTCCATCTCTCCTGCTTACCCCATATGTAGAAACGCCAGCCTTGGCCTCATGCTCCTGTGTTCTCTATGACAATGCGGTTACCAGACTCCTTTGGCAACCGCTTATTTTGGAGTTGGGGGGTGTTGAGTGCTTGAAATCCAACATGTGGGATCCTTCTCCTCTTTGACATCAATCGGAGGGGGAGGGGGAGAGTCAGGAGTCACCCACTACACATTAGGCATACCTTAAGGTAATGTATGGGGGCTTTTTTGTTCTGCCTTTTGTGTAGGCCCCAAGCAGTACAGTACTGCTGTCATTAACTTAATATTTATTGACTCTGCTCATTTTGTCTCAGCCTTTACAGCAAAACCTTAGTAGAAAGTTAAAGTGGAAAGTGTCATAAGGAATTGTAAAACAAAAGTGTATTATAAAAATTGGTTGAAATATAAGTTTGACACTTCTTTTTAAATATAATGGACAGGTGTCTGTATGTTAAAGGTTACAAAATGGGAATGGATTTAAAGGGAAGCTGTCACGTTGCACAAACAGTCCTATCTGCAGGCAGCTTGTTGCAGTTTTGTAGGAAAAAGACTGTATTCTGGAATTTTCAGGAAAGTGAGCAGACCATTCAGGGATTGATAGCCTTCCCCTAATAACATTTGTTTATATAGTGCTATTAATGCCATATATTTACAACATTGTCCCCATTGGAGCTTACAATCTAAACATTGTATCTGTATGTCTTTGGACTGTGGGAGTAAAATGGAGAACTCAGAAGAAACCCACATAAACACAGGGAGAATATACAAACTCCTTGCAGATGTTGTCCTTGGGGAATTGAACCCAGGACCAGAGTGCTGCAAGGCTGCAGTGCTAACCACTGAGCCACCGTACAGTGCTAACCACTGAGCCACTGTGCCACCCATTTATAAGTTTATGTAGAGATACATGTTGGTGACTGATTATACTGTATAGTTTTGCATCACACGGTTTCAGTGTGGTCATCTCCTGCTCTATAGCACGCCTGCAGATTGGTCTGCATTTTCAATGGGACAAGTTTCTTTTTAAAGTGAACCTGTGTTATGTCCCAAAATGCTTACCCTGGGGGAGGGATAATCTGTAGGTGAATGGTTACAATAGTTAACTGCACAGCTACTGGGAAAAATGAGCTTTATTCCTGGCAGCATAGTGGGCTGTGGCTGTAAGCTAGCTTGATTGACAGCTTGCTTGTCACAGATGTGAGTGAGCTGTCTGTGTCAGGGCATTCTTACAGCTGCTGATTACTATGCACTGAGCGGTGACTGAAGTCACTCCTCTGCTCCTCTGAATGGAAGCGATCTGCGCCTGTGAGGAGTAAAATTACATTAACTCTTAGATTTGCTTTTAGTACGGACCCTGGGCAGTATTGGAGCGCTAGTAACGTGCAGGTTAACACATTATCTGCAGTTTAATAGCTTTTGGGGACATACTTGCCATTTGTAAGTACTATATGTACAATGTGCTCATTTTAATACCAGTGGTTTTGTGCTGTTTCCATTGCTGCTCTGGTTAGTCTCCTGCTTGTGGCCACAGCTCGCTTTTGATGGTTTATACAGCTGATTGCTGCTTTCTTTCTAAATGTATGTCAGAAAGCCTCGTTCTGAGTCTTAGACTTAAATTGAGAAAGTAACTTTTGGTCTACATAAACACATTGTTAGCTGGGTGGTCACATGATGAGAGTAGCGCTGAAAACTGCAGATGACAGGGACCAATTAGTGTTTTAATGCATACATTAGATTGTTAAATGAAATGTAAAAAAAATACATCCTAATGTTGTAGTACCTTTTTAAGTTTGTTTGTAAAGTATTTTACCTTCTGTTGGATGGATAGTGCGAGGCTTTGCGCTTATAGACGTGTGTTTTCTATACTGTCCCTTTAACTGTGCCTCATCCTGAGATGTCTCAAGACACTATCTAACAATGGGCAGACATGTCGTTCATAGTCCATTTTCCAAAGCCGTCAGTCTGGAGTGTATTGTCCTCCTAAGGAGACAAGCCAATAATGACATCACAAGGTTTTTGCACTCAGAGAGCTGTCCAAGATCAATGGCTGAGGTCTTAATTGCATATCTCTTTAAATAATGCAGAATAATGTGCTCGACAAGAGCAAGCTTCAAATAAGAATTGGGAATAATTAGACATTCTTCTTTTGTTACTAAGTAGATTAAGTTTGATTTACAGACATTCATTGGTGAAGCTGAGCCTTATTTAATGTCATATTAGTATTAATGACTATGGGCTGCTCCCTTGCATGGTGCTGTTAACATGTGAAAATGTCCCTGGGTCTAACCTGTATCTGCTTAACTTGTAGATGTGCTGAAAGACATTATGATACCAACAAATTTAGCTGCAGAGGTAAGTCACCGTACACGGATGTGCTGGAATAAAGGGAAATGGGTTAATCAACACTAGTGATGGGCGAGTAGCAAAATATTCATAATCACTATACTCATAATGAGTAGTTTGTAATACTCATGTACTTGTCCAAAGAGCGAGTCCAATGTTGGTCAATTTGTTAGACACATCTGGCTATAAAATGAGTATATTCGTGACAAGGTGGGAGGGAGGGCTTTTTTTGCATTTTCAATGCATTAAACATCTTGCTGTGCCCTCCAGAGAGAGCCTAATATCCTCACACGAGTGCTGACTCCCTTTGTATACTGAAGGGAGCTGGCAATCTGTGTCAGATCGATAACGATGGACACATCACTCACGAGCACCAGCGTTACAGAGTAACGAGTATTGTGAATACTGTACTATCCATGCAAGTAGTATATAGTAACGACTGCACTCGCACTAATCAACACCGGTCTTGTTTGTTTCCCCGACCCCTGCTAAAACATTTTTTTTTTTGTCTAGTACTACCTCTTAATGCAAACTTCACACTTTGTATATGAGATAAATTTTTACAAAACACTACTGAATCCAAATCTGTGTATTGAGTGTGGATTTGTTACAGATTAATACTTTCTATTTCAAAGTTTGAAATCCGCACAAAGAATTTGATTTGATGCAGATTTAAGATCAGGTTATATTACATCTCGAAAATCTCTGTGGAAACTCAATATATAATCTATTACATGTTAAAAATAGCATGTTTTATATCATTTTTACACAATGGTATGACTTCCTATATAGTAAAATTCTTTATAGAAAGATGCCATGAAAAATATTTTGAGAATTTGTAACAATTGGCTTAAATTATCAATTCTTCAGTAACAGAGAACAGAACAGTATTGGATGTTTAAATGTGTTTTCTCAATATAAATGATAGAGCATGGGAGACTGCCAACATGCCACCAGTCTGATCTGCCGGCCTTTCAATAACTCTCCCACTTTCCCCATCGTCACACATGAGGCCAAGGGACTTGGATAGGTTCTCTACTGGAAATACAACAGAACAACACCACTTCAACCCCCTTCCCAACATTAGGCATACTGTTACGTCCAATGTCATGCATGTATCTGTGTATCCTGCTTGATCAGGCGTTTAGCCTGCTTCATTCCCACAGATGGCAGCTGTGTATCTTCAGCCTGTAGTATCAGCTGTGCTCCACTCTGCTGCTAAAGGGGTACTGCCATCTCCAAGATCCTATCCCGGATTAGTGGTAGGGTTAGTTAGTAATAGTATACGTAATAGTGTAGTAGTATAGTAATAGTAGTAACAGCTTGTTATTAGAAATTTAGTATAGTTCTCCTGATAAAATGTCACTTACCCAATGTGCAGGCCTTTACAGTATCTTGGGT
>JARQOC010000006.1:101134094-101230046 GCA_033576535.1 Allobates femoralis
CTTGGGTATCCATGTTTACGACCAAGGGCATAGTGTTAGTTGCCAGTGGTCATAACCATGGATAAACTAAGCTACTGTAATACCCTGCATATGCTGTAATCAACATACGTAATCAGGAGAACTATACTAAATTTCTAATTGGAGGTATTATAAAGATAACATTACGATATGATCATGGAAATCTAAATACCTCTTTAAAGAGGACCTGTCACTCCCTGGTGCTATGCTAACTGAATCCAGCACTGAATGCAGCGTGTCTGCTTGTAGTCAGGGAAGGGGTCCCCCATGTCTTAGCCATCCTGTAAGTTGTTAAAAAGACTTTATAAAGTGTACAGATAACGACTCCAGAGGGACTTGCTCAGTATGGAGTCATCTCTGTTGCTGGTGTCCTCCCACACCTCCAGCACCTCTCTGTGCCACCTCCAGCCCTCTCTGTGCCACCTCAGCCCTCTCTGTGCCACCTCATGCCCCTCTGTGCCACCTCCAGCCTCTCTGTGCCGCCTCCAGCCCTATGTGCGCCTCCACCCTCTCTGGTGCCGCTCCAGCCCTCTTGTGCCGCTCCAGCTCTCTGGTGCCGCCTCAGCCCTCTTGGTGCGCCTCCAGCCTCTCTGGTGCCGCCTCCAGCCTCTCTGGTGCCGCTCCAGCCCTCTCTGGTGCCGCCTCCAGCCCTCTCTGGTGCCGCCTCCAGCCCTCTCTGGTGCCGCCTCCAGCCTCTTGTGCCGCTCCAGCCCTCTCTGGTGCCGCCTCCAGCCCTCTCTGGTGCCGCCTCCAGCCCTCTCTGGTGCCGCCTCCAGCCCTCTCTGGTGCCGCCTCCAGCCCTCTCTGGTGCCGCCTCCAGCCCTCTCTGGTGCCGCCTCCAGCCCTCTCTGGTGCCGCCTCCAGCCCTCTCTGGTGCCGCCTCCAGCCCTCTCTGGTGCCGCCTCCAGCCCTCTCTGGTGCCGCCTCCAGCCCTCTCTGGTGCCGCCTCCAGCCCTCTCTGGTGCCGCCTCCAGCCCTCTCTGGTGCCGCCTCCAGCCCTCTCTGGTGCCGCCTCCAGCCCTCTCTGGTGCCGCCTCCAGCCCTCTCTGGTGCCGCCTCCAGCCCTCTCTGGTGCCGCCTCCAGCCCTCTCTGGTGCCGCCTCCAGCCCTCTCTGGTGCCGCCTCCCAGCCCTCTCTGGTGCCGCCTCCAGCCCTCTCTGGTGCCGCCTCCAGCCCTCTCTGGTGCCGCCTCCAGCCTCTCTGGTGCCGCCTCCAGCCCTCTCTGGTGCCGCCTCCAGCCCTCTCTGGTGCCGCCTCCAGCCCTCTCTGGTGCCGCCTCCAGCCCTCTCTGGTGCCGCCTCCAGCCCTCTCTGGTGCCGCCTCCAGCCCTCTCTGGTGCCGCCTCCAGCCCTCTCTGGTGCCGCCTCCAGCCCTCTCTGGTGCCGCCTCCAGCCCTCTCTGGTGCCGCCTCCAGCCCTCTCTGGTGCCGCCTCCAGCCCTCTCTGGTGCCGCCTCCAGCCCTCTCTGGTGCCGCCTCCAGCCCTCTCTGGTGCCGCCTCCAGCCCTCTCTGGTGCCGCCTCCAGCCCTCTCTGGTGCCGCCTCCAGCCCTCTCTGGTGCCGCCTCCAGCCCTCTCTGGTGCGCCTCCAGCCCTCTCTGGTGCCGCCTCCAGCCCTCTCTGGTGCCGCCTCCAGCCCTCTCTGGTGCCGCCTCCAGCCCTCTCTGGTGCCGCCTCCAGCCCTCTCTGGTGCCGCCTCCAGCCCTCTCTGGTGCCGCCTCCAGCCCTCTCTGGTGCCGCCTCCAGCCCTCTCTGGTGCCGCCTCCAGCCCTCTCTGGTGCCGCCTCCAGCCCTCTCTGGTGCCGCCTCCAGCCCTCTCTGGTGCCGCCTCCAGCCCTCTCTGGTGCCGCCTCCAGCCCTCTCTGGTGCCGCCTCCAGCCCTCTCTGGTGCCGCCTCCAGCCCTCTCTGGTGCCGCCTCCAGCCCTCTCTGGTGCCGCCTCCAGCCCTCTCTGGTGCCGCCTCCAGCCCTCTCTGGTGCCGCCTCCAGCCCTCTCTGGTGCCGCCTCCAGCCCTCTCTGGTGCCGCCTCCAGCCCTCTCTGGTGCCGCCTCCAGCCCTCTCTGGTGCCGCCTCCAGCCCTCTCTGGTGCCGCCTCCAGCCCTCTCTGGTGCCGCCTCCAGCCCTCTCTGGTGCCGCCTCCAGCCCTCTCTGGTGCCGCCTCCAGCCCTCTCTGGTGCCGCCTCCAGCCCTCTCTGGTGCCGCCTCCAGCCCTCTCTGGTGCCGCCTCCAGCCCTCTCTGGTGCCGCCTCCAGCCCTCTCTGGTGCCGCCTCCAGCCCTCTCTGGTGCCGCCTCCAGCCCTCTCTGGTGCCGCCTCCAGCCCTCTCTGGTGCCGCCTCCAGCCCTCTCTGGTGCCGCCTCCAGCCCTCTCTGGTGCCGCCTCCAGCCCTCTCTGGTGCCGCCTCCCAGCCCTCTCTGGTGCCGCCTCCAGCCCTCTCTGGTGCCGCCTCCAGCCCTCTCTGGTGCCGCCTCCAGCCCTCTCTGGTGCCGCCTCCAGCCCTCTCTGGTGCCGCCTCCAGCCCTCTCTGGTGCCGCCTCCAGCCCTCTCTGGTGCCGCCTCCAGCCCTCTCTGGTGCCGCCTCCAGCCCTCTCTGGTGCCGCCCCAGCCCTCTCTGGTGCCGCCTCCAGCCCTCTCTGGTGCCGCCTCCAGCCCTCTCTGGTGCCGCCTCCAGCCCTCTCTGGTGCCGCCTCCAGCCCTCTCTGGTGCCGCCTCCAGCCCTCTCTGGTGCCGCCTCCAGCCCTCTCTGGTGCCGCCTCCAGCCCTCTCTGGTGCCGCCTCCAGCCCTCTCTGGTGCCGCCTCCAGCCCTCTCTGGTGCCGCCTCCAGCCCTCTCTGGTGCCGCCTCCAGCCCTCTCTGGTGCCGCCTCCAGCCCTCTCTGGTGCCGCCTCCAGCCCTCTCTGGTGCCGCCTCCAGCCCTCTCTGGTGCCGCCTCCAGCCCTCTCTGGTGCCGCCTCCAGCCCTCTCTGGTGCCGCCTCCAGCCCTCTCTGGTGCCGCCTCCAGCCCTCTCTGGTGCCGCCTCCAGCCCTCTCTGGTGCCGCCTCCAGCCCTCTCTGGTGCCGCCTCCAGCCCTCTCTGGTGCCGCCTCCAGCCCTCTCTGGTGCCGCCTCCAGCCCTCTCTGGTGCCGCCTCCAGCCCTCTCTGGTGCCGCCTCCAGCCCTCTCTGGTGCCGCCTCCAGCCCTCTCTGGTGCCGCCTCCAGCCCTCTCTGGTGCCGCCTCCAGCCCTCTCTGGTGCCGCCTCCAGCCCTCTCTGGTGCCGCCTCTCCTGTATGATGTTATCGCTGAGGGCTGGAGGTGGCACACAGAAGGCTGGAGGCAGGGAGGACACCAGCAACAGCGATTACTCATTACTGAGTAATGGTGGGTTTACACGCTCAGATATCTGAAACGATATTGTTTAAACGCCACGCTTTTGACATCGTTCGAACAATATAGTTTTTGCATCGTTGCATGTAAACGCAGGATATCTGAAGGAAAAATCGTTGGATCGGACATCTCAAAAGTGTGCTCTGGACCTCACTTTCATTGTTCGTCGTCCAATTAACGCTCCAGCAAAGTGCAGCAACGTTCAGTGTGACACCAAGATGAATGATATCATTCAGAATTCTCCCATTCCTGCCACTTTATCCAATTGTTCACAAAGTTTTAATGAATGATGCTGGCGCATTGCCAAATTACACATCGTTGACGATATCCTTGCATTTGACATGGCACCAACGATGTTGAAACTATTGCAGTCACGTGACATCCCAAACTATATCGTTTTAGATATCTGAGCGTGTAAACCCACCATAAGGCCCTCCGGACTCGTTATCTGTACACTTTATAAAGTCTTTCTAACAGCTTACAGGGAGGCTAGAGACATGGGGGACCCCTTCCCTGAATGCAGCAGACATGCTGCATTCAGTGCTCTAGTCGGTTAGCATAGCACCAGGGGGTGACAGGTCCTCTTTAACACCATAAATTCTGCTGGTAATTACACACACCTATCTGACAAACTATCTCCCCTTGTGACGATATTGCAGATGCTGAGGGCCCCGGTGTACGTCCATGCTCCTATGATCGCACGTCTATGGCTGCACCTCCTGGGAGACTGTCTTTTTTCTTTTTTATGCATACTACAATGTATTACACTAAACAGAACAAGTGGTCAATCGCAAGTGCAAATCCTTTTGAGGAACTAAAAATAAAAGTAAAAACATTACAGGTCTTAAAGTGACACAAACCATTTTGTTTTTTATATGGAAACTCCTGATTTCTTTTTGGACTACACAAACCATGAAACATGTATTTGGTAGTTTTTTACCATATTGATCTTTAGAATAATGTTGCCAGAGATTTTTACAAAACAAGGCTGTAAAAATACCTTGTGGTCTTGTGGGGAAGTTATATGATCTATCACTTATGTGGGAAAATCGGTAGATGTCTAATACCTGCCATCGCCTGCAACCTCCATTTTTCTTATTGAAAGCCTTATGTGCCTGACGTCCCCCGTTTTGTCCTCTGTAATGTATATTGTGGATATCTTCACGTGTGGCTCACCCAGCAGATAACCCACGCGCCTCACAGGTGTTTTTTCTTTGCAGTTGCACAATATCCTTTTGAAGACCACAATCCACCACAGTTAGAACTAATCAAACCTTTTTGTGAAGATCTCGACCAATGGCTAAGTGAAAACGACAATGTAGCAGCAATCCACTGTAAAGCTGGCAAAGGACGTACAGGGGTAATGATTTGTGCATATTTGCTACATCGAGGCAAGTTTATAAAGGCACAAGAAGCGTTAGATTTTTATGGAGAAGTGCGGACCCGAGACAAGAAGGTAGGTGCAATCACAAAGGTGACTGGCTTAAAAAATATATATATATTCTTTTCTGTATAGATGTTAAAAAGTTCCTTTAATTTTAAGTCCATCACTCCATTTTGTTTAAAACCAACCGTGAACATGAGAACTAAAAGCACAATGCGTGCGTTGGCTGTACCAGTAATGACTGCGAATGCTCTCCTCACATGTGTTAACGCTCCTCTTTTATATTTAGGGTGTGACAATTCCCAGCCAAAGGCGTTATGTCTATTACTACAGCTACTTGTTAAAAAATAATTTGGATTACCGACCAGTGGCACTTCTGTTTCACAAGATGATGTTTGAAACTATTCCAATGTTCAGTGGAGGAACTTGCAGTGAGTATAACTTGTCTGTCTTTATTTTTTTTCTCTGCTCACATTGCCTGTTTCTGGTTAATGGTGGACATTCTTGTCCTATTTCCGGCAATGTCACTGTGGCAGCTTGTTTCGTCTACCATAGTAATACTGGGCGGAAGCAAATTTGACTTTGACATTTGTCAGCTAGTGCTGAAAGAACGTTTTGTCTCTGTTCACGCCCTGTGTTTGGCATATATGCTGGAAAAAAATCATCAAACCAAGTGTAACCAGTGGCCTCTGTCAGCCAATGTAGCCCCAAGGAATTTGCTTTTGGCGTCTGTTGGGCCGGTATACACTGATAGACCCTGGATTCACTATTACACAGGACAGTCTGGCTATAGTGCTGTATATGTCTCCAGAGAGGGAGCCCATGGGCTCATTATCCTTCTGTCTGCTCTACAGGGACACACCTCGCAGGATTTCATCAGGTGTGAGGCCGTCAAAGGTTCAAAATGTGGAGTGATTTGAGCCGAAGCAATGTGGGTCTGCTGGAGAATGTTTATATACATCAGATGCAGGAATCTGCTTTACCTCTTGATAATTGTGCGGTCTTTATTGTGCTCGTGTTCCCTAGCCCCATTCTGGAAGCTCATGCATAGGTGTCCCTATGACAACACTTCCTGTACTGCAGTGCATCATTGTCTTTGACTTTCACATCCCATTGTTGTAATGGTAGGTAAAATGTTGATATTAAGAATAGAAAACTTGTTTAGGGCTATGTAAACACAGGGACCTTTTGTTGCATTTTTGCGGTGTTTCTTTGGCATGGTTTTTACCTTTTTTTTTTTTTTTTTTTTTTCTCCCTTTTTTTTTGTAAATATATGGTAAAATAAGCATTTTCCTTTATTCCCAGCAAAACCTATTTGATTGAGGAAAAGTCATGCACTCACGACTGCCTTCCTCTGGGTTTACAAACTTCCATTTGAATGGGCTAGTAGGAACCTGCTAACCGAGAACAGCAGCAGATAAGTTTATTGAGGGAAGGGTGCACTAGCAAGGAGGAATGAGTGACCCCATAGCCTAAACAAACAAAACCTCCTGCATGGTTTTTACTGTCCATTCAATCAGCAGTTTTTGCTTTGTTTTTTTGGTGTCAGTTTGTAAATCATTAATGCTTCTATGCAAGAGGAAGATCTAGAAAACCACACCTAAAAATGCACCAAAACCTTGCACAAAACTGCAGGACACGGTCTGCCTGAGAATATTTACAGTCCTCCGAGATCAGTGTTTGCAGCAGTTTTGTCACAGAAAGAGATGCCCTGCGTGACCATAGCCTAATACAGTGTATTTTACAAACACTATACTGCTTTGTGTGGTTTTCTTGCTCATCCGAGTTCATTATCCAGTGGCCGTCCGTTGTGTGACCATATATTTAATTTCGATGTAGGCTTTGGACTGATTGTACTACCTAAAATAATGCTCACTGCTGGGATGAGATTTCATGAAATAGAAAAAATGCAGTTTTTACTTATTTGGGCAGAGGGAACTATTTTCTTTTTTTTAAACTACAGTATACCCACATTGTGAGAGGTTTTTGGTCTGATAGAGAACTATATTCCACTTGTACCTGCACAGCCATTATTCAGGCTGTCCATGGTAATTGTACAGCGTTTCAGAACCATGAAGTGTGAAGAGCTCAGATTGGAGATTACAGTATTAATAAGCCCTCTTTTCTTTATAGTGTTTTGTTTTTGATTTTGGGGTATGAGAGGAGGGCTGAAGAAGATACTCTGTGCTATTGTCCCAATTTCGCACGCCGTTGTGGTTTTTCTCTGGCTTTTTGTGCTGTGGTTTATCTGCCTCCACCCTTCCTGTTCCGAATATCTGCGGCGCTTTGGTTTTGTGCACCTGAATTGTGTCCTCACCCAGATCACAGCTCGGCATTTGATAATTAGTGTGCAGCGCTCATTAAGTGCTTGTCCTAAATTTCATTCTCTTCCTCCTATAATAATTTGTGTAGCATGTAGCTCTGCATTGTGAGCTGTTGAGCAAAAGGATGAAGTTAAAAGGTAGCAGAACTTTTTAAAAGAAAACTTTGTTTTAATCATTTAGTCTGATTAATGTGTCTGGGTCCTAAGACCCGCACCGATTGGTTGAACAGGAGCTCTTGGCTCATCCTTGAGGCATGACAACAGCATTAGACCCCTGGAAAACTTTTTTATCTGAGACCTAGAATAAAAATCCCTTTGGTGGTCCCACAGTCCTCAATATGATTTTTAACTGTGTAAGGCTGCTTTCACATAGGCGATTTTGCCCGGATCCGGACAAAAAATCCGCATCTACCGCAAGTGCCGGCCAACAGCAGCACTTGCAGAAAGCCCGAAACTGCACTTGCCGCGTCTGATGCACACTTACCGCAAGCCCCATAGACAATGCATTGGGTGTGCCGCAAGTGCTGCCGTTAGGTGGAAAATGCGTCAGGTGCATGTTTTTGACCAGATCTGCTGCATTTTTTCAAAACCACTAATGTGAAAGCAGCCTAAGGGCCATGTCACACGCATCAATTTACTGAACTATATCGTTTAAGCAACCTGCTTTTTTCATCGCTTAAGCAATATCGTTTGTGCGTCGCTGCATGTAATCAAACTATTTTTCTTTGAAAAATTGATTGCAGATTTGTGAACATGTTCACAAATCTGCAATCGCTGGACGTCCGGTGGACACGCAGCATCGCTGCGTGTGACACCGGCAGAGCAACGATGAACGAGCTCCCAGCGCCTTGCAGCCTATGCTGGGAGCTCGTATCCGTGGTAAACAGGTTACTAAGCGCCGCGCGGCACCTACTAACCCGATGTTTACCGTGGTTACCAGCAGTCTCGCTGGTCTACATCGTTGGTGAGTCTGCCTGTGTGACAGCTCACCAACGATGTGAACGATATTGTTAGCGATCGCGCGTGCATGTGATCGCTAACAATATCGGTCAGTAAATTGAACCGTGTGATGTGGCCCTAAGAGTTTGGTCATGTAATGTCTTTTTAGTAGAAAAAAAAGTTTAAGGAAATGCAATTCTGTTTCTGAAGCACTTAGTTTGATTCCTACCACTTGGCCCTAGAGAGAACATTCACTGAGCATTTTTTCTATGTTGTGACTTTTTAATATAATATATATGCATAGCTTTTTTTTATTCATCTTTGTCCATAGTTTTTGGGGCATGAAAAAAATTAGTGTACTTCTGACTATCTGATGACTTGTAAGTCCATTGACCTACAGTGGTGTGAGAAAGTGTTTGCACCTTTCCTGATTTCTTGTTTACTTGCACATTTGACACTTAAGTGTTTAAGCTCACCAAACAAATTTAAATATTAGACAGAGATAACACATGTTAACGCAGAATGCAGTTTATCAATGAAGGTCTCTATTAAGGGAAAAAAGAAATCCAAGCCTATAGGGCACTGTGTGAAAATGTGATTGCCCCTAAACCTAATAACTGGTTGGGCTGCAATGAATCTTTTATAATGATCTGGGGGAATTTTGGCCACTCATCTATGCAGAATTGTTGTAATTCAGCCACATTGGAAGATTTTTGGCCATGAACCGCCTTTTTAAGGTCACACGACACAGCATCTCAATCAGATTAAGGTCCGAACTATGACTAGGTCACTCCAAAGTCATATTTTGTTTTTCTTAAACCATTCAGAGGTGGACTTGCTGGTGTGTTCTGGATCATTGTTCTGCTGCATAACCCAAGTCCACTTCAGCTTGAGGTCAGGAACAGATGGCTGGACATTCTTCATCAAGATTTTTTTGGTAGGCAGCAGAATTCATGATTCTATTTACCACAGTAAGTCTTCCAGGTCCCGAGCAGCAACACCGCTCCAGACCATCACACAACCACTGCCATATTTTACTGTTCTTACGATGTTTCCTGAAGTGCTCGGTTAGGCCCCTTTCACACTAGTCTTTTTTGCAAATTGCGGCAGATCCGTCCGATTTAGCCAAGGTTTAGAGAGGGCTTTATAACCCTTTCCAGACTGATGGATCCTCAATTATTCTGTTTCTCATTTGTTCCTCAATTTCTTTGGATAGCATCAGGATGACTAGCTTATTTTTTAGTCTACTTCACTTTGTCTGGCAATTCTTGGTTGCCATATTTTTTTTTAAACCACAAGACACGCTCCACCCCTCTCCTTCCCCCCCCAATTTTGGGGGAAAAGTGGGGGTGCTTTTTATGGTCCAGGTATACGGTGCTGTGCTGGGGTAGCAGCAGCCCTGGAGGAGGCTACCGCAGGTTGCAAAGGCACCCTGTGATCACGTGGGCCCCCTGAGTCGTCCCCTCCCGCTCATTAGGCTCCTATAATCATTACTTCCCCCGGTCCATCACCAGCACTGAGAGGTGATGGACAGTGTCAACCCCCCCCTCCATCCTGGATATGGCTTTCCCATTTTAACGCACACAAAACAATAATAAACTAATGTAACTTACCTCTCCGTTGCATCCTGCTTGCAGCACTTTGCGTCCTTTGGTCTGTGTGGCGTCCTCCTGTGTGTCCTGAGCATCCGACCATGTGACCAGGTTGTGCAGCAATGACGTCGTTGTGGTGGTCACATGATTCGATGCTGGCACAGACAAACTTAGTGTACAGGATGACGCAAAGTGCTGGGAGCAGGAAGTGACAGAGAGGTGTGTTACATTGTTTATTATTTTTGTGTGAGTGCTAGGATGAAGGGGGGGTGTTATCTAAGATGGGCTGGGGGGGGGCATGTACCAGGATGGAGGGGCTAGCATATTACTTGTAAGGGACTCAGGATGGGGACATTACCCCATATGTGTCAGCAGCAGATCTTCCCCCTCACACCCATAATATTCCATTATAGCCAGATAATTTGTATAATTTTCTTTTTCCCTATTTTCCGCCTCTAAAATCTGGATGCGTCTTGCAGTTCGAAAAATACGGTAAGTGAGTTCTTGATTGAGAACAGATGTAGCAGAAATCAGGCCTGGGTGTGGCTAAGGAAATTGAAGTCCGATTCCCATAGATGTGATAAACCAGTTAATTTTATGTTTTTGGATGGGAATCACTTTCACACAGGGCCTTGTACGTTTGGATTTCTTTTTCCCTTGATAGGTAATAAAGAGCTTCATTTTAAACTGCATTTTTTGGAAAGAATAGGGTAGACACTGGAGCTGGCTAGGGGGTATCAGTCTGGCTGGTTCCCTTATCTGATAACCTAAGTTATGCTGCTCAAGGGACCACTAGGGGGTTACGCGTTTTTTGACCACCCTAATTATGGACGTTGCATTAATGGTTATAGGGTCCCGCGCTCATTTTCACCTACTAATCTTTTATAAAAACATGACAGATGTTCACGGTATTGACTAAAGTTATTCTTTTATTCAATTTATAAAAATCTGATTAAAACCGTACAGTATCAATAAAATTGTGAATAAATAATGTAAACATTAATTATTATCACAGCCACTTGGCTTATCCCAAATGCTTTTAGCTTAAAAATTGGAGCCTATAGGTACCTATTGTACGGTTTTAATCAGATTTTTATAAATTGAATAAAATAATAATTTTAGTCAATACCGTGAACATCTCTCATGTTTTTATAAAAAATTAGTAGGTGAAAGTGAGCGTGGGACCCTATAACCATTAATGAAACTGCATTTTTTGTTTTCTTGTGTTATCTTTGTCTAATATTTAAGTTTTGTTTGATCTGAAACATTTAAGTGTGACAAACATGCAAAAGAATTAGAAGTCAAAAGGGGGGCAAACACTTTCACACCAGTCTAGTTCAAACGCGACCTAGCATGTACCGTATGTCTCAATGCAGGGTGTATGTATATATGGAAGTCAGCCTAGTGCTGCTGTTCAAGCAAATTGTTTGATACTTTGGTGAAATTGTCTTTCTTTGAGTCCTGCAAAAAAAAAAAAAAAAAAGACAGTGTATGCAAAATTGCAGCATTTTATTGTGGCTTAACAGCATTTGTGGCAAAATGTGCATTATGCTTCATGTGAACGTGACTTAAGTCTGTTCATCTCTGGCTTTATATCCTGGTTTTAAAACTTGATTTTCCATAAATTTTCTTTTTACCTTTTACACTCTCTTCCTTCTGTAGATCCCCAGTTTGTCATCTACCAGCTGAAGGTTAAGATATTTACGTCCCCCACAGGACCTACAAGACGCGAGGAGAAGTACATGTATTTTGATTTCCCGCAGCCTCTTCCTGTTTGTGGGGACATAAAGGTTGAGTTTTTCCACAAACAGAACAAGATGATGAAAAAGGTTTGTGAATTGTTTCTTCGGCTACTAACCAGGATAAATTACTTACCAAGTCCGACACTGATGAGTTTGTTATTCTGGGTCCTTTTCATTCATGTACAGTTCCTGACAGAAGTTATGTCGCTTATCCATGTTATGTAAATAAAAGCTTGTAACCTGATGTTAAATTCATCCATTGGTTGTAGAAATTACTCTTTTGAAAGCTGAAACCCTACGAAATTTGGTTTAGGTTAAGAAAATAAATTGACATCAATGCTGAAATATTGATCATTTAATGAACACAGAATGGTCAGATTTTGGCAAAACAGAAGTTTTGTCGCCTGGTCATACAATGCACCGAATCCTAGTTTACATTCTCGCCTGTGCTCCGTAAATGATTGGTTAATTAGTGGGTGTGTCTAAAAAGAAACCCAGCCCCCCAGACCTTCACTTGAACTGCAACTTGAGCTCTGACAACATGCCAAAAATCCACCATGTGACCAAAGCCTTGATTATCAAGAGGCTGAAGACCAGATCCACTGCAGAGGTGGCTGGTACCTTTTAATGTGTCTCAGCGTCAATTACAAAGAATTAAAAAAAGATTTGATGAGACTGGAGATGTGTTTGATAAGCCCAGGTCCGGCAGACCCCGCAAGACAACTGCTCAGGAGGAACATTTGTTGGTTAGAAAATCCAAAGCAAGCCACTCTTCCACTGCAGCAGAGCTCTAACAGGCCTGGTCACCTCAAGTCCCTGTGTCAACTACAACAAATTGTAGGATTCTGTCTCGAAATGGCCTCCATGGTCAAATGAGTGCCCAGAAGCTAGCACTAAACAAAAGGCAAATAAAAAAAAAATTTGTGGCATTTGCAAAGTCCCACAGCCTGCTAAACATTTGGACCCTGGAAAAGTGGCAGAAGGTGGATTTCTCTGATGAATCTTCAGTAGAATTACACCACAGCCACTGCAAATACTGCAGGAAACCTACTGGAGCCCTTTGGATCCAAAATACACCCAGAAAACAATTAAACTTGGTGGTGGAAAGATCATGGTCTGGGGTTACATTCAGTATGGGGGTGTGCGAAACATTTGCAAGGTGGAAGGCAATATCAATAGCCTAAAATATCAAAAAGTATTAACTACCTCTTATATTCCAAATCATAATCATGGGTCAAATTCTGCAGTAGGATGGTGCTCCATCTCTCTATCTGTACAACAAAGTTCCTCCAGGCAAAAAAGATCAAGGTGCTCAAGGACTGGCCAGCCCAGTCACCAGACATGAACATCATTGAGCATGTTTGGGGTAGGATGAAAGAGGAAGCTTGGAAGACAAAACCAAAGAATCTAGATGAACTCTGGGAGGCATGTAAGACTGCATTCTTTGCTATTCCTGAGGACTTCATTAATAAATTGTATGAATCCTTGTTGAACCGCATGGATGCAGTCCTTCAAGCTCATGGAAGTCGCACAAAATATTAAATATGACCACAATAATAGCACGACAACTTCATACACCAATGTTATGCAATATATATTTGTATTTTAAGTTAGTTTTTTGTTTGAAAATCACATTACTTTGTGGGCGACAAAACTTTTGTCTTGCCAAAATCTGACCATTCTGTGTTCATTAAATGATCAATATTTCAGCAATGAGGACAATTTATTTTCTTAACCTAAACCAAATTTCAGCTTTCAAAAGAGTAATTTATACAACCAATGGATGAATTTAACATCAGGTTATAAGCTTTTATTTACATAACATGGATAAGCGACATAACGTATGTCAGGCAGCGTATAGTCTTTTTCCAACCTCCTAATGTGTTGGAAAGTCTTACTCCCCATGTTGGTGCTTTCTGGCTTTGTGTATTCCTGGCGTGATTCTTCTGTTTAGTGAGATGATGGTTACACTTTCCTCAGGACAAGGCCAAACAAATGATGATTGTAGCTCATACCATGTTTCACCAGAATATTTGATCCTATAGGAAACGCTTTTTCTCCCCAGTATCTGGTCATGTTTGGGGAAAATTGTCTAAGCCCAGGGCATCCTTATATTGACTTCTTGCGGAAAATTTGCACTCGCCAGTGGTGTTTAAAGGGATTTTCTAATTTCAGGAATGAATTAAGTTTATGATGGGCTATTATCAAATTAAGCGGGTCTGTTTCTCAGCACCCTCACAATTACTGTCAAAAGGCCTTTGGTGCTGTGGCAGCCTTTGTTGCTTGTACACTTGTTAGTAGCAATACCTTGTATTGCAGATTATTTTTTAACCTGAATGGTACAGAGCTGCAGTATGTGACATGGCCACTAGGCAATGCCCAAGGCGGTGCCCGGTTGCTTAGCTCGAAGGGGCCACTGACCCCTTTATAAAACTAAACAGTTGGGGACTCCAGGCCACAGTGACAAAAAGATAGACCTATGAGTTTTTTCTGCCAAAGGCAAGGCACAAAATAGTGAGTTCTAAAAGGGTTAAATTCTGTAGCTGTTCATTTTTTTTTTCCCTGTACACAGTGGTCAGAAAATAGGCTATTGTACAGGAGAAAAATGCAATTTATGAGCACACAATTTGATAAACACTTCACCCCCTTCAACCTGAAAGCTTTCTGTGACTTAAAGGGGTTGTCCATAAGTAAAGTTCATTTTAATCAAAATTTCTTTGAATAGTAATAATTTCCACAATTGAGTATGTTTAAAAAAAAATGTTCCTGTTCCGAGATAATCTTAGGTGTCCTTCCTATGTACTGTGTAATGGATGTGCCTGACCATACAGGACATGGTCTGATCATACCACAGCTCCTGTGCTGAGATAATCTTATATATTGTGTCCTTCCTATGTACTGTGTAATGGATGTGTCTGACCGTACAGAGACAAGTGCTGCTCATACCACATCTCCTGGGCAGGAGAGGATGCAAAAGAATATACAGACATTGCAGCATGGGATTGTAGATGAATATTTTTGTGAGGTAAAAGATTTCTCTATCTGTAAAAGGTGTTGCCTCCAAAGAAAAACATGTTTGAAGGTACAAGTGTACATAAATTATTTCAGCATATGAACATTTTTTTTTTTAAAGGGAATCTGTCAGGTTAAAAATCCATATGTAACTGATGTCATTTTCTAATTCCTTTCATTTAGCGCTCTATTCATGCATTTCTATTATTTATACTTCCCTCCTATCCTGTGTAAACTTCAAAATAAAAGTTGAATTCCATCTGTCAATCAGTGAGTTCTCTGCTGCCCACTCCTCAAGGAATGAATATTCAGGCATCATTACGGTGGCCTGCCCTCTGATCTCTGCAGACAGAGGAGAAAGGAGTGGAGAGGAGGTGTGTTCCCTTAGAAGATGCAGTTCTGAGACATTACATGTATCTGAGGCATGTGTAGTGCAGGGGTAGGGAACTCCAGACCTCGAGAGCTGCAAACAGGTCAGGTTTTCAGGATTTCCTTAGTATTGCACAAGGGGTGGAATCCTCACCAGTGGAGGTGATTTATATTATCACTAGTGTACTACAAAGGAAATCCTGAAAACCTGCACTGTGTGTGGCTCTTGAGGCCTGGAGTATCTTCCCCCTGGTGTAGTGTGTGCTGTCTGATATTTCTTTGTTTATATGAACATTTGCTCAGCAGATACACACATTACATGTATGCAGGAAAACCAATGTTCATATAAACAGAAATCTTTTACAGATAGCACAGACTTTAGTGTGTTACTACAAGAGTTGTAGCACAAAACGCCTCCCCCTCTCAGTATAACAGCACAGAGGGGGAGGAACAGAACACCAGTTTGAATAGGTGTGGACATTTAAATAACACCCGTATTTTTTGCTTTGTAAGACACACCTGATTATAAGACGCACCCCCAAATTTGGTGAAGGAAAAAGAAAAAAAATATTTTTTAATGTTAAATGGGGTCCGTCTTATAATGCAGTGCCCGTCTAAGGCTGGTATCCTACTGTCCGTGTGCTATGCAACTAAGTCGGACGTGTCACACATGATTAGCTTGGAATGGCCTCCCCCCTGTCAGGACAGGAGTGTGGATCTGCTTAGAAACACAAGCAGCTGATGCTCCCATCCAGACGTCCAGAGACGGGGAGGCCATTCCAGTTTAATCATCCATGACACGTCCGACTTAGTTGTGTATCACATGGACTAGTGAATAGGCAGAGCTGGGAGAGCAGTGCACTCTGCACTGTGCTACTGTGTGATGTCCTCTAATGAATAGGCAGAGCTGGGGGAGCAGTGCACTCTACACTGTGCTGTAGTGTGATGTCCTGTAATGAATAGGCAGAGCTGGGAGAGCAGTGCACTCTGCACTGTGCTGTAGTGTGATGTCCTCTAATGAATAGGCAGAGCTGGGAGAGCAGTGCACTCTGCACTGTGCTGTTGTGTGATGTCCTCTAATGAATAGGCAGAGCTGGGAGTGCAGTGCACTCTGCACTGTGCTGCTGTGTGATGTCCTGTAATGAATAGGCAGAGCTGGGGGAGCAGTGCACTCTGCAGCAGACATGCTGCATTCAGGGGTGCATTTAGTTAGCATAGCACCAGGGGGGTGACAGGTCCTCTTTAAATTTATTATTTTATTTGATTTTCCCCGAACTGGGGCTGGTCTATTAACTTCCAATTGCATGGGAAATTCAGTATCCTGTCTGCATAGCAAAGATGACTGAATCGCCTAACCCAGCAGCTTCATCTTCTTCCCTACACCCAATGATCATGTGATTACCTGGGCTGGCTGAGCAAGTGCCATCTGTGCTTTTATTCTGTATACACATGAATAGTGAAAGCAGATACAGTAATAAACAGTATCTTCCTTCTCTGAGGAGTCTGGCTGTGTCTGATCACTGACTTCTTGCTCCTGCATGCACATTACCACAAATGTGGTCACGTGACTGCCTGCTCGCTCATAAACAAGGGGAATTGGGACAATGTGCGGCCATCACTGGACAACCCCTCGAATAGCTGCTCTCATTTTCATGATGTGCCTAGGGTATTGGTGTTTGCTCTGCATTTAGCTTTTAGTGTTGATGGTTCAAGCCTAAATTTATTAAAACAAACGTTCAGTTCACTCTTTATTTTGAAAGTCCCCACATTCTCCATATGTTGAGTGCATTATTGAGATTTTGGAGCCTTTTTTGTCACAAATCTTTCTCCTATTTGACCATTTTGTTGGTCTGTAGCACTGGAGAGCCTCAGGGTGACGAGCACCAACATGTAAAATAACAGGTCAACTTTAGTTTTGTGCTGTATTTTGGTTTGATGATTAATGTGAATCCAACCACCTGGAAACCTAATTGTTAGTGTGAAGTATTCTTTCTTATCAGTTATATTTGGTCGTTCACATGCTAAAAACTGGATTAAATATTTACTACCTGCTAACGAGAACATAATATGGCAGGGATCCAAGCCCAATGAAGGTTGCCCTCTAACGCCTTACAAATTTTTTCTTCTGATGACCTATTAATCTCCAGGTCATATTAAGTCATTGAGGTCTGATATAAAACTTAGTGGATACTACTCTGGATCTGGTCACCGCCAGCTGTAGAACCTCAGTCTTAAAGGGGTGATCGCTACTCGGTCAACTCCCCTCTGCATCCCCATGTTTTTACCCCAACAAATAACGCCTACATTCAGCGCCGTGTCAGCACTACCACTTCCTGGGACATTGTCATATAGTCACTGCAGCCAATAAGCTGACCCCCCCCATCCCCAACTCTTATTTAGTCTAGGCTCACATTTGTACAGTGTTCTCCACTGGAATGTACATCTCAATTGTAAAACACTGTACACAGACGTGTGTGGCAGAGTATCCACATGCAAGATGTCAAGATGTAGTAAGAAAAACTGCTCTCTTGATCAAGTTTACAAAAAAATTGTTGACTATATATTTTCTTTCTTATCCTTTTGGGGTGCCACAGTGTGGGAAGTGTGTGTGGGTTTTTTTTTCTCCTGCCCCTTCCATTATTGTCAGTAGAAGACATACGGCTGAATGTTACATTGAGTCTAGGGCTGTGTTCACACAAAGCGTATTTCGGCATTTACGCAGTGCTATTTAGCGCTGCGTACATGCAGTCAAACGCAGCTTCGTTGTGCATCTCAGCAAAAGCGATGGCTGTGGCTAAAATGCAGTCACATGGTCCATCTTGTTGAAGATGCAATTTGCGCTGCAATACGAATCTGCAAAAAGAATGACCATGTCAATTGTTGTTTCAGCATGCTTTTTATTCACCTCGCCACGCTCCCATGGAGAGATCTCTTCATCCTGACAGCTCAGGACCTGGTTCAAGATCTTAAACAGCACCATGTGACCGGGCGACATCACCGGTCATATTGTGCTTCAGAGTCCTAGAGCCCATGCTCGCTGTGGGTCGACAGGGATCAATGAGGGAGCGCAGCGAGGGAAGTATAAAGCGTAGGAAGAAAGCGCAGACTGTTCACACACAGAACGCTGTGTTCTGTGACGATCCGTTCTTGAGCCTAAGGCTACATTCACACATCAGTTGTGCATAGCATGGTGGCTCAGTGGTTAGCACTGCATCTTTGCAGCTCTGGTGTCCTGGGTTCAAATCCCACCAAGGACGACGTCTGCAAGGAGTTTGTTCTCCCCGTGTTTGCGTGGGTTTTCTCCGGGATCTCTGGTTTCCTCCCACACTTAATAGACATACTGAATACTGATATGAAGACATCATAGCTGTTGTATTTAAAGTGCTATGGAATTAATGGTGCTATATAAATGACTAAATATTAATATTCCCTGTACTTTGTTTTTTCTCTCCTCGGGCAGCACAGTGACTCATATTTTCATTGAGCCACGTGCACACCAGTTTTAAAAACAGATCTGTATCTCGGGTCGGTGTTGCTTTGGACATGTCCTATTCTCATCAGCTTTGCAGATTAGAATTGGACTGTGAGCATTAGTCTATGGCGATATGTGTAACGGACGACTGAAGAGACTTTTTGAGAGCTTCACCCGCGTTTCATCCATTTTTGGATGGATTAAAGTTCAGACCCTCTGCTTCAGTGATTAAAAAGGATGATAAAAACCGAAGCTACTAGATGACATGAGAAAAACGGTCTATGGTAACACATGGGTATGTGAATATAGCCTAAAATGTGTACATATTAAATATATTATAAAATGTATACATTTTCCTGTCTGTACCATTGAGGGTTTTTTGCATGAAACAGATCTATCACTTTCTGTGATGCCCAGCAAAGTCAATGCGTTTTCAGAAATGTTGTTCTGACACTGCATTTTTTTTTTTTTAATCTTTTTTTTATAGTCCATTTTTGGAACAGAAAATGCATCTAGAAAAAGAGGCATGTCAATTATTGATCCGTTTTTCTCCACTATTTTCTCCATTGACACCATTGTAATGAGAAAAATAAAAGCAAACGCACAATACATTTTGGCTTTGATTTTCTAAATATGGATCCAGTTTTGCTGCTGTAAAATTCTACAAAAACGCAGCACAAAAAAAGATTAAAAATGCAACGTGTGCACTTGGCCTACAGTGTTGGCCGAAAGTATTGACACCCCTGCAATTCTGTCAGATAATACTCAGTTTCTTCCTGAAAATGATTGCAATCATAAATTCTTTGGTATTATTATCTTCATTTAATTTGTCTTCAATGAAAAAACACAAAAGAGAATGAAGCAAAAAGCAAAACATTGATCATTTCACACAAAACTCTAAAAATGGGCCAGACAAAAGTATTGGCACCCTCAGCCTAATACTTGGTTGCAGAACCCTTAGCCAAAATAACTGCGATCAACCGCTTCCGGTAACAATCAATGCGTTTCTTACAATGCTCTGCTGGAATTTTAGACCATTCTTCTTTGGCAAACTGCTCCAGGTCCCTGATATTTGAAGGGTGCCTTCTCCAAACTGCCATTTTTAGATCTCTCCACCACAGGTGTTCTATGGGATTCAGGTCTGGACTTATTGCTGGCCACCTTAGAAGTCTCCAGTGCTTTCTCTCAAACCATTTTCTAGTGCTTTTTGAAGTGTGTTTTGGGTCATTGTCCTGCTGGAAGACCAATGACCTCTGAGCGAGACCCAGCTTTCTCACACTGGGCCGTACATAATGCTGCAAAATTTGTTGGTAGTCTTCAGACTTCATAATGCCATGCACACAGTCAAGCAGTCCAGTGCCAGAGGCAGCAAAGCAACCCCAAAACATCAGGGAACCACCGCCATGTTTGACTGTAGGGACCGTGTTCTTTTTTTTATTTTGAATGCCTCTTTTTTTTTTTTTCTCCTGTAAACTCTTAAGTTGATGCCTTTGACCAAAAAGAGAGAACATTCTTCCAAAACGTTTTAGGTTTTCTCAGGTAAGTTTTGACAAACTCCAGCCTGGCTTTTTTATGTCTCGGGGTAAGAAGTGGGGTCTTCCTGGGTCTCCTACCCACCATCCCTTTTCATTCAGACGCCGATGTATAGTACGGGTTGACACTGTTGTACCTCTGGACTGCAGGGCAGCTTGAACTTGTTTGGATATTAGTGAAGGTTCTTTATCTACCATCCGCACAATCTTGCGTTGAAATCTCTTGTCAATTTTCTCCTTCGCCTCATTGGGGGACACAGACCGTGACCGTGGGTGTTATGCTGCTGTCCACTAGGAGGCGACACTAGGCAGAATCTGCAAAAGAGTTAAATGCTCCTCCTCTGCAGCATTACACCCCTGGAAGCAGGAAGTGATTCTCCAGTTTTTTGCTTAGTGTCTGAAAGGAGGCACACGATCTTACTCTCTCTCCATTATTTTTACTTTTTGAAGCTGCATTTTTACGGTAGACACAGGAACATTCACGTATTTGGAGATGGACTTGTAGCCTTGAGATTGCTCATGCTTCCTCACAATTTGGTTTCTCAAGTCCTCAGACAGTTCTTTGGTCTTTTCTTTTCTCCATGCTCAATGTGGTAAACACAAGGACACAGGACAGAGGTTGAGTCAACTTTAATCCATGTCAACTGGCTGCAAGTGTGATTTAGTTATTGCCAACACCTGTTAGGTGCCACAGGTAAGTTACAGGTGCTGTTAATTACACAAATTAGAGAAGCATCACATGATTTTTCTAACCGTGCCAATACTTTTGTCTACCCCCCTTTTTTATGTTTGGTGTGCAATTAGATCCAATTTGGCTTTAGGGCAATTCTTTTTGTGTTTTTTTTCATTGAAGACAAATAAAATGATGATAATACCAAAGAATTTGTGATTGCAATCATTTTCAGGAAGAAACTGAGTATTATCTGACAGAATTGCAGCAGAATTGCAGGGGTGTCAATACTTTTGGCCAACACTGTAAGGAGAAAAAAAATTTATTCATCTATAAATTACTGTTATATGGACTTTAGTGCCAAATACATTGAAAATAGGGGGATGGCTGGAAATAAATATTTCAGTACATGCACTTGTTATGATATTGTAGTCCAGTTTTTCCATAGACCTCCAGTAAGATATTGCAGTGTGCGGACAGTTTTCTGTGCCACTTGGTGGCTGCCCTGCTCTTTACCTCTGTAGCGATGCTTTTCTTCTAAGCCCTGCAGCGGTGCACAGATAATACTCTGTACAGGCTTGTTTACATGACTATGTCTTTGCCATCTGTTCCCATCTATCTGTATGTGATTTGATCCCAGCAGATGAAGGAAAAGCTTCTCTCTGATGCTTTCCCTCTTGTACGGGTTGTATAATCTGGGAAACCTCCTCCCCTCCAATCAAAGTCACTGTAACCAAACGTCAGGCAGCTGAAACCGCTGACAATCAGTATCAGTGGAAGCTGCGGTGGGCGCTGTGAGAACAGTGGTATTACGTGGAGGTCATAGCTTAAAAAAAAAAAAAAAAAAAGCTTTTTCTGATGTATAATTTTAAGTATATGAATACCTACACAGGAATGAAATATGCACAAGTTTTAGGCAGAAAATGGTGCAGATACTTAAAGAACTATAAAAACTTTTTTTTTTTTTTTTTTCCTGTGAGTAAACAAAAGTGAAATCTAAATTAAATTAATATTTGTTGCCTTCAATACAACATCAAAGCATCAATTATTCTAGATAGATTGGCACACAGTTTTTCAAGGAACTCTGTAGTGAGGTTGTTCTAAATATCTTGGAGTTTAACCCCAAATCTTCTATGGAAGTACGAAATAATCCTGCCGTTTTATGTAATTCCTGACAGACTGGCTAAGATCAGGGCTCTGCAGGGGCCGGGTCATCTCTTCCAGGACTCCTTGTTCTACACACTGAAGATCTTGATATTGTCTGTATCTTGCACTTTGGCTCCAAATTTCTTCTACAGCATACAATCTGATTGTATGATGGAGAAATATCTGCCTGTAGTTCTGTACAAATGATTGATGCCATTCTGAAGGCAACACATGGAGACACCAAATGTCGATTTTTCGTTTGTTTGTTCACTTTGTATTTTGTTAAGGCCTCCTGCCCATGCAGCATATTTGCATGCAGATTTTGATTTAGAATTGGTGCATAATTGTCAGAAATCCACAAGCCAGCAAAGTCTGATAATTCAGATATGTTGTGCTCATGGTGTGGGTTTTTTTTTTTTTTTCCACTGCAGAAAAAATGCAGATTTTGCTGCAGCACATTTTTCAGTCCTTCAAGCCATTGTCTTGATGAGAAACGCGAGGCACAAATCTGCACCATTTTTGCACCAAATCCACAGAAATTTCTGCAACTAAATACTCATCATGGCGCATATTCTAAAGGTGTAATCTAGGATGTAATGATAGGCCTAAAAACAAACCGGAAACATCTTAATTACAACCTGCCTTTTCTACACAAGAGCTGACATGGACCGCTCCTGACGGCGATTCAGTTGATCCATGTCACCTGAGCATCTCTTCCTCTTAGGGACTGCTGTGTTGACTGGACGTGACTGCCAACGTCATGCTCCCGTGGTTTGACTGCTGGCCACCTTTCAGCATGATGTCGGCAGTCACACTCCCATCAGCAGGGAAGAAACTTCTCTGTAGACGTGTCAGTGGTAGCTGTACGGTGGCTCAGTGGCTAGCACTGTACAGTGGCTCAGTGGCTAGCACTGTACGGTGGCTAGCACTGTACGGTGGCTCGGTGGCTAGCCCTGTACGGTGGCTCTGTGGTGGCTAGCACTGTACGGTGGCTCTGTGGTGGCTAGCACTGTACGGTGGCTCTGTGGTGGCTAGCACTGTACGGTGGCTCTGTGGTGGCTAGCACTGTACGGTGGCTCTGTGGTGGCTAGCACTGTACGGTGGCTCTGTGGTGGTTAGCACTGTACGGTGGCTCTGTGGTGGTTAGCACTGTACGGTGGCTCTGTGGTGGTTAGCACTGTACGGTGGCTCTGTGGTGGTTAGCACTGTACGGTGGCTCTGTGGTGGTTAGCACTGTATGTGGTGGCTCTGGTGGTTAGCCCTGTATGTGGTGGCTCAGTGGCTAGCCCTGTATGTGGTGGCTCAGTGGCTAGCCCTGTATGTGGTGGCTCAGTGGCTAGCCCTGTATGTGGTGGCTCAGTGGCTAGCCCTGTATGTGGTGGCTCAGTGGCTAGCCCTGTATGTGGTGGCTCAGTGGCTAGCCCTGTATGTGGTGGCTCAGTGGCTAGCACTGCAGCCTTGCAGCGCTGGGGTCCTGGGTCCAGTTCCCACCAAGGACAACATCTGCAAGGAGTTTGTATGTTCTCCCTGTGTTTGCGTGGGTTTCCTCCAGGTTCTCCGTTTTCCTCCTGCACTCCGAGGACTTACTGATAGGATGCTTAGATTGTGAGCTTTAATGGGGACAGTGTTGCAAATATATGTAAAGTGCTATGGAATTGAAAGCGCTATATAAATTAATTAATATTATTATTATTATAAAGTAGCAGTGACTCTGCAAAGTCTAGTGGAGTACATTTCCTGACCTGAAGCTCTCCACTGTGTGGGTGTGAATACTGGGATGGCTGTGGGTCACCCTCTTCACTACTAAGCTTCAGGTTCCCATAATAATAAAATATTTGTGCCATGTTCAGTTGGTGCAGGGAGGAGCTGAGGCCATCACATTTTACTACAAGTTCTCCTGAACCACAGGCTCAGTCTTTCATACAACTTTATTAACACCAACTGTCATCTCCAGTCTCTGTAATGTGAAATTCTATATTCACTGATTAAATTGCTCATTTTGAGAATAGCACTATGTAACTAATTTTTATTAATTTTTTGTTCCTGTGTTTTCCTAACTCGTTATGCCTAAAACAAATAGAAAATAGTTGTTGTTCCACAAAAACTTTGCCTCTGTGATCAGGACAATGGCATTGTCTCAGTATTGATACGAATTGAGAATTTTCCCGAAAACAGCCACATTTCAAAATGTCATTGTCCTGATCACAGAAGCAAAGTTATTGTGGAACAACAACTATTTTCTATTTGTTTCAGGCATAACGGGTTAGGAAAACACACTTTGTACCCAGGAGCAAAAAATAAAAATTTATTACATAGTGTCATTTCCTTTTTTGACACAATAAATGACATTTTTTCGCTGCTGTGGTCATAAAATCAAAGTTTGTGCTGAATGTAGTCGTTTTTCCTTAGTCTTTACACTTAAGCAGTTGAAATATTACACTTGGAAGCCAGGAATAAAAATTGTTACATTGTGTAATCGATCAGTCCAGGAGGTTAAAGAATAGATTTCTCTGATAAAATGTTACACATTTTCTTATTTTGACTTGTACTATGGTTTTATTTATTTTTTTTGATGGAAATAAAATACAGGTGCTCTAACATAAAAAGCTGTACTTAACCACTTCACGACCTATAACTTATCCACACATCATGGTTGGGGTTCCCAATGTATAACGTATTGGTACGGCATGGTGATTGTGCGGGGCGCAGTAGCTGTGTCCGTGCAATCACAGTATGGAGCTCAGCTTGTGTAACAGCTGAAAACTTGGCTTTCACAGCAACATTTAGGAGGCTGGAAGAGGGAGCTCCTTCTCCCATCCGATTGCCCAGGCAACATCATCACAAGAGCTTGATCGATGCCACAGCATCATTGCGATATCCTTGGGGTCAGCCAGCTATGCAAGTCTGTTAGACAATGTCTGGCGGATGGTCTAAGAGGCTTCTGTAAGTTCAGTTCTGACAAATATAATATATATTGCGATGCTAGTGCATTGCAATATGTTATACCAGTGATCAAAGCAATAAAAGTTAAAGTTCCATGTAGGGACTAGGTTATTATTAATAATAATAATAATATAATAAACTTAAATAAAAAAATGTACATTTTATGTAAAAACAATTATTGAGCGAAAATACACATTTGCTATCACAATGCCTGGAACAACCCAAACAATAAAACTATCAAAAGTTAATCCCCTTAGTGAACACCGAAAAATAATTACCATTAAACTTTATCAAATTTTTTATTTTTTTTTCTTCTTAAATCCACCAAGCAAAAAGTAAAATAAAACGCGAGCCAAAAAACTATTGTACCATATGTTTCAAGACTATAAGGCGCACCCAGGTTTTAGAGGAGGAAAATAGGGGGGGAGGCGGAAATTAAGTTAAGTGTGGTTATAATTAACTGTTATGGAGTGGGGGGGGGGAGGGGATGGGAGAATCTGCTGCTGACACTGCTATTGGAGTAATATGTGCCCCATTCTGGATATTGTCTCCCATCCTGGCATGTTGCCTCCCTTCCTGGAACATAGCTTCCCATCCTTGGATATTGCACACCCCATCTTGGGATGTTGCACACACTAAACTTCCCCCACCACCACCACCACCACCATCCTGGGATATTGCCCCCCCCCCCCCCACCCCGTAAAGCTACATGGTGGTCGTATTCCCCCCCCAATTCTGCCTCGCACACTAAAATAATAAACGGTGTAATGTACCTGTCTGGCGCTCCCCTCCTCCTCCCTCACTCTGCAGCATCGATCTTTCTGTGCGTGCCAGCATCTGAACGTGATTAGGACGCACAGCGATGACATCACTGTGCTGTTCCTGGTCACATGATTGGATACCGGCACACACAAGAAGAGAGCGATGCTGCAGAGGGAGGGAGGAGGGGAGCAGCGAACAGGTATGTTACACCGTTTTATTTATTTTAGAATGTGCGGTAGCACGGGGAGGGGGGCCATATCCAAGATCAGGGATCAGTACACTTAGTCTATTGTAATATGCACCGCCCCCTTGCTCACCTCATAGTGCTGAGAGGTGATAGACAGTGGGATGCAGTGAATTACAGTAGGCTAATGAGTTGGGGTACGTGACCCTAGGCTGCTTCCGCAGCCGCACCAGCCTGCTTCAGAGTCGCCCCCCTCCAGCAAAGTACAGCACAACCCTGTATATTTGGACCATAAGACACACACCCACTTTCCCTCTACAGTTTGTGGGGAAAAAGTGCGTCTTATGGTCTGAAAAATATGGTAAGTAAAAATATCTCTAAAAATGACATCTTGTCCCACAAAAAACAAGCTTACGAACCGTTCCATTAGCAGAAAAGTAAGTTACAGTTCTCAAAATATAGTGATACAAAATCATTTTTTTTTTTCTTTCAAAATGGTTTTAATTGTGCAAAACCTTAAAAAAAAAAAAAAAAAAAAAAAAAATACATGTGGTATTGCTGTAATTTGTGCTGTCCTGAAAGAATAGAGCTGTCATCACTTTAACCACTCACAGAACCGCAACAAAAAAAATATAGTGAATTGCTGGTTTTTGCTCATGCTGCCTACTAAACATCTGAATGGAAAGCAGACAAAAAAAAATTGTGCCTGAAAATGGTACCAATAAAGCGTTGGCTCATCCCACAAAAGACAAGTTCTCACATGACTCTGCAGGAAAATCATAGCTCTCAAAATAAGACTATGGCAAAACGTTATTCTTTGTAATGTAATTGAAATGTGCGTGATGGCAGCCAAACATAAAAAAATAACTATATAGGTCTGGTATTACTGTAATCGCACCGACCTGAATAAAGCTGTCTAGTCTCTTATACTACACGAAGAATGGCATAAAAAATGTATAAATACCCATTCTGGAAATTCCAGTGTAAGTGTTCAGTGTAGAACACTGTGGATACTGATCGAAATGTTCTCTACTACCTCAATTACCAAAATAAAATGATCAACTCACTCACAAAAAAAAAAGCCCCTACTTGGGTCTGTCACCTGTTAACAGGAATATAGGGAGTGTCCACATTACTAGAGGTGCAATTGCTCCCACCAAATGAAATCTGAAATCTGAAATCTATTCTAAATCCAAAACCCCCTCCTTTCTAAGTCCTACAATGTGACTAAACCGCAGTTAGCATTCACATGTTCGACATGAACATAGTGAGGAGAGCCCACTTACTTTACGGATGCGTGGCTCCAGAATCACAAGGTGGACACAATGTATCGGCCACTGCAATGGTGTATTTGTAGCTTTCACTCTGTATCTTCCACTGTATATTTGTTTCTGGAAAACGTCCATAGCGTAAAGTAGATGAAACTGGAATGGTATCCACGGTCCGTGCTGCTGCTCTTTATCCAAGGAATCCACAAGAGGTTATTACCATCAAAAGTTCTTTATTTCACCACACCAACGCGTTTCGGTGCTGTCCCAGCACCTTCCTCAGGAAGGTGCTGGGACAGCACCGAAACGCGTTGGTGTGGTGAAATAAAGAACTTTTAGTGGTAATAACCTCTTGTGGATTCCTTGGATAAAGAGCAGCAGCGCGGACCGTGGATACCATTCCAGTTTTATCTCCTGATTTCCCGCGGTTTTGTGGCATTGGTGGAGGTTCTGCAGCAGCTGCCTTATGCTTTTAAACTGGTTGTGGGTCTCACAACCATAAAAGGTGAGTGGATACACTTATAATCCACATAAGAACTATAGTGTCTGTCTGATAGGGCACAATCTGCGCCTCTTTTATCTCCCTTTTTTTCTAGTTGACATAGCGTAAAGTAGTCAGTAAAGCCTTAGATGACATCCCGGATTCTAATAACTGGTCACATGAGGGGGGTTTCCACTGTTTAGGCACATCGGGGACTGTGCAAATAATATTCACAAACTATTGTAAATGGATACACCTAAATAAAATGGGAACGGTTGGTGACCTCAACTTCCTGTTTGTGTCACATTAGTACCCCCTCCCATATACTAATGTGCCACAAACAGGAAGTTGATATCACCAACCGTTCCCATTTTATTTAGGTGTATCCATATAAATGGCCCACCATGTACAAAAATCTGTGCTTCAAAACTCAAATACCTCTTCTTTCCTCTCCTGCCCTGTTATGTGGCCAAACAGTATTGTACAGTCATATGTGGGTATTGCCACACGTTCAGCAGAAATTGTATAAAAATGACTAGATTTTGTTAGCTATTTCCCCTTGTTGAAATAATAAATCTGCAGCTAAAACAGTATTTTAGCGATAGCAATGCAATTATTGGCTCTTCCCACAGAATGGAATAAAATTGTCTTAACACCCCGATATCACTAGATGTATTCCCTGATGGGTGACATTTGTAAAATAAGGTCACTTTTTAAAGGTTAATGGCTCAACTATGAAGCACCTGAATGGTTCAAGGTGCACGTCACAGATCTAGTTAAATTCCATGAGGGGCTTATTTTCCAAAATTGGGGTCACTTGAGGAGGATTTGCACTGTTTAGGCACATCACAGGTTCTCCAGATATGACATGGTGTCTATGTATGATAAATAACTCTTTTCATTCCAAAAATCAAATGGCGCCTCTTCCCTCCCGAGGTCTGCCATGGTCACCCAAACAGTAGTATTCCACCATGTATCATCATCATGCAGGAAGAGTGACACAACACATCTTGGGGTTTATTTTCTCTTTTTACTATTGTGAAAATGCACATTTTGGGTCTAAATCAACTTTTTTTTTTTTTTGTGAGAAAAAAGTAAAATTTTCATTTTCTTTTTCTTCCACGATTCTTTAATTTCTGTGAAGCAGTTGAGTAGTTTGTGGGGATCTGCAGGTGCACAACAGGGCCTGCATCCACACCTGTCAAAGGTAAAAGAGGAGTAATTAAGCTAGCACTGCACTCACTTCACATAATGGAAAAAAATATATACCGTATATACTCGTGTATAAGCTGACCCGTGTATAAGCCGACCCCCCTACTTTTGCCCCCAAAAACTGGGAAAACTTATTGACTCGCGTATAAGCCGAGGATGGACTCCAGCACAGGTATACAACCCCCAGCAGTGTGGTATACAGCAGCCTCCCCAGTGGTATATACAACCTCCAGCAGTGAGGTATACAGCCCCCAGCAGTGTGGTATACAGGCCCCAGTAGTATGGTATACAGCCACCAGGACAGGTATACAGGCCCCCCCAGTAGTATACAGGCCCCAGCAGTATGGTATACAGCAGGCCCCCAGGGGTATATACAGCAGGCCCCCAGGGGTATATACAGCAGGCCCCCAGTGGCACTCACCCCCCCCCCATCATGTGAAGAGCCCCCCCCGCTGCATTATCTTACCATCCGGGGTCGTCTTCACTGCGGGTCCTCCAGTCCATCCTCGCGCGCTGTGTTCCCGGTCTCATGTGACCCGGCGGTCGCAGTGGAATGACGTAATCGCGCTGAGTCACGTGAGACCGGAACACAGCGCGCGATGATGGCTGCAGGACCCGCGGTGAAGAAGACCCTGGATGGTAAGATAATGCAGCGGGGGGGGCTCTTCACATGATGGGGGGCTAGTGCACTGGGGGGCTGCCTGTATATACTGGGGGGCTGTATGCATGGCTCCCCCTGCCGCTGTGATGGGCGGGGGGAGCCGTGCATATCTAATGAGCGGCCCCACGTGACGGGCCGCTCAGTCAGCAGCCTCCTCCAGCCTCCCCACCATAGCATTACCGTATTGACACGTGTATAAGCTGAGGGGGTGACTTTTCAGCCCAATTTTTGGGCTGAAAAACTCTGCTTATACACGAGTATATACGGTATATAAAAAATATTTTTTATAACTCAAAGGTTTTGTAAAGTTTGTGGTAAAACAAATCAGAAATTGCTGATGAACTTTTAACCCTTTGAACATCCTAGCAAAAAAAAAGTGTTAATATAGTGCTGCTGTAAAGTCGACATGTGGGAAATATTATTTATTAACTATTTTGGGTGGTGTTACTACCTAGATTAATGAGAAATCAAAGTTTGAAAATCACAATTATTTGTCACATTTCTAATATTGTTTATAAATAAAAGCAAAATATATCGACCTACTGTAAGTTTGCCATTAATGTAAATTATAGTGTCTGAAAAATCTCATCACAGGGATATGTTTAAACATTCCAGAGTCATCACCACATACAGTGACCTTGGCCAGAATTTTGAGACATTTGGCTTAGGCCCCCTTGACATCATGTTTTTTGCACATCAGTGGTGATCCTTTAATTTCAAGGATCACATGGACCGGCACAGATCTGTGCCAACTGGTGCCCACGGATCCGTCATCATGTAGCATGTGCAGTACAGCAAATCGGATCAGTTTTCCGGATCCAATTTTTTGTCGGATCCGGTTTGATCTGTCACCATAGAGCTCCATGTTATTTGAAACAAACAGCAACAAATCTGTTTGTTTGATTTTTTTTTTCCAAGACAGGATAAAATCATTGCAGGCTCCGATTTTGGGGATGGGAAAAAAGCTGACACAAACGTATCCATCACAAAACTGACACAATCGGATGCCAATAAGGACCAATCCATGGACATAAGGGTACATGGAGGCCAAATCATATCTGTGGCTAGAAGTTTTACAACGGAGCGACACCGATCCACAAAAAAACAAGATGTGAAGGGGGCCTAAGGGGTTAAGAACATAGAAATTAAGAGTTTGAAAAATGCTACATTTTCTGAATTTTTCTTAGGTTTTCAAGTTTTTGTAAAATTGATCTCCTTAAATTTACCACGATCATAAAGTGTCACTAAACAAAATCTTAGAACCACTGGGATCTGTTAAAGCGTTCCAAAATTATAACCTCATAGTGACGGTGGCAGAATTGAAAAAATTTGGTCTGGTCAGGAAGGTGAAAACGGGCTGGGGGCAAAGGGCTTAAAAGTAAATTACTAGCGGTTTATAACAAATGCCAGACAGTTGGCTTCCGCAGTACAGGTGAAAAATAACCAGTCTGATTTTCATGCAATTTTTTTTTTCTTCCCCTTTATATGCACTTGGCCTAACAGATGTTAATGCTAGAACTGCACCTAATTTGCCCAGTTTTGACTTTTGTGTTTGTGGTTCTAGAATTGTATTTAATTGAATGTTTGTTATTTTGTTTTTTATTTTTTCCTTGTAGGAAAAGATGTTTCATTTTTGGGTAAATACATTCTTCGTACCTGGTCCTGATGAATATTCAGAGAAAGTAGAGAACGGAACATTAGTTGGCGAGCAAGAACTTGATGGTATTTACAGTACCGAACGATCAGACAATGACAAAGAATATCTCACCCTCACGTTAACAAAAAATGACCTAGATAAAGCTAACAAAGACAAGGCCAACAGATACTTCTCACCAAACTTCAAAGTAAGTGACATTTCTTCATGCTTGGGGTTTTTATTTTCCTCTTACTCTCTGTGTTTCATGCTTAGTTCCCTTCTAACCCATTCTTGCACTTTCATGGCACTGTACGTTGAGGTTTAAAGCACTTTCCTGCACCACAAGAAAATGCATGTTACATTTCGGCCTTTTACAGCAGGCCTTCATCAGACATATACCGCATTTTTTGGATTATAATTTTGTTCCCCCAAATCCCCAAATTTTGGGTGAATATAATCCGAATATATGGATTATTTACTGCAGGGGAGAGTGGGGGCAGCTCTGGAGGGTGTCTGGGGGCTGGGGCGGGCTGGTGCGGGTTGCAGGAGGCAGCAGGAAGTCACATGCTTCCGCTCATTAACCTCATAATATGCACTGCATCCCGCTGTCCATCACCTCGGTGCTGAAACCGCGCTGAAGTGATGGACTGGTGGAGCGGCACATATTACGTGTGCCTGCACCCCCCTCGTGATGGCACATGGCCATCCCTGTGCAGCAGTTGCCTGACACTGGCCACTAAATGTGAGTTTTTCATCTACCCATACACCCAGGTCTTTTTCAGTGATAATTGTAAAACACTGTGCAAAACTAAGCACATAATTATACCTTTCAAAATCCAACAAAGAAATGATGCCGCACTCACCGAGGTTGAGGTTCTCTTCCTTTATTCGTTAGTGCAATCCATGCGATTGAACAACATAGCAGGGAGTGGGTGCAGGGGAGGCCTGGTTACATGCAGCTATGGTTCACAAAAGTGACACGGACTTACTGCAAGTTGTGATAGTGCCCGGTGTCTTCTCCCTAATGATAATTATACCTTTTATTTCCTCTGCCCAAGCGAATGACCTTACATTTATCCCCATTAAAGCTCATTTGCCATTTATCAGCCCAAGCTTCTATTTACATAAATCCTCCTGTAATATAAAATTGTCCTCCTCTGTATTGATTACCCTGCAGAGTTTAGTGTCATCTGCAAATATTGAGATTCTACTCTGTATGCCCCCTACAAGGTCATTAATAAATATATTAAAAAGAAGCGGGCCCAACACTGACCCTTGTGGTACCCCACTCTTAACTGTGACCCATTCTGAGTGTGTTCCATTAATAACCACCGTTTGTTTCCTATCACTAAGCCAGTTCTTAACCTTCTTACACATATTTTCCCCTATCCCCATTGCTTATTTTATGTATCAACCTTTTGTGTGGCACCGTATCAAAAGCTTTTGAAAAGTCCATATACACCACATCCACTGCATTTCTTTGGTCCAGTCCAGAACTTACCTCTTCAGAGAAGCTTATCAGATTAGTTTGACAAGAACGGTCCCTCGTAAACCCATGTTGATATTTGGTCATGAGGTTATTTTTCTTCAGATACTCCAGTATAGCATCTCTTAGAAAACCCTCTAGGATTTTACCCACAGTAGAGGTTAAGCTTACTGGCCTATAATTTCTAAGTTCTGTTTTTGTCCCCTTTTTGAATATTGGCACCACATTTGCTATATGCCAGTCCTGTGGTACAGACCCTGTTATAATGGAATCTTTAAATATTAAAAGTTAATGGTATATCTAGGACAGTACTTAATTCCTGCAGTACTCTGGGGTGTATCCCATTCGGGCCTGGGGATTTGTCAACTTTAGTGATTTTTAGACGATGCCGTACTTCCTGTTGGGTTAAGCAGGTGACATTTAATGGAGAATTTTTTTTATCACTTATGTTGTCTGTCATGGGATTTTCTTGTGTAAATACTGTTGAAAAAAAGTTATTTAGCATATTTGCTTTTTCTTCATCCACCATTTCACCAAGACTATTTTTAAGGGGGCCAACACAATCATTTTTTAGTTTTACTATTTATATAGTTCAAAAAAATATTTTGGGATTTTTTTTTTTTTTTTTTTTTTTTTTTTTTTTTTTTATAACTTTCTCTGGCAATGAGTCTCTCTGTCTCAATCTTTGCTGCCTTGATTTGCTTTTTACAGACGTTATTTAATTTTCTGTATATATTTAATGCCTCATCACTACCTACTTGCTTTAATTCCCTAAATGTATACTTTTTGTCACTTATTGCACCCCTTACAGCTTTATTTAGCCGTAGTGGTTTCCTCCTATTTCTAGCATGTTTATTCCCATAGGGTAGATATTGTGCACAGGTCATATTCAGGATGCTAATAAACGTCTCCCATTTCCTTTGTGTACCTTTGTCTCAGGACATCGTCCCATTTCACCAACCTTTTCATTCACTTTCAATCCTCAATCACCAAACAAGCACGCCCGCCTCGCAAGCTCTCATGCTCCCACCTGCTAACCCTCTGCCTACTCCTCCTCCTTGCCGGTGACATCGCCCCCAATCCTGGCCCTCCCCGCAACATCCCCACAACATCCTTCATCCTGCGACCCACTGCTGACCCTCGCAACCTCACCACCACTAGCCCTCGCAACCCCACCAACATCAGACCCATTCCCCCAACCCATGCCCCACCTACCGCTCTACCCGGCGCACTCTGGAATGCCCGCTCAGTGTGCAACAAACTCCCCGACATCCATGATCTCTTTATCTCCAGGAAATTATTGTTCCTTGGCCTCACCGAGACCTGGCTCACCCCCTCCGACACGGCCTCCCCTGCTGCACTATCCTACGGCGGCCTCAGCCTGTCCCACACCCCCCGTCCCTCTGACAAACACGGCGGTGGAGTCGGCATACTGCTGTCCAATTCCTGCACTTTCAGCCCTATCCCCCAGCCCCCATCCGTCACTGTCCCCTCCTTCGAAGCCCACTCAGTCCGAATCTTCTCCCCCTGCAACCTCCAAATAGCCTCCTTCCTTGACCACTTCACCACCTGGCTACTTCACTTCCTCTCCACTGACATCCCCTCCATCATCATGGGCGACTTCAATATCCCCGTTGACACTCCCTCCTCAGCCACCTCCAACCTTCTTTCCTTGACCACTTCCCTAGGGCTCTCCCAATGGTCCTCCTCTCCCACCCACGAACAAGGCCACACGCTTGGCCTCATCTTTACCCGCCTTTGCTCCCTCTCTAACCTCACAACCTCGGTACTCACACTGTCCGACCACCATCTCTTGACCTTCTCCGCCCTCCCTCCCCTGCCACACTACCCCCTCTCCGCAAACTTGATCACCCTCGCCGAAACCTAAAAGACCTTGATCTTCCTTTATTCTCTGAATCACTCCTCCCTCTCACCAGCATACCCTGCGCTGACGACATTGACATTGCCACCACCCTATACAGCACCACCATAACGAATGCTCTCGACCTAGCCGCCCCCCTCAGTCTCCATGCTCCACGCATTAACAGGCAACCCTGGCACACCACCCTCACTAAAAACCTGAGACGGCGTCCAGAGTCGCCGAGAGGAGATGGAAAAAGTCTCATACCCCCGAGCACTTTGCTCTGATCAAGCAATCCATCACTGACTTGAAGACAGCACTTGCTACCGCCAAGCAAGTGTTCTTCTCATCCCTTATAACCTCTCTGTCCCGCAACCCCAAACAGCTCTTCAAAACTTTCAACTCCTTACTTCGCCCGCCTGCTCCTCCCCCTTCTCCCCTCATCTCTGCTGAAGACTTTGCGACCTTCTTCAAGGAGATCGACAAGATCAGAAGCAGCTTCGGTCCACTATCCCCACAACTCCCCTTCCCACCTACACTGCCCTCCTCCTCCATCAGCCACTTCCCCCCCATAACTGAAGACCAACTCTCCTCCCTCCTGTCAAAATCACACCTCACCACCAGCGCCCACGACCCACTCCCATCCCACCTCATTCCGAACCACACCTCCATTTTCATCCCAGCCCTCACCCACCTCTTTAACCTTTCACTTAGCACTGGTACCTTCCCCTCGGCCTTCAAACACGCCCTAATCACACCCATTCTAAAAAAAAAACTCACTTGACCCTACCTCTGTCTCTAACTATCGCCCCATATCTCTTCTCCCATTCGCCTCTAAGCTACTTGAGCAGCACGTCCACTCCGAACTGTCCTCTCACCTCTCCTCATGCTCCCACTTCGACCGCCTACAGTCCGGCTTCCGACCCCTCCATTCCACCGAAACAGCCCTGACCAAAGTCACCAACGACCTACTGACCGCCAAGAACAAACACCACTACTCCATCCAGCTACTCATTGACCTGTCTGCTGCCTTCGACACGTTGACCACTCCCTTCTTCTCCGGATCCTGGAAACCCTTGGCATCACCCACCTTGCCCTCTCCTGGATCTCCTCATACCTAGCGCACCGGACCTTCAGCGTCTCGCACTCCCACACCTCCTCCTCACCCTTCCCCCTTTCTGTCGGAGTCCCCCAAGGTTCGGTCCTGGGACCCCTACTTTTCTCCATTTACACTCTCGGCCCAGGGCACCTCATTGAGTCCCATGGCCTCCAGTACCACCTCTACGCCGACGACACCCAAATCTACCTGTCCGGCCCTGACATCGCCTCCCTACTCTCGAAAATCCCACAATGCCTTTCTGCCATCTCATCCTTCTTCTCTGCTCGCTTCCTTAAACTCAACATGGACAAAACTGAATTCATAGTCTTCCCCCCAAGAAATTCCACCCCACCTCCCAACCTATCCATCTGCATCAACGACTGCACCCTCTCCCCAGTCCCCCAAGCCAAGTGCCTCGGGGTAATCCTTTTCTCCTCCCTATCCTTCAAGCCCCACATCGAGGCCCTCACCACATCCCTCCGGCTCCTGCTCAAGAACATCTCACGGATCCGCTCCTTCCTCACCCACGACATCTTAAACACTCATCCATGCTCTTATCATCTCCCGCCTTGACTACTGCAACCTCCTTCTCAATGGCCTCCCGGCTAACTCCCTCACACCTCTCCAGTCTATCCTCAACTCCGCTGCCCGACTCATCTACATGTCCTCCCGCTACTCCCCTGTCTCCCCCCTCTGCCAAGCCCTTCACTGGCTCCCTGTCTCCAAGAGATCCCAATTCAAAACACTAACCATGGCGTACAAAGCCATACACAACCTGGCCCCACCATACATCTCCGACCTGGTCTCCTGATACCTACCCTCACGCAACCTCCGCTCCTCCCAAGAACTCCTCCTCCTGCTCCACCCTCATCACCTCTTCGCACACACGAGTCCAGGACTTCTCCCGGGCATCTGCCTTACTCTGGAACTCCCTGCCCGAACACGTCAGACACTTCCTACCCTGAGTAGCTTCAAGTGTCACCTAAAGACTCACTTGTTCCGTCAAGCCTACAACCTGCCATGAGACCCAGGCGACCGCCCCATACCTGACATTCCCCCATCCTACTGTATCCTAACCCGCCCCTCTTAGACTGTGAGCCCTCGTGGACATTGTCCCTGCCCCTCCTGTACCTGTACGTCCTAATCGCCTAGATTTAGTGTACTTGTTCTTGTCTCCCTCATCCTAATGTAAAGCGCCATGGAACCTAATGGCGCTATATAAATAAATAATAATAATAATAAATTGCACTAAGATAATCTCTCAACAGTTGGAAATTTGCCTTCCTTGCACCATTCTAACCTAGCTTTGGTGAATCCATACTAAACTTCAACAAGAGGCATTTGTTTATATTCCAAGAGAATACTTATCTGTCTGATGAAGGCATGATGTAAAGGCTGAAACATAACACATTTTCCTGTATTTGTTTGCCTGGAAAATACTGGCAAAAACTGGCTTTCCCGGCAGATGAATTTTTTTCAACCATCACCTGGGTCTGACATCAGCATATGGAGCTGGAAAATGCCTTTATCAATCTGACAGCGACATTTATTGTGGGGAGGGGGTGTGTCACTCTATTCATTAAATCGGCACACCTGTGACGTAGTTGTGAGGCGCCTATGTGTCGTCATGACTGCCAGTGGTCTGCTGAAGGCCCCTTGCCTGTTATGGTTCTGTGAAAGCCAGCCTGTGCATAATACAATTGATCGGAGATTGTCAGGTACAAGTCCCCTAAGGATACTAATAAAGTAAAAGGTGATAAAGCTTTAAACGGCTCTGTGGACAGAACAATCGAAAAGTTATTGCTCTTGGAAGAAGGAAAGTTAGCAACTAAAGCTTGGGAAGGGGTTAAAAAGCAAAACTAAACCTTAAATGTTGACATTAAAAAGCACATTAAAAGTAATTTTCCTCTCATTGTCGGAGTGTTTAAAAAAACAATATAGCAACCAATCACAATTGTTAATAACTACATTCACGCTTGTTGTTTTTTTTATTTCAGGTGAAGCTATTTTTCACAAAAACAGTAGAAGAATCTTCAAATTCAGAGGCGAGCAGCTCGACTTCTGTGACACCGGATGTTAGTGACAATGAACCAGATCATTACCGATATTCTGACACCACTGACTCTGACCCAGAGAATGAACCTTTTGATGAAGATCAGATTACACAGATTACAAAAGTCTAAATATTTTCCTTTAATTTTTCCTGTTTTTTTTTTTTTTTTTTTTTTTTTTTTTTATCGAGGGAATTAAAACCACAGAAAAGACAAACTTGAATAAACTGAAAAGGACCTTTTTAAATGGCATTGTCAGCCTACCATAGGAGCAATTATTTTCTTCTTTCCTTGACCAATATTATTTTGCCCCACAGGGTTTTTGGCACTGCTGTCCAGTGAAATCTAAAAAAAGAAGAAAAAAAAAAGAGGGAAAAAAACAGTAAAATTTAAGAAAAGGTTACGTAGCATTGTTATGTAAATATCCTTTTCGTGTCAAAAGGACATTTAAATCTTAAAATTAGGATAAATAAAGATGGCACTTTCCCATTTTATTCCAGCTTTTTTGTTTCGTTGTTCCTTTGTTTCCCCGCCCTCCTTTTTTTTTTTTATTTTTAAGTGGAGCTATGTATGTGTAGTTTTATAACTTTTTTTTTTTTTTTTTTTATAATTTTTTTTTTTTTCCTCCTCCCTCTCACCAACTGAAATTAATTGTGTGCTTTGTGAAATACAAGGTTCACCTCCTGCCTCTTCACAGCCGTTGTGGCAACAGAACGTTTTTATTCGGCTAAGAGATGTTCGAGGGTTATTTTGTTGTACGTACGTATTACATGCAGTGGATAGTGACTATTTAATACTGAATCTACTTCCAGCTTGATTCACGAACCATCTCAAACTATTACATGCTCCTTTGTTTAGCGTGCTGCAGTAAATCCTGAACATATAAGGAATTGTCCACTGTCGCTGCTTATTGTTTGTGCTTTTTTTTTTTTTTACCTTTTAAGCATAATGGTGCTAGAAAAGGCAGCTATAGGGAGTGGTTCTTTAAGAGGTACAGGATTGAACCATCCAAATCTTCACAAGCGGGCCCACAAAGTTTAAAACCATCAGGGTCATGTATAAGTCATTGGAGCTGCAATTGTTCATCCGTACAGATGTAATCACTAGTGAAAATGGATCTGATAATTTGAGCATAGATGAAATTCAAGCCCCCACCCCTCCGCCCAGATCTCATATAGCTCTTTCCTTCACTTCAGACTGCCACTCTGATTATTTCCATCCCAGTGCAATGATCCTGAATTATAACCATGATCCTAGAAGAATCTTAATGGGATTGACAATCATGATTTAGAACTATAATTTAAAGAGAACCTGTCAAGTTGTTTTGGGATAATAAACTACCCCCAATTTGTTTTAAATGATGCAATGTGCATCACTTAACATGGAATTCTAAAAACAAAATTCCACGTATTTATCTGGAAAAGACTTTGAGGTGACTGCACACACATCCCTGACTTCAGTCCATGGGAGACACTTTTTCTTACTATCACTCCAGTTCATTCATGATATTTTATGAATGTTGTCATGACTCCTTCATTGTAATTGATTGACGTCACTGTAGGACCTGTGGTGATGTCACGACCATGTGACTAATGGGTGGAGCAAACGCTAAAGCAGCTTTGGCTTTAGTCTGCTTATTACGGTCACATGGTCGTGGCATAACCACAGGTCCTACAGTGATGTCAATCAATTACAATGCAGGGTCATGACGAAATTCAAAACATTTGAATGAAGTAAGCAACAGCGCCTCCCCAAAGATTGAAGCCAAGTATGTGTGTGCGTCATCTCTGCATATAAAGTCTTTTAAAAAAATATGTGGAATTTTGTTTTTAGAAAACCAGGTAAGGGCCCTTTCACATAGCGTATTTTCAAATCGCGGCAGATGCGGTGAAAAAAACGCATCTGCCGCGATTACCGCATAACCGCGACACTTGCGGCACACTTGCGGCAAGCCCCATGCAATGTCTATGGGGCTTGCGTAAGGGTGCGGTAAATGCAGTTTCGGCACTTGCGGCAGTCGGCCGCGAAAAAAAACGCTCAATGCAGCGTTTTTTTTCGCGGCCGCACCTGCCGCAAGTGCCGAAAACCGCACCTGTCACCCTTACCGCAAGCCCCATAGACATTGCATGGGGCTTGCCGCATGTGTGCCGCAAGTTCGCAGTAATCGCGGCAGATGCGTTTTTTTCACCGCATCTGCCGCGATTTGAAAATACCGCTGATGTGAAAGGGCCCTAAGGCTGCTTTCACATCAGGGTTTTACGCTGATCGCGGCAGTTGCGGTGAAAAAATCGCAACTGCCGTGATTACCGCATAACGGCCGTGATCGCTGCACACTTGCGGCAAGCCCCATACAATGCCCTTTAACTGCACTTGCCGCCGGTGCGGCCGCGAAAAAACCGCGGCGCACCGCATTTTTTTCGCGGGTCTCCAGCCTGCTGCACCTGCCGCACACTTACCACAAGCTCCATAGACATTGTATGGGGCTTGACGCAAGTGTGCCGCGATCACGGCTGTTATGCGGTAATCGCGGCAGTTGCGTTTTTTTCACCACAACTGCCGCGATCAGCGTAAAACGCTGATGTAAAAGACCCTTAGTGATGCATATTTTAATATGGTTTAATATTGCAAAAGAACATGACCAGTTCCCTTTAAGGTCCGTGGTCACTGGTCGTATAACATGGATGACTATTATATCTGTGCCCGGACTGGCCAGATGCTCTCCTGACTCAAGTGTGAAAGCTGCATTGTAATACATGAAGCATTACACTTGGGTCAGAAGGGCATATAGCCAGTCCGTGCACTGCAATTCGAACCTGGTCCGAGTTATACTGCCACCTGACCCAGCCTACTAAAAAGATTCCAATGCAGCACTAGACTGTGATCGCCTGACAGGAGTCTGCAAGCCTTTATTCTGCCTGTTGCATCCCCAGTGCTGCTTCTAATTAGTAGCCATTATGCTTCCATCATGCCACAGTGATGACATGGCGCCAGGAATTCCTGCAGGTAGTAAGTTTGCATGGCTCTGGTCTGGCAATCACGATCTACGGGCGCATCCACTAGACTAAGCTCAACTCTATTGAGAACCAATCTGGTCATCATGGTTAAAGAGTTCAATTTGGTGCATTTGTTTCCAATCATATATCTACCTGCTGGGAACGCTTCAAGTGCTGCCTGCAAGTAATGTTCACTCAACCCCCTCCTCCAGTATAAACTCTAACAGCACAGTAAGTTTATGTACAATTCTAACAGACCTTTCTGAAAAAAAAAAAAAAGGAAAATGATACATAAATTAAATTGCCTAGGTGTCGTCTGATCCAACTTTTTGACCTTACACATTCTATTACAATGAGTTTTGCAGTTTTGCACACTTTTAATGTCATTAACTGTTAGGGAATTTTACTTGAAGAATGTTTAGTAACTTCAATGTGTTATTTTTTTTTTTTTTTAATATACATATATATTTTTTCTTTATTTACATTTACACATGGTTATGAAGTCAGTTTTGCTTTAAAAGTTTCAACACGGCACAGATATAAAATAAAAATATATATCTAAAGTATAATTGTCCCAAATATTCTTTTGTAGTTTGCTATTAAAAATATTAGATTAGATTTCTCAACTGGCAGTGTTGAATAATTCACATATATGGCAAATCTAGCCTGGTACTCCATTTATTAATGTGGCAAAGTTTTTTTTTTTTTTTTTTTTTTTTTTTTTGGCATGCCAGGCTGTAAAATATTTAAGCTTACCACCGCTGCTCTTTTTATGTAATTTTTTTTTTTCTCGAGCTTTAAATTTACAATTAAAATATAAATGTTGATATTTTACTAGAAAATAAGTACCTTTTTATGGCAGTGTAAAATCCCATTTTTACTCTTTCTTCAATGTAGTTAAAAATGGAAGCGATCATTTAAATTTTAAGTATTTGGAAAAGGCTGTTAAAATGCGATGCCAGTGGTAGATGTGATTTTTCCTTGTCAAATTGGCATTTAGAAGAGGGAAGTAGGTTATGTATCTTGACCTGGTTAAGATTTTATTTTTTTATATTGGGCATTTACTAGCGTACTCGGTCTAATGCAGATACCGCCTTTTGTTTGTGTGACGCCTGGCGCACTAAGATATGCCATCCTTGAATATGGAGGTCTGCCCGCTCACCATCAGCACTCCTAGGTTATCTTATTCCCTTAATTTAAGGTAATGTCTCCTTATATATTTTCAGCAAGAAGTAGTTTTTATTTTTTTATACTGCACAGTGAATAGTAAATCAAAATTCTTGCTGAAAAGATATTAGGAGTCGTTCATTGTGGTTAAGGGCATAAGGCTCTGCAGGTCGGGTATGGATCGGCACTGGGAAAGCCACTTTCATAGTGGTAAAGTTGGCATCATGTTTAAATAGACACCTTACCTGTTCCACCATTAAGAAATTGGAGCTTTAGATGAGACTTACTCATGTTTGTAGAACATGCATATACCCTGAAACTTTCAATTTATTGACCCAGTAATTTCATTTTATGACATTTGTACTGGTGCAAGTCCCATACCTTATCTGCCGTACACATGTTGGAGCTGAAGTATGTTACTTTTGTGTTTTGTTTGTTTTGTTTTTTTTCTGTCATTTTCAGTGCATCACCCACCATTGATCTGGCACTGGTATGGCGCTTGTTACACATCTTGGCTATGCTCACATTTGTGTTAAGCAGTTTAAATCAAGGGTAAATCAAGGCACCTGAGCTGAAACCTGACAGTCTCAATATACCGTATTTAGCAGATTATAAAACCCCCGGATTATAAAATGCACCCCCAAAATTAGAGGAAAAAAATTAGGAAAATAAAGGGGGTCCGTCCTATAATCTGGTCCATTTTAGGGGCAGTGTAGTTTAACTAGTGGGGGGCACTGTTGTGGTGAAGCAGAGTCACAATCGCAGTGATTGGAGGCGACGGCACAGCAATGCTGTGGGGGGTCCAAAGCTGTGTATGGGGTGTCCCGGCAAGTTATCGCCAGGTGCTATTAATCTCCTGGCATTTGATACAATGGGCGAAAAAATAATTGCTGCATAGGCAGCGCAGACTGAGATCTCCATGATCTCACTCTTCGTGTTAGTTGCCTCCAATGCTATTTTCCTTTCGCTCATTGTGTCAACTGCTGGGAGATTAATGGCAGCCGATGATAAATTGCCAGTACATCCCATGCACACAGCCTCGGGCTCCCCGCAGCATTGCAGTCCTGCTGACCCCCACCACCACCCTGCCTCTTGAGACTCCACTCCACCACTGCTCCCACACCCAGATTATAAAACGCACCACAATTTCTCCCCCAAATGTTTGGGGGGAGGGGGGAAGAGTGCGTCTTATAATACAAAATTATGGTAAGTCAGGAGGACCAGACAGGTCTCTTGATCTGTTTTAGAACTGATCAGATATTAATCAAAGCCATAACATTAATGTTGGCGTATCTTTAAAGGGGTTGTCTGGACTTTTGCAAAGTCTGCAGTCACTCAATATGACTGAAGGCCTCTGAATCCTTAGTGTGTGCACCACACACTTTTGGGATTTACCAATGTCGGCAGTGACATATACTTAGTCACATGACTGCCCAGAGATTTGCATACTACTAGCCATGTTCCGACTAGACTTGCACGGCCTGCCTAATTCATCTTCATTGAGGGAGGTCGTACACGACTAGTCATGTGGCTGATAGTATCACTTGTCAACACCGGAGAGTGTGTTGCTCGAGCTGTACGGATTCAGAAGCTTGCAGTCATGTTAAGACTGCAGACTTTTAGGAAAAGACCAGACAACTCTTTAAAATTATTCCATAAATTGGGCAGCACATGGGTAACACATACCAAAAATAAGCTGCAATGTGCCCTGTCGGATTTGTGTGGTTAATCCATTTTGCTAAAGGCTACTATTTCAGTGTAGATCACATAGCCTAAGCAAATCTGTCTTGAAGATGTTGTTTGGCTCTGTGTATATACATTCTATACATTGTATGCCATACGGGTTGTTGCAACCTTGACTGTCTCCATATTGAAAGCACTTAAAAATATTTGCGAACTATTTCAGCATTTTTATATATTTTTTTTTTTTTTTTTTGACCGCTTAGGCTTAATCTCACTTTGGGTATGTGCCATCACCACATTTTTTTTCATTACTACCCATGTTTAGATGGCATCAAATGCTTTGGGCATCTTTTTCTGTTTGCCATTCTGCATGGGTTAATTGTTGCTCATTTGTTGCCTTACTGACATTGCCAGGGGTGAAGACTTGGCATGGCCAAACAGATTGCACTAAGATGGGGAGTCACCAATTATGCAGGTATGGGTTCCTCCTCCCTTCTGTGTAATGCATACCTGCTGCTACTTTTTTATAGCTGTGACCAGGTCCAAAAAAGTAGAATTGAGGCTACAGTCATGTGGCATCAGAAATATGAGAAAAAATATCCCAATTCTATTGATAGATGCATTGTGTAAATGGAAACCTTACTATGAGGACACTTAGTATGAGGACACTTTAGAACTTGTAAACTTTAAGGCACTTAACTTTTAAAGATAATCTGTCAGCAGGTTTTTGCTATGTATTCTTGACTGCAGCATTATGTAGGGATAAAGACAGAGTTCAGTCTTGTATTACTTAGTTTACTGGATGTATCATTTGTGACAGTCACTGATTTCTGTTGCAGATTTAGCAGACCTCACATGTTTAGCTGTGCATAACCCCATTCACACCACTGATTGACATCTTTCTGGGTACAATGTATATTGACAGAAAGCTGCTAATTTGTGGTGGGGGTGTGGTTGGACCAAGAGGCATGAGACTACTAGTCCTTTAGTGCTCATATCTTGCTGATAAAGCACATATTTTGATACAGCATTACAAAGCCCAGTAAGTGAAACTGGTTTCTTCGACTACATCATTGTGGTCTAAGATTACATAGCAAAAAAACCTGCTGAGAATTCGATTTAAGAGTAACCGTCGATTTTATTATTTTCTTTTTTAATAAGATATATTTCAAAGTTTATTTTTCTGTAGATAAATCTGCTTTTTTTAAATCAGTCCAGGGAGACATTCTCAACATTTTCAGTTTATTGGTAAAATTTGTCTGGATTGACTACAGATTTCCCTTAAGGCCCAGTCAAACCTGGCGACGGGGCTGGAGATGTCGGTGGTGACTAGCAGCTGCGCGCACGTTTTTGGCACCCCGCCAGCTTCGCCGTCCCCCGTTTACACGGGCGACATCTCCAGCACCGCGCCGTAGAGCTGACAGGCGGCATCGCCGCCGGGGTGTCTGAAAACCCCAGCAGCGATGCAGGACAATGGGAGCATGTGGCTCCCATCGCCTAACAGGTTGCCGGCGGCCGGTTACATGGTTACTGCTCTGAAATCAGGCGACCTCCCGGTGGCGCCGACATCGCCCCTTTACATGAGGCGACGTCTGGGCGATGTTGCCGCCGATAGGCCACGCCTCTACGTCGCCCCGTAATTGGCGGCGATGTCGCCCCGTGTGGCGGGGCCTTTACTGAGATGATAGCTGGAACTTAAAAAGTTCTATAGACAAGGAGAGCTTCAGCGAAATGTTTGTAGCTCCTCCACCTGCATAGAATCTTAAGGGCACTACCTGTCAGCTATCTAATAAGAAAGTGCGTCTTCACTGAATAGTGTTTCATTCTCAATGCCTGTGCCTAGCTCCTCCTTGCACCAACCTCTCCTATCTCCTAAATGGGAAAATTGGTCGAAACTGAAACAGATTTTACCTCTGAATTGATGGTGAAAAAGCAGATTAATCTGACACCACATTCTAATTAATTTTTGATGTGTACTATTGATTTATGAAATAAAAATTAAACGACGGCTACTCTTTAATACCTAGCAACTTCCAAGTTTTGACTCCTGATTGCCTGATGACTTTTTTTTTGACACACGTCATGTATGCTTTATTTTTAATAAAAATAATGCAGACAAAACCTAAACTATGGGATTTTGCACTGTTTTCTCTGATCCCATCTTCAGTCCTTGCGTAATTGCTTTAAGCCTTTTTTTTTTTTTTTTTTTACCTTCTTTGAAGCCTCACTAAAGTCTTGTAAGTTACCTGAAGTGGGAGTCATGGCATTATAGATGTATAAATATAAAATATGTACTTTATTTTCCATTTTAGCTATCGACCTATAGATTTAACAAGTACTTGCAATGATTTCTTCTACTCCCCAAATAATTTATTGCAGTATTTTGTTGGCCAACCGATTTTAATTACTGCTGTTATAATTAGTAATTGTGTTACTGGGACAGTATGGTCTGTAGGCATTAATGCTGGTGAACTAGAAGTGAAGGCAGCACTGTTATATTATATCCATGTAGTGATGAGCGAGCACTACCATGCTCGGGTACTCGTAACGCAGTTTGATGCTATGATGAGCGTGACACAAGTACCAGAGTATAATGGAAGTCAATGGGAAACTCATTTTCCTGGAAAAATGCTCAAGTTCCCCATTGACTTTTATTATACTTGGGTACTTGAGTTGCGGCTAACTGCTTATTCCGAGCTTGGTAGTGCACATACTTGGTGTAATCACCCCATTTAATGCCTGGCTTTTAGCCTTTACCATATTTGCCTAATACTTATCCTACTTATCCTTTTTTGTTGAGGATAAAGTGGGCAATACTGTCATTCCATCAGGTGAGGGGTTTAAAGGGGGTGAATTTGGCCATGTTTGTTGTCCGAATTGAAAGTTCGTTCCCATTAATGACATTTCCAAAAAGAAGGGTAAAGCTCAGCATAAATCCCACAGGTAGATATATGATCCCAGTGATAACTTCTAATGCAGAAAGTTGGCTTGTGTACATAACTCCTATGTGGAATGGGCCACCGAGTATTAAGTGGATTTTGCAGGCAATGTGTATACAAGCAGCAGTTGAAATCTAGCAAAATTTGTGCAATATGTCTAACGATGCCTGTGGTTGCCACAAAGTGCCTCGTTTTTTTTTTTTTGTTTTTTTTTTTCTCCCACCTATCTTTGTTAAAAAAAAACTGTTAAACTTGTCATGCATGCAAATGGAATGGGTGGAACTGTGCACTATTAGAGGCTTCAACTGGAGGTGGGTGTATTCAGCCCTATTATTCTGCTCCCAAATTTGAGGAATTCTTTGAAAGTGTATTTTTATTTTTTCTTCCGTCTTTTCTCCGGTTCAGTCTCTTCAAATATTATTGTGCTGTGCAGCAGTGGCTCTGTGTGTAATGCTATGCACTGAGAATATACAACAAATTACATGTACAGGATAATGCCTCTTTCAAATCACATGTCCATTTGTTATTGTATGTGTGTTAACATCCCTTTATCTTAGTGTTATAAACTCCACTTAAAACCAATTAAAGTCTCATTCTTGTCACAGTGTGGGTGTTTTATTGGAAAGATGTATACCCAAACTACAAAATCTACCAGTGTATTATAGTGCTAAATCTGTTTACAGGGCACAATGTCCCAAGTTCTTACTCCAGTTTCAAGTGTTTTTGTTGTGGTCTTAGCAGAAAAAAATGAAAAATGTATAATAAAATATATACAAAATAAAACGTATATTTAAAAACAGCCAATCCACAAAACAAATGTTTTTTTCTTTGATTCGTCAGTGTGAAGTTTGATTTTTATTTATTTTTTTTTGTAATATACATTGATCAGCCATAATATGCTGATGTTAATATCAACTTGTGACAGCGGCAGCTATCACTGCCTGGGGGATGTATTGGTTGACAATTGAATAGCAAGTTATTGAAGTTAAAGTAAGATAGGCAAGTGTCTGAACCTGGGTGACTGACCAGAGCCAAATAGTTACAGCAGTGTTCAAAATAATCTGTTCATACTGGACATTAACTGTTTTTAGTATAAATTATATTACCACGTGTCAAACAATTTGCCAGTTGGTGCAGTAGATTCTTAGAAAACCAACACACTCAGCATTTATGATCTGCATGTTTTTGAGTGTGTGAATAATTGAAAGGGGTGTGTTCAAAATAATTGCAGTGTGGAGTTAAATAAGTGAAGTCAATCATTCTGTGAAGTAACGGGTGGCCCTAAGGCTACGTTCACACACACAGTGTAATTCCCGTGTATTTGTGCAGTGGCGCTTTTTTGCACACGTACGGCGCATGAATATATGGGAATTGCGCAACGTGTGAATGTAGCCTTATTTGAGGGTGAAGCCGGCACATGTAGATGCATTTCTCCTTGAAAGCCTGAGATTGGGTTATTCAAGACATTGTTCAGAAGAATGTCATACTTGATTAAAACGTTGAATGGGATGGTTAAAACTTATAAAGAAGTAAAGATGGGTTGTTCAGCTAAAATGGAATGCAAAACCAGGGAGATGTGGAAGAAAACTGAAGACTACCATTCAAATGGATCGAAGACTAGCCAGAATGGCAAAGGCTCAGCCGATGATCAGTTTCAGGATGATCAAAGACAGTCTCAAGTTACCTGTGAGGACTGTGACAGTTAGAAGCCTTTGTGAAGCTAATCTACTCACAAGAAGTACCTGCAAAGTCCCACTGTAAAAGTAAAAAATAAAAAAAAATGTACCGAAGCGGATTCAATTTGCTAAAGAGCACATCAACTGGCCTAAAAAGAAATGGACTCACTTTGTGGACTGATGAAAGTATTGTTCTTTTTGGGTCCAAGGGCTGCATACAGTTCGATAGATGACCCCCCCCCCCCCCTCCAAACTCTGAATTCAAGCTGCAGTACACTCTGAAGACAGTGAAGCATGGTGGTGCAAACATCATAATATGGGTATGTTTCTCTTAATATGGTGCCATGCCTATTTATCGCACACCATGGATCATGAGCCAGTATGCATTTATTAAAATACTTCAAGACGTCATACCTTACACTAAAGAGGAAATGCCCTTGACATGGGTGTTTCAACAAGACAAGATACTAAACATATCAGTAAAAGTGCAAAAATCTTAGTTCCAGTCCAACAAAATTGAGGTGATGGAGTGGCCAGCCCAAACCCCGGACCTTACTCCAATAGAATATTTGTGGGGAGACATCAAAAATGCTGTTTTGAGGCAAAGCCAACAAATGCAAATTGTGGGACTTAGTCAATGTATACTAGGAAGGAATAACCGTTGACAGGTGCCAGAAATTGGTTGACTCAATGCAACATAGATGTGAAGCAGTTCTGGAAAAACGTTACAGAAATGGATATAAGTCAGTTAGTTATTCACAAGAATGCTAAATCCTAAAAAAACAAAACAAATGCAGACCCTTTTTTTTTTTGTTTTTTTGAAAAGCCCAATGTTCCTATTTTTTTTTTTTTTTCTTCATTTTCGGTTAAGTAGTTGCACATTGTCAGTGAGGAAGTAGATGAACTTTAGTGCCATCTAATAAAGGTAGCAATCCTAAAAGTCATAATCGACTCTCCCACAAGACTTTTTATATGACTTGGGATTTGAGCCAGATCAGAACCTCAAACTACAGACCCTGCATTTCAGGTTGATTGCCCTCATGAGTGCAGTGCGTGGAATTCTGATCTGGCTGTTTGAGAGGGTAAGACGAGGTCTGGGGGAATAGCTATTCTCCTTATGGAGATCAATGAGGAGGCTTATAGCCACAATGCTCCTCTGGGAAGTATGCAAAGTCACTTAAAAAGTATACGTTTCTCCATGTTTTGATTTCGAAAACTGTGCAATGTTCCCAATGCATGGAAATACTACACAATCTTTTTAATAGGTTTTAACTCATGTTTTTGAGTTAATCTCTATTGTAGACAAGATTAGAACACATACATTTCGATTCAGAAGAATATGCAATCAAAAGGTGAAAAGTATATAGTATAAACCAAACCTCTACCTGAGGTAAGCAGAAGTAGTATCTTGGGAATAGTAGAACAATAAACAACATGTTACAAAGTGTAGACTCCAAAGGGGCCAGGTAGTGTGAGCGTAAGGCTCCATGTAAAGTTTCATACCTGACTTTGTTTTCACCAAGCATTTCTTGAAGCAAATGGAGTTCCTACCTCAAGCCCCCAATAAAGGGGTGCAGTGCGAGCAGATTAAGTATACCACTGTTACTCAGTAGAAAGAAAAGTAAGGCAAGGAGCAAGAGTGCAAGAAAAGAAAAACAAATCAAGTCCAAAGGGAGGACTGCCAGGATGAGCAGAAAGATAGAAGACAAAGAGAAAAACTGAACAGTGAGGGAGGGGGCAGGGAAAGAAAAAAGGGGTGGGAGGGGTGGTACAGTCTCCCCTCTTGACTGCCTTTCAACTCCAAGGTACCCAATAAATTGTTTTCTCACAGAAGACGATGTCTCGGAAATTTGGAGAATCCTTAAAAAGGATCTATTCTATCCAGACCGTGGAGAATTTATCAAGGGAGTTTGAGGCTGCAGCAGCCAATTCTTCCATTCTGAAGATTTCTGTCATTTCCTTGTACCACTCCATATGAGAAGGCACTTGTATGGACTTCCAAAATCTAGGAATTATAGTGCGGGCCACTGACCGATAAAAATGGAGGATATCTTTCTTGTAGTATTTAGACGATTGGGGGAAGATGGCAACTCTATCTCAGGGCTACCTACCACCTGTTTGCCTGTGATCAAGTTATAGATAGCGAACACCTGTGACCAGAATTTCTGAATCGCAGGGCAACTCCTCTAAATGTGGAGCATCATACCTTTTGCGTCATCACAACGCCAGCACATCGCAGAGGCCAAGGGGAAGATAGCGCGTAGATTGGATGGGCAGAGGTACCACATGGTTTAAATTTAAGTTTTTTTTATTTATTTTTTTTTTTTTGCTTGAGCTGCACAGGTGTTGGCCAACTTTTAAGTGAAAAGAAAGCATTTCTTCCAATCCGCCCCGGAATTCTCCCTATCCAGCTCTCTCTCCCACAGTCTTTGGTAGTGGATTTTTCCCTCTCCCTTTGTTTCCATAATAAGATGATACATGGGAGAAATCCTCTGGTATCCTCCACACTCGACCAGCACAAAACGTACCACCTCTTTTGGCCCGGATGGAAAAGCGGATTAGACAAAAGGGACATAAGTGGGCTAAGTTGCTTTTGTGTGAAGGACTGCCAAGTTTTCATTGTGTCCCTAGTCATGTCCGATAATAATAGACCTACTTTGCTAATATCAGAAGGAGAAATCCAGGGAAGATATTTCAACGGTATATCTAAGCTGTCCTGCTCAACAGTCACCCACTGTCTGTCCACGTTACTAAAATGCCAATCCTAGACCCTGGCTATCGAGGATGCAAAAAAATAAGCCTTCAGGTCTGGAAGCCCTTCCTCTTCAAAGACCGTCAGGGTGAGGATGTCCATATGCACCCTGGGCCTAATTCCTCCCCAAACAAATTTGGATACAGAGGATTGTAGTCTAGTAAAGAATTCCCTGCTTGGCGAGGAACGGTCTGAAAAATATATGAGGCAAGACATCCATCCTGACTACATTCATCCAACAAAACCAAGACCGTTTAAGACGTCTATAAGAAAGTAGCAAGGCCTTAGTATTGGTTAGTAGGGACTGGTAGTTAAGTCAAAAAAGTCTAGATAGATTTGAGGGTATGACTACTCCTAAATATTTAATAACCTCTTATCTACACTGAAAGGGGAAGTTTGGAATTAAGCAACAATTGCGTCATATCGGCTTTACCGCCCCTTTTATGACTCGCACATGCTCTTGGATCTGTAGCACGCCCATAGGGGCGTGCATAATTAACAAGCAGGTGGCGGGGAGCAGCAGCCAGGCACGCCTTTTGTAGCTTCACAAATGATGAGAAGCAGCTGGAAATAAGGTATAAAAAGCACTTTCATTAACATTACAATATCGCTTTGGCCACACAAAGGGATGGCTCCAGAGCTGTTAGCATGCTGCAGGGAAAGCTATTAAGGGGCTGAGGACTCATTTTTCGGGGTCAGGATCTCTTTAACAAACAAAACCACCTCTATTGGTCTGACACCCACAGTGGATAGATCCCTCTTAGGCTGCGTTCACACATTTGCGTATTTTGCTGCGCTTTTTTGCGCGCGCTTTTTGCCGCGTTTTTCGGCCCGCGCAAAAAAGCGCAGCAAAATACGCAGGGGCTTTCACACACAGCGCTTTCTTTCCCCCAGAAAGCGCAGTGATGTCACAGAGGGGAGGAAGAATCCAGCTTCCTCCTCCCCTCTGTGACATGTGTGACCGCCCCATTAGATTTCGCAGTGTATTAATATACACTGTGAAATCTAAATTAAACAAAAGCAAGTGTGTGAAAAATAAAAAAGAATCAATACTTCACCTCTCCGACGCCTTCTCCCGGTGTCTGGTGCCTTCTGCCGCTCTCCGGTGTCCGATTCTAAGTGAGCTGTATTCTCACAGGACCTGTGGTGATGTCAGAGGGGGGCGTTCCCGGGGCGGTCCCATCGCTGATTGGCTGCTCGCGGTCATGTGGTATCACATGACCGCGAGTGCCCGGGAACGCCCCGCCTCTGACATCACCACAGGTCTTGTCAGAATAGATCTGACTTAGAACCGGGAATCGCACAGCGGGAGAAGGCACCGGACATCGGGAGAAGGCGTCGGAAGGTAAGTATTGATTCTTTTTTATTTTTCACACACTTGCTTTTGTTTAATTTAGATTTCACAGTGTGTATTAACACTGTGAAGTCTAATGGGCTGTCACAGCTGTCACAGAGGGGAGGAGGAAGCTGGATTCTTCCTCCCCTCTGGGAGAATACGCAGTAGTAGCTGCGTAAACAATTGACATATCAATTGTTTACGGAGCTGCGTTTTCTCCCGGAAAACGCACTGCGTATTTTTTACGCGATGTCTGCACTGCAAAGTGAATTTCCCATTCACTTTGCAGGCAGACAAAAGGCACATTGCGTATTTTGAAAAGCGCGCGTAAAAAAAACGCGGCAAAATACGCAATGTGTGAACGCAGCCTTAATCAATGGAAACCTCAGTGCCACTGGATATCTGAAATTGCTACATGATGTGTTGCCCTCTTGATGCACTGAAGGTGGCACGTTCCCTGAGTTTTTCCAAAAAGATGGTGCACCACCAAATTATGGGTGTCAGGTCCAAGCATTCCTATATAAACAGTTTCCTGGAAAGTGGATTGGTTGTCATGGGCCACTTGAATGGCCACCAAGGTCTCCTGATCTGACTCCAGGGCCGGCGTCAGCACCCGGCGTACCCGGGCAAGTGCCGGGGCCCGACGGCTTGGAGGGGGCCCACCGGGCCCCTGAGGGCTAGGGTCACACTTGTGTTGTGACCCTAGCCTGACGCAAGTATTGTCTGCTGCAGCGCAGAGCGTTTAACGCTATGCGCTGCCAGCAACTGAGCCCATAGAAACCCGCAGTTTACATTGACAACGAGTGGTTGTCACGGTAAACGTCGGGTTTCTATGGGCTGCCTCCAGCGCATAGCAGCGTTGCAACATACAATACTTGCATAAGGCTAGGGTCACAATGCAAGTGTGACCCTAGCCTCAGGGGCCCCTGAGCACTGCCCCCACAGCCAGAGCCATATCCAGGGGGCAGCTGGGGGGTCATTTTCAGGCTCCTGCAGGCTGCAGCTCCGGAGGTCTCCCTCCTCCCCCCTCCACGGGAGCCGACAGAGCTGCACACACTCTGTGCTAGTGTGCTTACAGGACCTGTGATGATGTCACATGGAGGGGAGGAGTCAGGGATCACATGATCAGCTCCTCAGTGTATCCAGGACTGTGCTGGCCATCAATGATGCTCAAATAAGGTGAAGTTTGTGTGTGGTCAGGAGGCATTTACAGTGTGAATGTAGCAGAGGTGAGTGTGTACTAGGTGTATGGCAATTAGGTGAAGGTTATGTGTGGGGTCAGGAGGGATTTACAGTGTGAATGTAGCAGAGGCGAGTGTGTACGAGGTGTACGGAGCAGAGCCGAGTGTGTACGAGGTGTACGAAGCAGAGCCGAGTGTGTACGAGGTGTACGGAGCAGAGCCGAGTGTGTACGAGGTGTACGGAGCAGAGCCGAGTGTGTACGAGGTGTACGGAGCAGAGCCGAGTGTGTACGAGGTGTACGGAGCAGAGCCGAGTGTGTACGAGGTGTACGGAGCAGAGCCGAGTGTGTACGAGGTGTACGTAGCAGAGCCGCGTGTGTACGAGGTGTACGTAGCAGAGCCGCGTGTGTACGAGGTGTACGTAGCAGAGCCGCGTGTGTACGAGGTGTACGTAGCAGAGCCGAGTGTGTACGAGGTGTACGTAGCAGAGCCGCGTGTGTACTAGGTGTACGGAGCAGAGCCGCGTGTGTACGAAGTGTACGGAGCAGAGCCGAGTGTGTACGAGGTGTATGGAGCGGAGCCGTGTGTGTAGGAGGTGTACGGAGCGGAGCCGTGTGTGTACGAGGTGTACGGAGCAGAGCCGAGTGTGTACGAGGTGTACGTAGCAGAGCCGCGTGTGTACGAGGTGTACGTAGCAGAGCCGCGTGTGTACGAGGTGTACGTAGCGGAGCCGCGTGTGTACGAGGTGTACGGAGCGGAGCCGCGTGTGTACGAGGTGTACGGAGCGGAGCCGAGTGTGTACGAGGTGTACGGAGCGGAGCCGAGTGTGTACGAGGTGTACGGAGCGGAGCCGAGTGTGTACGAGGTGTACGGAGCGGAGCCGAGTGTGTACGAGGTGTACGTAGCGGAGCCGCGTGTGTACGAGGTGTACGTAGCGGAGCCGCGTGTGTACGAGGTGTACGTAGCGGAGCCGCGTGTGTACGAGGTGTACGTAGCGGAGCCGCGTGTGTACGAGGTGTACGGAGCGGAGCCGAGTGTGTACGAGGTGTACGGAGCGGAGCCGCGTGTGTACGAGGTGTACGGAGCGGAGCCGCGTGTGTACGAGGTGTACGTAGCGGAGCCGCGTGTGTACGAGGTGTACGTAGCGGAGCCGCGTGTGTACGAGGTGTACGTAGCGGAGCCGCGTGTGTACGAGGTGTACGGAGCGGAGCCGCGTGTGTACGAGGTGTACGGAGCGGAGCCGCGTGTGTACGAGGTGTACGTAGCGGAGCCGAGTGTGTACGAGGTGTACGTAGCGGAGCCGAGTGTGTACGAGGTGTACGTAGCGGAGCCGCGTGTGTACTAGGTGTACGTAGCGGAGCCGCGTGTGTACGAGGTGTACGTAGCGGAGCCGCGTGTGTACGAGGTGTACGTAGCGGAGCCGCGTGTGTACGAGGTGTACGTAGCGGAGCCGCGTGTGTACGAGGTGTACGGAGCGGAGCCACGTGTGTACGAGGTGTACGGAGCAGAGCCGTGTGTGTACGAGGTGTACGGAGCAGAGCCGCGTGTGTACGAGGTGTACGGAGCAGAGCCGCGTGTGTACGAAGTATGTGTACCAGTGGTAGCCCCCCGCGGATTCCGCTCCTATAGTCTCAGCCACCTTTGCCAGCAGCATTCTTCTCCATAGTCTCTTCTGCCGCTGTCTGCATTCTGCAGCTCAGCATGGAGGGGCACGATGTGCAGAGCGACCGGAGGAGACCGGAGCAGCGAGAAGAAAGGTGAGGAGAGAGAGAGATCCGGATGGCCAGACACTCCGCTTGGCTGCGGTGCCACCATATGGCAGTGCGGCTCCATTGAGCTGCTTGCATTATTTGTGCTCTTCAGGATGCTTGTGTATATACCAAGCATCCTCAGACGCACAAAAATGCAACATTTTGCATTTGAAGGGTATTTTTAAAAAGCGCAAAGGAACGCAATCGCATTTTAGCCCGCTCCTAACAACGTGTAATATACTCACTGTCAGAAACAGCTCTTGCTGGATTCGGCAGTCACTGTTCCTGTAAGGCTGCCTTCACATAGGCGTTTTTTTTAAAATGTGGCAGTTGCAGTAAAAAAAACCTGCATCTGCCGCATTTTCCGCCTAGCGGCTGCACTTGCTGCACGTTTGCGGCAAGCCCCATGCATTGTCTATGGGGCTTGCGGTAAGTGTGCGGCAATATATATATAATATATATATATAGTCCGCGATATGTACTTAAAGGGGGCCCACTGAGACCTTTTCGCCCGGGGCCCACAGAAACCTGGAGCCGGCCCTGTCTGACTCCCTTAGACTTTTATCTTTGGGGTCATCTGAAGGCAATTGTCTATGCTGTGAAGATACGAGATGTGCAGCATCTAAAACAACGGATACTGGAAGCCTGTGCTAGCATTTCTTCTGCGGTGTTGCTAACAGTGTGTTCAGAGTGGGAGAAGTGGGTTGCATTGACAATCCAACACAATGGGCAGCACTTTGAACACGTTTTATAAGTGGTCATAAACTTGTAAATAACTCATGAAAGAGTAAACTTACATTAAAACCAATCACACCATTGTTTTTCTTATGAAATTCTCAATAAGTTTGATATGTCGCATGACCATCTTCCCATTGAAAAAAATAAAGTTGGATCCAAAATGGCCAATTTCAAAATGGCCACCATGGTCACCACCCATCTGCAAAAGTTTTCCCCCTGCCATATAAAAATGTGCCACAAAGAGGAAGTTTTCACCAACCATTCCCATTTTATTTAGGTGCATCCATATAAATGGTCCACCCTGTATTTTCTTACCATGTATTTCGGGTTTTGTTTGCCATTTAAAGTCATGGGTTTTTTTTTTTTAGCTGAGTAACCAATTATTTTCTGCACTCTGTTTTTTCCACTTCAATCAGCTTCTTGATCAAAGTTCTTTCTACTTTAGCACAATTTCTTGAACGACCCATTTTACTATCTGAGCTAGGGCTAAAACTAGGTGCAATATTTGCTGTCCCCATCTTCAAGTAAGAGCTGTAATTGACACCTGCTTCCTCATAGAGTGAATTACCTCAATAATTGAACTCTGTGTTGCTGCTAAAGTAGTTGTCCACTACTAGGACAACCCCTTCTAGATTGACTCCCCCCTTCCCTCTCCACCCCGAGTTAAAATAATAATCCCTGTACTCACCTCCCGTGTTTTTGCCATTTCAGCACTGTTGGTAACTGTGAATCGGGGCTCACGTGACGTCCCAATCACCGCAGACGCCCTTCTCCCTGCCTTTGTACCAATCAAGCAATCAAGAGGAGGTTAGCGCTGCGGCTGCTGCTCACATCTTGCTAATTGCTCCTATGTCTGAAGGCTATGAGAAGAAAGCCGGCTGTGATTGGACGCAGGGCTTGCATGATGTCACATGAACCCCAAGCCGCAGTTACCAGCAGCAGCAGTTACCAGCAGCACAGGAGGAGAATACAGGGTCTATTATTTTAACTGGGAGTAATGAGTCGAAGCAGAAGGGTTTGCCCAATAGTGAACCACATCTTTAATTTCAACCTCCCCCTTTCATTAAATGAGTCCATTACAAGCAATTAGCAGCATGCACGTCATGATTGTTGATTCTGTTGGTTGCCCATTACTCACCAGCATCTATTCATGAATTTTTTCTCCCATCTGTGATCTCGCTAGTTAAGATAGCTATTATTTTGCACATCACGGTATGTAAACACTATTGCAAATCAAGTACCCCCCTTCATGGCAGCAATATTCTTCAATAGCTGAGACCTCTTTTAGCAGGATATGGCACACTGCAAAAATGCCAGGGATTTCAAGGTGTTGGCTTTTGCCTCCACTTTCCCCAGATGTCAATCTAAGGGTAATTACACTAGCATATGACTCGCACAAGTTTATTGTGAGAAAATCTTGCATTACATTCAGCCATGTGTTCAACAATGCTGCAGCTCAGATCTGCAATTTTTTTTCCCTCAGCCCTAATTGTACTGAGGGGGAAAAAATGCAGCATGCTGTGATTGTCAGCAAGTCCTCGGGTCCATCGCACTTGTACAAGTCTGTGTGTGCAAGTGAAACATTGGACTGCACTCAGATGACATCCAATAAACACAGAGACATGCCATGGAGGGTATGGGGAGATTAATATCTCCTTCCTCTCCGCACCTGTGATCTGATAGCCAGATCGGATCACGCTCCCAACAAAGCTTGAGCCAATTGTTATTAGCATATCACATCCGATGATGTAATAATATTTATTCATTTATATAGCGCTATTAATTTCATAGCACTTTACATACATCAGTAATGCTGCCCTATTGAGGCTCATAATCTAAACATCCTATCAGTATGTCTTTGCAATGTGGGAGGAAACCAGTACCTGGAGGAAACCTACACAAACAAGGGGAGAACATACAAACTCCTTGCAGATGTTTTCTATGGCGGGATTATGAACCCAGGACCTCAGCGCTGGAAAGCCACAGTGCTAACCACTGAGCCACCGTGCCGCCAATATGCTTATATGACTTTGCCCTAAGCTTGCATCCATTGGGATGTGTCAAAGTAAAATCCAAGACAATGGATATACTAGTGGATGTAATCCGCGCTGCCAAAGGATGAATGAATTGGAGAGGTGGCTTTATTCTTTGATGCATTTTGGAGTGTAATCCCCACTCCTTCCTCAGGAAACCAACCAAATCATTGCAGAAAGTAAAATCGGAAACAGAGGCTTCAACTCTGAACTTGCATATCTCAAATATCTGCTGCTAGCTTTCTTGGGGCCAGTTATCATGGGACGCATTCATATATCTTGTAGAGTCCATGAGTCAACAGGTTGAAGCAGTTTTGTCACAAGGGAAACCTAAAACTTAAGGTTATAAAATTCTGGCTAAGGGCCTTTTCACATCAGCGGTAATTGCTGATCACGGCAGTTGCTGTGAAAAAACCGCAACTGCTGCAGTTACCGCAATAACTGCTGCACTTGCAGTTCACTTGCAGCAAGCCCCATGCAATGTCTATGGGGCTTGCTGACCATGGTTTTTTAGCGGCCGCACCTGCCGCAAGTGCCGAAACCGCAACTATACCGCACTTGCTGCACCTGCCGCAAGCCCCATAGACATTGCATGGGGCTTGCTGCAGGTGAACCGCAAGTGCGGCCGTTATGCGGTAACCGCGGCAGTTGCGGTTTTTTTCACCGCAACTGCCGTGATCAGCGCAAACCGCTGATGTGAAAGGGGCCTAATTGATGTAAATTATTGTCCATCCTGGACTTTACACATAGTTGGTAGAGTCCCTAAGTGGAGAATCCTTACATTTAATACATACTGTTTATATTCCGCTCCTGTTGATGAGGCCTGGCAGTTGTAGGCTGATTGTGTGAACAGTGCATTGTGGTGCAGAAAGGGAAACCTTTTTGGCAAATTGTGACTTATTTGGGGCTCAGTTTATATAAAAGGATTTGTGCCATGTTCTGTAGGTTGACATTTTAAAGGGCAAATGATGTAAATTTATATATTTTGGCATGTAGACTGAACTCTGCTCAACACTATAATAGGAATTTACTCTGCTGTTTAAAGGTCTATAAAGTAAGCTCAGCTGAGCTGCAGTATCCCATACAGTCTAGAGACAATAGTATCATGGAGGAAGTAAAGACTTTTTTTTTTGCTAAACTTCACAGCCAGGAGAAAGATGTAAATACAAGAATATTCTTCATTTCTGAAATTATGACAAAACAAAATTTGCCAGCACATAATTGGTGTGTGTGCAATAGAAGCATAGTCACAGTCAAAACTGAGAGGGAAAAAAAACACACGAAATGCGCATATACCTGATAATAAAGTAAATAATATTAGTACTGTTAAATTACATAGGGCACTTGATTAACACTGATCAAAAAGTGTAAAATGCATCCTAAAGCAACAAAGTGTACCCATTGGGATGGTCCTACTCTAGTATTAAAACCTTCATCTTAGCAGTGCTCCAACTACAGCAATCTGTCTATGGGAAGCTATTTAGGTGAAGTGTCTAGCTCAGGCGGAGGGACCCCCTTCCCCACCACCCACACACATTTGTACAGACAAACCCCCAAAAAAATGAGCCTGAGCATAAGTTGACATATTTCTGAATTCATACATATCCTGTTAACACTCAGTTTATATAACACTTAGGCTGGCTTCATATTTGCGTATGTGAACGCAGCTTATGCTGCGTTCCCATACGCAGTCAAACGCATGCGCACTGCGTTCCTATGTTTAACATAGGAACGCATAATGCTTGCGTTTGCTGCGTTCGGGTGCGGATGCTGGACACCGGAAGGAGCAGATATCGTCCGCATCCGCACCCGAACCCGGGACGCAGCCAGTTGCATTTTTTTGTGCGCTCGGGGAGCTTGGAAAATCAGCAAGCGTCCCCAAGCGCACAAAACCTGTATTGTCTTCAATGGGTCCGCAGTGTTCAGCGCTTGACAGCGCAGGAGAACGCTGCAGACCCATTGAAAAATCTCCCGGTGGCCGGCGCTGATGTCACAGGAGATCACCGACGGCCACTGGGAGATCAGCTGAGCCACTGCTGTCCTCTTCCTCCCCGCCGCTGGTAATCTGCTAGCAATGTCGGCGGGGAGAACAGCTGATCTGACAGCTGTTTGAATCTTCCCGCGCCGACATCTCCTCTCGGTGTCGGCGCGGGAAGATTCAAACAGCTGTCAGATCAGCTGTTCTCCCCGCCGACATGTCCCGGAGCTTACCGGCGGCCGGGAGGCGGAGATCTTCGGCGCTGATCTCCGCCCCCGGACACCGCTGATTGGCTGCTGGGCTCCACAGTGATGTGTCCGCAGGCGGACATTCTCCGCTGCGGACACATCATTTTGGCCCTGCTTTACACTGCGTTTGTGTCTGCATGCCATCAGCATGCAGACACAAACGCTAATGTGAAGCCAGCTTGGGTATACTGTAATAATCTTGCTGGTGTCCATTTGTGGTGTTCACTAGTTTAAGGTGCTGAAATGCATTGATAGGAAGATTGTCCTTGACGAGACATTCCGCTGTCCTCTAGTCTGAGGACGGTGCTTGACCTGAGTGTGAGCATTGCTCTTCCTTCATGTTTCAGATTTTCCTTGGAATTGATTCTAAAAGAGGCTATTGACCACTGTAGCAAGTAATTCAATCCTAAATGCATGTCCCTAGACTAATGCCATACTTAAGTCAAATATTTAAGAACATATAGGTTTTCTCCATTCCTCTCAAGCTTTACTGTGTACATATGGACTCCTCTCTCTGCTCCCATCCCCACTATTTTTTAGGATATTATCACCTATTAAACCTTTGGCTATAAATGTCTGGCTATCTTTTGCAATAACATCTGCTTTAGCTATTAATGTGATTCTTCCTTTAATGGCCCAGGGCTTGTGTTCTAGCTGCAACTGATTAACATCAATTTCCTCCCCTAACTGGAGAGTTAAGTGAACTCCAAATTGTAATCCCAGAATTCAGAATACGGCAAGCTAAACATGGACAGGAAACGCTGTTTACATTGTTTTAACCTCTTCAGAATTTCTGGTAAGCAAAATGGTTCTGTTTACTGACTGTGAAAACATTAGCTGGGCAGTGTACTGAAGATAATGCAGAAGTTACTGCCCGGGAAGAAAACCTCAAATACGGACAGCTTAGACTCGAAAAACTAAAATTAGGGACATATTCGGTGTAAGGGGGGGGTTATATTTCTGTTTGTAGGCAACAATAAATCGGGTGACATAGGCCAGGGTATGCTGATTGGGGAAAAAAGTCATGCAAAGTGATCCTCTTCCTAGACACTTATGCATCAAAATTGCCTATATTTGGCAAAGGAAGACAAGCAGCACTTTGGGATTTATAGTGTATGCAAAGCTATGTGACAATGTGTGCAAAATGAGTCTATTCAGTTTCCATGATTTAGGAAATATCTATTCTTCATGATATAAATAAAAACCGTGAAGGTAATTGGGTGGAGGACAGTGGCGTACCGGTAAGCGGCATACCAGGCAATTGCTATGGGGCCTATGAGCTGGGGTCCTGGTGCGATGCTGGCTCCCCTTCCTTCATCATGACGTCTGTACAGTCTGGATCCTCCTGGAGGCTGATACAGATAGAAGGCAATGATGGAACAGGGAAACAAGGCAAGGTGATTTATATATTTCTTTATATTGAGTACATTGTGTGGGGCAATTATACTGTTTGGAGGCGTACATGGGGGGCCATTATACAGTGTGGAGATTTGTATGGGGACCATCATACTATGTGGATGGTTGTGTGGGGGGTCATTTTATGATGTTGGGACCGTTATTCTGTATGGAAGGCTGTGTGGGGGCCATCATATTGTGAGGAGGGTTGTATTGAAGCCATCATACGGAAAGGAGGGTTGTGTGGGGGGGCCATTATTCTGTATGGAGGGCTGTGTGTAAGCCATCATATTGTGTGGAGTGCTATGTGGGGGTCATCATACTATGTGGATGGTTGTGCGGGGGTCATTTTATGATGTGGGGGGGGCATTATTCTGTCAACACCTCTTCTGCATTGTGGGGTGGTTTGTCACCTATGCATATTAGCTTCAGCACAGCCTGTTGCCGCTTCGCCAAGGCAGTGCTGCAGTGCTTCCAGGTTGGGACTGGTGTGGAGGGTACAGTGGATGAGTATGCGCAGGAGGAGGAGGATGAAGAGCATGACATTCCGGAGCTGTAGAGTGTGGGTGAAACCCTGACTGAGGTAGGGCCTGCTATCCTTGGTGTGGGAAGGACGTGTTCCGTCCCTCACTGAGACTGGGTCCCAGCTTCCACAATATTAACCCAGTGTGCCGTCACCGAGATGTACTGGTCTTGCCCACAAGCACTTGTCCACGTGTCTGTGGTTAGGTGGACTTTGGCTGAAACAGCGTTGTTCAGGGCACATGTGATGTTTTGTTACACGTGGTTATGTAATGCGGGGACGGCACACAGGGAGAAATAGTGGCGGCTGGGACCGAGAAATGTGGGACAGCCGCCGCCATCAGGTCGCGGAATGCTTCCGTCTCCACCAGCCTAAAAGGCAACATTTCCAGCGCAAGCAGTCGTGAAATGTTAGCATGTGGGGCGTTGGCAGCGTATTTGCGCCTGCGTTTAAAAGTTTCGTGCATGGATAACTGAACGCTGGGCTGGGACAAGGACGTGCTTGATGATGGTGTTATTTCTGCGTGGGCAACTACAGGTGCAGGTCAGGAGGCTTGTTCGCATGCAGCATGGACAGGGGATTGACTCGCACGCACAACACGCGAAGACGTAGCAGTGACATCAGCAAGCACTGCTCCTCGACTCTGTTGTACATCCCACAAAGTCGGGTGCTTGGCTGACATGTGCCTGATCATGCTGGTGGTGGTCAGGCTACTAGTTTTGGTACCCTGCTGATGCTGGCATGACAGGTGTTGCAAAAGGCCTTTTTAGAATTATCTGGAGCCAAATTAAAAAACTGCCAGACTCGGGAAGACCTAACATTTGTACAGGCACCTTGTCATGTTGTTGTTCCGGGGAAGGGTTGCCTGACTTCTGCCTGGGGGCACCACCCTGCTTCTTACTGCCTGTTGTGATGCTACACCTCCCTCCCCCTGTGCACTACTGTCCTCGCTCTGCATGGGTCAGTTAATGGATCATCCACCAGTCTTTCGCACCCTGCTCCTCCTCCTGACTTCCTGGCAATCGTGTCTCATCATCGTCCACCCCTTGTTGAGACATGTTCCCACCGTTGCCTTCATGAGACCGTGGCTGCTCAAATATTTGGGCATCGGTACATACGATCTCCTCATGACCCACTGCAACAGGAGCTGGCAAGAGGCCAGAATGTGCGAATGGATACGTGAACAGCTCTTCAGAGTGTCCAAGTGTGGGATCAGTAATGTCCGTGGACGTGTACTCGGCCTGGTGGTAGGAAGGATGATCAGGTTGTGGAATGTGCGGTGCAGTATCACGGCTACTGACACTTGACCGTGTGGAAGACAGGGTTTTTATGGTGGTGCCAATCTGACTGGAAGCATTATCCGCTATCCAACTAACAACCTGTTGACACTGGTCTGGGTTGAAGAGCGGTGTCCCCAAGAATTTGGGACAGGACGTGCGAGCGAGTAGATGTGGCCCTTTGTTGTGGCGAAATTAGAGCTTGCACACGACTTCGGCCTGTGCCTGCACCACCATCACGTCCACTTCTTTGTCCCTTGCCAACGCCCTTGCCCATTTTCAATGCTGTGCTGACGATACACAGCTAAATGAAGGCGTCCCAACAGACGGGTTTTTCCTGGACAATCAGATTATAGCTATTGCTACCAGCTTTTTAAGAGCGACAATTAGAGATTAAGTCAGACGAGACAGAGACGTGTATTCACTCTACTTGTGCGTTATATCCTAAATTGTGCAAAACACACAAAAGTGCACCCGTACGCTGCCACCGACGGGCACACACTTGCGGTTTGTAAATGGACGCACTAAGAAGCAAACAGATTTTTAGTAGCGACAATTACTGAGAAGTCTGACACTATCAGGTGCTGTGCAGACGTGTATTATTCACTCTACTTGTGCGTTACATCCTAGTTTTGTGTAAAAACACACAAAAGTGCACCCGTACGCTGCCACCGACGGGCACACACTTGCGGTTTTTAAATGCACGCACTTAATACCTAACAGCTTTTTAGGAGCGGCAATTGCTGAGAAGTCTGACACTATCAGGACTATTTTAGACTGTGTACACCAGCCCCAGATATGGTGAAGGCTGGTATACTGTCACTAGGAATTACTATATACCCTGCCTGCCTGTATACAGCTACAATAGTCCTGAGAAGGACTGTTGTGGTCACTAGAAAGCCTGTACTTCGACCTGGCTATACCCTCCTGCCTGCCTGCTATATTCACCTAGATTAGTCCTGAGAAGGACTGTTGTGGTCACTAGAAAGCCTGTACTCCGACCTGGCTACCCTGCCTGCCTGCCTATATCCACCTAGATTAGTCCTGAGAAGGACTGTTGTGGTCATTAGAAAGCCTTTACTCCGACCTGGCTACCCTGCCTGCCTGCCTATATCCACCTAGATTAGTCCTAAGAAGGACTGTTGTGGTCACTAGTAAGCCTGTACTCTGACCTGGCTACCTGCCTGCCTGCCTATATCACCTAGATTAGTCCTGAGAAGGACTGTTGTGGTCATTATGAAAGCCTGTACTCCGACTGGCTACCTGCCTGCCTGCCATATCCACCTAGATTAGTCTGAGAAGGACTGTTGTGGTCATTAGAAAGCCTGTACTCTGACCTGGCTACCCTGCTGCCTGCCTATATCCACCTAGATTAGTCCTGAGAAGGACTGTTGTGGTCATTAGAAAGCCTGTACTCTGACCTGGCTACCCTGCCTGCCTGCCTATATCCACCTAGATTAGTCCTGAGAAGGACTGTTGTGGCCACCAGTTTGCAGCCCTGCAAAACTCTCCCTGATTCAGCAGACACTCTCCCTGCACTGACTGTCTGGATCGCTGTGTGCAGAGCACAGCGCAGCCGGATCTTATAAAGACTCGGTCACGCTGTGCAGCCGGCCAATCACTGCAATTCCACAACTAACAGGGCTGTGGCATTGCAGTGGTCTGCCAGCCAATCCCTGCATGTGGGCTGGCTCTCTAAAGAGCACCAACATGCAGGGATGAGGACCACGAGCACAGCATGAGTATCGCGAGATTACTCGGTACTCGCCGAGTAGCCCGAGTACAGTGATACTCGTGCGAGTACCAAGTAGTGACAAGCGTACTCGCTCATCACTAGTTATTAACCTTCAGATAATCCCTGTATATGCTCTTGGTGTTTTAGGTCTGTTACTGAATTGCAATAAAAATCTTTTATTTTGTGGACTTTTTGAACTACTGTGTTATTGTATATGGAGGGGGGTTATGTTCACAATTATGTTTTTTGTTTTCTGATTAATCAACTAAACCTTTTTAACAGATTGGAAACTTTTGGCACAAATCACTCACCCCAAGGAATTTTTTTTGTTTGTTTCAGCATTTTAGAGGATCATGTGAGTTTTTGCTTTGGAAATTCACAAAAAAGGTAATGTACAGAAATTAAGAGCATTTCTCCTTTTTTACACAATTTATAAGCTACATCTACAATTTTGAACAATTTGGCACAAAATAGTCAATGAATGCTGCGATACCATAGTTTAGTGTGTTTATATAGACGGGGGACTAATTCTATCGAATTGGGTGATTCTAGAACATGTGCGTTTATATATTAGTCCAACTACACCTGCTACTAATCACAGCGCAACCACAAAAGGGAGCCGGGGGAGCCTGCTGCTGCTCGGGGCGCCCGTGGCTTGGCAGGTGCTACTGCTTGCTATGCCCCTGTGTGCTCTCTCTCTTCCCACTGTATGCTCTCATTTCCATTGTGCCGTCTCTTTCCACTTGTGCTTGGTCCCCCTAGTGTGTGCTCTTTCCCTCCTGTGTGCTCTCCCTACCCTTGTGCTGTCTCTCATCCCTGTACCTCTCCCCCTGTTTGCTCTCTCCCCTGTGAACTCTCTACCCTTGTGTTGCCTTTTCCCCTGTGGTCTCTTTCCCCTGTGCGCTGTCTCTTTCCCTGTGCGCTGTCTCTTTCCCCTGTGCGCTGTCTTTCCCTGTGCGCTGTCTTTCCCCTGTGCGCTGTCTTTCCCCTGTGCGCTGTCTCTTTCCCTGTGCGCTCTCTTTCCCTGTGCGCTCTCTTTCCCCTGTGCGCTCTCTTTCCCTGTGCGCTCTCTTTCCCTGTGCGCTCTTTCCAATGTGCTCTCTTTCCAATGTGCGTTCTTTCCAATGTGCGCTCTCTTTCCCCTGTGTGCTCTCTTTCCCTGTGTGCGCTCTTTCCCCTGTGTGCGCTCTCTTTCCCTGTGTGCGCTCTCTTTCCCCTGTGCACGCTCAGTTTCCTCTGTGCGCGCTCGGTTTCCCGTGTGTGCACTCTCTCCCCCGTGCGCTCTCTTTCCCCCTATTGTCAGGGTCCTGGACGACATGTGGGCTTCCCGTCACAGATATCCTATAGATGATTTCTTTGACCGATCAACCATAACTATAATTTTCCAGTTTAACTGTAATTTACATGATGTCCTATAGGTGGTGCTGTTTTGGGGACAAACTTACAGACAGACAGAATAGGGCTCTTATATACGATACATCTTTGTAATTCAGCATTAAGCTTTCTACAAAAGTCATCAATGTTTTTTTTTTTTTGTTTGCATTGGTTTTAAGAAATCAAAGAAAATCATCTCCCATGTAGCTGAAAAAGGCATCCAACATTCCCACGTCAATAAGCGCAACAACCCACAATCTTCAGTGAAGCAGCTGTTAGCATAATTGGGAAGAGTCTAAAAATAACAAGCAGGTAAATGAAATAGCTCAGAAAAGGAGGAGTGGAGGATTTGTAAGAAGCCTAAGGATTTTATCGAGGTGGTATAGAAATAACAGAATGCTGACACAGTGTCTATTCTTCTTCCATTTTAGCCTTCAATTAAATTCCTGCTTCCATAGAGAGACACAGTGCTGATTAAAAAGAACATGGAGAGAGTCCTTCCTAATCCCAGACCACTTGACACTTCTAGGAACATCATTTTCAGGAGCTCCCTTTCACTCATTTCAATAAATTGGTGTTCTATTGTTGTGGTTTTTGCTTTGTTTTAGTACTTTGGCTGCCTCCACCGACAGCGGATGATGTGATCAGACATGGTATTGTCTTAATGATCATTCCTAAAATCACAATGTGGTCTTATAATGTATTGAACATATATTGTTCATTTGTACCAATATAACTATTTTTAAATCTGCCTTCTTCTGCACGTATCACCCCCTAAGGATACCCATCCAGGCTCTATTTACCCTCCACTTAGCAATCTCCCAGCTGGCGCCTTGTCTAGAATGGAGCGTCCACCTGAAGATAATGTCACAGAAATGGGCAGAGTCTCCTCCATTACATTGCAGAGTTAATACTTGGAAAGCAGTAATGTGCTGTGCGCTGTTAAGGAGAGAAATACTGTAGGATGCATGGGCGTATCCAGCGTGGGGCAGGAGGGGGGCAGTGCCCCCCTAGAAGGGAACCTGTCACATCCTTTGGCCAGTGGAATATCTACGGAACCTGGCGCGCATTTTCCTCGGGCGCAGCAGGGGGGCACCACCTGACCTTCTGCTGCAGCACCCGAGGTCTCTGCCCCCACTATCAGCTGACAGTGGGGCAGAGAATCTGAAGCCGCGATTCTGCAGTCCATTGTACACGAAGCGTCTATTAGTCGCTCTGTATGTACAATGGAAGCCCTGATTCCTGGCATTTCAGGGTCAGGGCCACGTCATCAGGTCACCTGATTACACTGATGACGTCACCCTGCAGAGGCGACAGAAGGATTGAGCGCAGCATTCTACACTGGAGCTGAAGAAGACAGGGAGCATTAACGTAATTAGGGGAAGGGGGACAGGGTTGAGCAAACTGGGAGGAGAGGATAGGTGGTGTATGAGGGGCAGAGTGGGAGGAGTATAAGGCGCAAACTGGGGGGAGAGGATAGGGGGTGTATGAGGAGCAGAATGGGGGGAGTATGAGGAGCAAACTGGGTGAACAATGTGGGGAGAGAGTATGAGGCACAAGCTGGGGGAGTATGAAGAGCAAACTGAGAGGACAGGGTGGGGGGAGTGGATGATGGGAGTATGAGGAGCAAACGGGGGGCAGGGCAGGGGGAATTGATGGGTGCGGTGTATGAAGAGAAAACTGGGGGGACAGGGTGGGGGGAAGTAGGAGCAAACTGGGGAAGAGGGTCAGGGAGAATATGTGAACCAAACGGGGAGAGTATGGGGGGAGCATAAAAGGAGCAAACGAGGGAGAGAGGGTGGGGGAGTGGTGTATGTGGAGACAGCATGAAGAGAAAATGGGTGATTTGAGGACACAATAAGGAGCAAGGGGAGATGGGTATAGACACAGTATGTGGAGGACAGTATGGGAAGCAAGAGGGTAAATTTGAGGATCCAGTATAAGGAGTAAGGGAAAGATGGCTGCGGCACAGTATGTGGAGTGAGGGGGGATTATATGGGTGTGGAGACAGTATGCAGAGTGAGGGGCATGGTTGCGACACAGTATGTGGAGTGAGGAGGGATTGGTGTGGACACAGTATAAGGAGTTAGGGGGGTTATATTGGTGTGGATACAGTATAATGAATGAGGGGGGATGGCTGTGGCACAGCATGTTGAATGAGGGGGATTCGTGTGGACACAGTATGAGGTGTGAGGGGGATGGCTGCGGCACAGTATGTGGACTGAGGGGGGATCGGTGTAGACACAGTCACAGTATGTGGAGTGAGGGGGATGACTGCGGCACAGAATAGAGTGTGAGTAGTGTGGGGTTGTATGGAGAGGGGGCAGCATGCAGAGACAGTATATTGAGGATAGGGAGTTTGATGAGATAGAACAGTATAAACAGTGGGCAGAATAGGGGGACATAGTGTTAAAAGACAGTGTGACCAGGGCGCCCAGTATGGAGGGAGAGGGCGGTGTGGAGGGCATGTGCCATGAGAGAGACAGTGTGTAAATCATATGTGCAGGGAACAGTGAGGAGGAGCAATTATTTATTCTGGGGCACAGTGTAGGGCACATATTTTTACTTAGGAGAATTTTGACAATTCTGCTATTTTTAAGGGTATCGTGTCGGGATGTCCTGCAGAAGACTGGAGAAGATGGACGTCTGCAGAGATGAACTGCGGATGTGAAAAGTCATCAAGGTGCCTGGACAAGATGAAGGAAAGAAATAGACAACCCCGATCGGAGACAACATCATCTCTAAGGTACCTGGATGTAAATAATTATTTGTGATAATGACTAATTCTCATGAGTACTGTGTTTCCTGTATGCTTCTATTGATGGCTGGTAACAACAACTCCCAGTACTCTTACCATTGTTAAGGGTGAAGTAAGAGTTGTAGGTTCATGCAGTACAAATGTGTGACCTGACATTACAATTGTTTTACTAAGTACTGATGGTGGTTGTGATGATGAATTGTGTTAATGATGAGGGTTCTATTTATGTATTTCTGTACCTCTGGTGGGTCTGGTGATGTATAGATGTGGGTTTTGACATAGTGCTTCTGTCTTTTACTGAATTAGGAAAAGGGAAAAGGAAGGCGGCTCCCCAGACAAATCACTCCCAAGATTCCAGACACTGAATCAATGGCATGGCAACCATCTTTAGTAATCCAAAACAAATGAGGTGAATCCAGTGTACATTCTGCTTACTTAATGTGTTTATTGACACATAAATAAAAACATCACAACCCCGGGGGGTCCCGCTATACGCGTTTCTGGGTCCTCCCCTTAGTCGTTAGCCAAGTCGTCCTTAGTCAGTTGATTAACGACTAAGGGGAGGACCCTGAAACGCATATAGTGGTACTCCACGGGGTTGTGATGTTTTTATTTATGTGTCAATAAACACATTAAGTAAGCAGAATGTATGCTGGATCCACCTCATTTGTTTTGGATAGTGCTTCTGTATTGATAGGGGTTATATGGATGTATTTCTGTACTGAGGAGGGTTTTGATGCTGTGTTTCTGCACTGATGAGGTTCTGGTGATGTATTTCTGTACTGAGAGTTTTGACATAGTGTTTCTGCACTAATAGAGGTTATATGGATGTATTTCTGTAACTCTGGTGGGTCTGGTGATGTAGTTTTGTGGTGTTTGTGCTGTAGTGTTGTGCTCGCGAGACTCGGTCACAGGTGCGCTTGCATTGAGCACGCAGACCTGCGCCACTGCGCCATGACAGCAATGTGACATACACAGGAGCGGTGGCCTTTTCACAGAAGCTAGGCGGGCATTTCAACAAATGGGGTGACAAGAACCAGATGGAGCAGATCCTCCCGGACCATTTTCAGCTAATTTCCATACCGCTCAGGAGATATTAAAAATTCATTTTTGAGGTACACTGGGGAATCGCTGAGCATATAGAGTGGTCACAGGAATCCCAACTATATAATGTATAAAGTGGTGGGTAGGGGTTAGAATGGCCAAAGGGAACCTGTCAGCTCTTTTTGAAATTCTTACCTCCTATGGTACTCTGACGCGCTGGCCGAAATGTCATATCCGACCCGATGCATTGTGGGGGTTGATCATGTGTTCGTCCCGGTTTCAATATGCGCACTGCGCATGCGCTGGAGCCCGGCCAAACACGTGATCAGCCCCCACAATACACCGGGCCAGATATGAGGTTCCGAACGACCATGGCTTGTTTCCCCCCCCCCCGGTTTTTGATCCTGGGTACGCCCATGGTAGGATGAGTTGTATACAGAGGGTTGAGAGGAGTGATGGCACTGCAGGATGAGCTGTACACAGGGGGCTTAGAGGAGTGATGTACTGCAGGAAGAGCTGTACACAGGGGGCTTAGAGGAGTGATGTACTGCAGGATAAGCTGTATACAGGGGGCTGTGAGGAGTAATGTATTTGAGGATGAATTGTATACAGGGGCATGAGAGGAGTGATGTACTTCAGGATGAGTTGTATACAGGCGGCTGAGAGGAGTGATATACTGCAGGATTGGACTGTGCATAGAAAGACTGAGAGGGGTATATACTGCAGGATGTGGCTTATACTGATTGACTATACTGATGGCATACAGGTGCAACTCAATGAATTAGAACATCTTCAAAAAGTTACGGTAATTTATTTCAGTAATTCAATACATAAAGTGAAATGCATATACAGTATTATATAGAGACATTACAAGCAGAGTGATCTATTTCAAGAGTTTATTTATGTTAATGTTGATGATTATGGTTTACAGTAAATGAAAACCCAAACGTCCTTATCTCAGAGCATTAAAGTAGGGAGGATGAAGGGTCTGAGAGATAAAATATTCCCTAAATAGGTATCAGAGGCTTCACCTTGTGTGGTTGTGAGAGTCACACCCACTATACAAACAGACCACAGCTGCTGCAGTCCCCAGCATGGTGAATATAGTGTAGGAAGGATGAAGGGTTAAATACCGCACTGCCGTATTCCACGAGACATCAAAGGGTGAATATAATATTGATTTATTAGTCAACGCAAATCTGGGCTCCCTGGCCCCTTCCTCGGGACAAATCAATATTATAATTTCTGAGATAATGACCTTTGGGTCTACACTGCCTGTAAGCCATAATCATCAACATTTACAGAAATAAACACTTGAAATAGATCACTCTGTTTGTAATGACTCTATATAATATATGCATTTCACTTTTTGTATTGAATTACTGAGAAAGAACTGAAATAATATCAGCTTTTTGATGATATTCTTATTCATTGAGGTGCACCTGTATGAGAGCTTGTTATTTTGCGGGACGAGTTGTACTTTTGAATGACATCATTTATTTTACCATATAGTGTATTGGAAAATGGGAGAAAAATTGTAAGTGTGGTGAAATTTCACAATAGTTTTGTATTCACCCTGTTCACTATATGGTAAACTGACGTGTCAGTATGATGCCTCGGATCAGTACGAGTTTGTAGATACCAAACATGTCTACTTCTACTGTTATGTAAGTGGTGAAAAAAAATTCTGAAGTTTGCAAAAGGAGAAAAAAAGAAGTGCAACCATTTTCCCCACCCCATAGCGTTTGTTATTTTTCAGCATCTGGTGCTGTGTGACGGCTTATTTTTTGCTTCTGGAGCTTACAGTTTTCAATATACAATTTTTGGGTAAATATGATGTCTTGATCATCTGTTATTGTATTTTATTGCAATGTTGTGGTGACTTTTTTTCCGTTACACAGTTTACAGATCTGATTAATCAGTTTACATTTTGATAGAACGGGAATTTCTGAACACGGCGATATAAAATGTTTTTTTTTTTTTCAATAGTTTTATTATTCTCAATGGGGCAAAATGGGCCGGATATGAAGTTTTCTGTGTTTTTTTTATTTTTTTCATATTTTTGAAAACTTTTTTTTACTTTTATTTTACAAGCCCCCTTAGGGAGCCTCAACCACTGCAGTGAAGAAAGGGGGCAGCATAACATGCGATCAGTACGAGAGTACTCCAACATGCACCATGCACTGAGATTCTCAAACAAAGCATAAAAAAAAAGAGGGAAAAAATAGAATAGCAATTAGATAGCGTGGTTAGGGAATGATAGGGATTTTTTTAATGCAAATATACTAGAAACAAATTAGTTTATGGCACTTAATAGAGATTTAGAATGAAATTTACTTTGCCTTAGGACCACCCCTTTAATTTTTAGGAGATATCTTTTTTTTTTTTTTTAGGTCCATTAATTCCCATGATATGCTGCCCCCTCGCCCATACACATCCAATGTTATGCTGCCCCTCTCCCATACATGTCACGTTATGCTGCCTCCTTTCCCGTGCTGATCCCATGTTATGCTGCCCCCTCTCCCATACACAACCCATGTTATTCTGACCCCTTACCCATACTGATCTCATGATATGCTGCCTCTCTCCCATACTGATCCCATGTTTTTCTGCCCCCTCTTCCGTACTGATCCCATGTCATTCTGCCCGCTCTCCCGTACTGATCCCATGTTATGCTGCCCCCTCTCCAATACTGATCCCATGTCATTCTGCCCCCTCTTCCATACTGATCCAATGCCATGCTGCCCCTTCTCCCATACTGATCCCATGTCATTCTGCCCCCTTTCCCATACTGATCCAATGTTATGCTGCCCCCCTCTCCCATACTGATCCATGTTATTCTGCCCCCTGTCCCATACTGATCCCATGTTATTCTGACCCCTTGTCCCATACTAATCCCAACTTATTCTGACCCCTTTCTCGTACTATCCCATGTTATCTGCCCCTCTTCGTACTGATCCCATGTTATTCTGCCCCTTTCCTTATGATCCCAGTTATTTTACCTCCTCTCCTTACAATCCAATTAGCTGCCCCCTCTCTACACGGATCGCCAGCCCCCTGCATCTCCACGGGATCCCAGCCGCCCTGCATCTCCCACCGGATCCCAGCCTCCCTGCATCTCCTACGCAGATCCCAGCCACCCTGCATCTCTCACGTGGATCCCAGCCGCCCCCTCTCCTGTCCCCCGGGGAATTCCATCCATCCCCTGGTCCCTGTGAGGATCTCAGCCGTCCCCTGTCCCCGGTGCGGATCTCAGCCATCCCCTGGTCCCCTTGCGGATCCCAGGCACCCTGTCTCCCATGTGGATCCTAGCTGCCCCCCTCCCCTGTCCCCCATGTGGTTCCCAGCCATCCCACGTCTCCCATGCTAATCCCAGCTTCCCAGTCTCCCATGACGATCCCAGCCGCCCCCTCCCCTGTCCCCCGATGCAGATCCCAGCCACCTGTGCCTGCTGCTGATCCCAGCCGCCCCCTGTGCCCGATGCGGATCCCAGCCCCCCCCCCATGGCCAGTGCGGATCCCAGCTGCCCCCTGTGGGCCGGTGCAGATCCCAGCCGCCCCCTGTGCCTGGTGCTGATCCCAGTGCTCAGTGTGGATTCCAGCCGCCCCCCCGTGCCGTGTGTGGATCCCAGCCACCCCTGTGCCCCCTGCATATCCCAGCCGCCCCCTGTGCGGATCCCAGCCACCCCCTGTGCCCCTTGCAAGTCACAGCACACCCCAGTATTTTCGGCTGTGTTGCGCCTACCTTAGCTATAGCGGCCTCTCTTCTCTGCAGTGATCTGCACTCTGGACTGATGCCGGCAGTGAAGTGGTATACTGCTGTGACGTCAGAAGCCTGTGCACTAGCTGCACGTGGGGTCAGGGTAGCCAAATGCCCAGAGCTCCCAGGACCTGGAAGTAAAGGGCAAAGGGCATCATTCATCAGTGTCTTAATGAATGAGCACAGGACAGACCCCTGTTGCTGCCTCAGCTGCTTTGACAATCCCCCTTCCCCGCAAAGACTCTGGTTTTCCTATAGAGTTTGGGGAGGAGAGGGAGCAGGAAAAAAAAGTTTTTTTAAACTTCCGTCCCTGGTGCCTCCCTCTGCAGCCGGAGCCTCAGGCACGTGCCCTGCAGTGCCTAGTTATAAATATGGCCCTGGCCACCAACGCCATTTTATGAAGCCCACTGCAAAATCAAACTACAAAAGTGGTGCACACTTTAGTATAAGGAAGAAGATAAAGACAGCAGAAGCTGGGGCATGGCTGTGGAAGAACTGAAGACCCGCCCCACAGTGCCGTCCACAGTCCACCCACAGTCCCACCCCACAGATCCTCCCCCACAGTCCCACCCCAAAGCCCTCCCCCACAGTCCCAGATTTTTTTCACTGAAGTTATGTATTGAATCAGTATAACAGTGCTATTATGGCCATACCTTTAGTGTAATATACATTACCCTATTGACAGGTTCTTTTTAAGTATTAAGGTATCACTTCACTAAGGGGGCCTAGATCTACACCTGAAAAAAGAGTCCCATACTATTATCATCATCTCTCCTCCAAAGTAGGTAACTTTTCTACAGGCATTCACCAAATCCAGTGTGATCCATACATAATACCACAGAACAAAGATTCTACTACCCCAGAGTCCGACAGTGTCATCTTCACACCGCTCCATCCAACACTTGATATTATGCTTGGTGGTGTAAGGCTTGAGTGCAGCTGCTGACTAGTAAAAACTGATGCCATGAAACTCCTCGTACAGTTTCTGTGCTGATGTTAATACCAGAGAAGGTGAAGACTTTGCATTTATAGTGTCAGCAGAGTGTTGGTGACTCTCATGCACTATACTCCTCGGCAGTCGGGACTCCACTCGTAACTTCATGGATCTAACATTTCGTGACAGAGATGTAAGATGTTGAAAATATAAAACATTAGAGCAGAACCAATATGGTACATTTTCGTGCACCAGTGCAATGCTACTGTCATTCTGAGACCCAGGTGACTGGAATAAAATCCTTGTATTTCAGTCTTGAGCGCGGCTCCTCTTTTTTGTTTGATGGTATTAAACCGCACCTGTGAAACACATTAAGGCGAGTGCAGCCTCTAGCAAAACAGTCATATGCTTCATTACTTTTGGATTTTTTGTTAAGTATTGCAATAATGGATAACTTTAACACATTGAGAGTTAGTCAGTATTAACCCCTTCCTGACTTGGTGATTTCCGTTTTTGTCTTTACCTCCCTCTCTCCTTAGAGCAATAACTTTTTTTTCTGCTGATGTAGCTCTAGAGGGCCAGGTTTTTTTTGTAGGTTAAGCAGTATATTTGAATGAGACTATAGAATTTTCCATGCCATGTATTGGAAAATTGGAAAAAATTTCAGGTGCTGCAGATTTCAGGTCCACCCAAACAATTTTCAATGGGATTGAGGTCAGGACTACTAATGGGTGAACCTGCCGATTATTCAAGTTCAGTGGACTTGACCGGTTTTTTTTAAGGTTCAAGTTCAGGACCAAATGTGACTCGAACTTGAGTCCGAACATAGAACCCGGACATTAAAGTTATGGATTGGGGCTGAGTTGTAAAAGAAAAAGAAAACATTGATTAAATATCAGCTCATACTTACCGGCAGTACGTGCGCCTGTACTTCCTGGGCCGCTCATTAACTTCCTGATTATTCACTGGCTAGGGACACAACAGCCAATCACAGATGCTGTCACAGAGAGTGGACATCTGTGATTAGCTGTTGGAGTAACCTGGAAACATCCCATACATTTTAGCATCTACCGTGCAGGTGGAGTCTGGTTTTAACGTTGTAACTCACCAAACATTTGCCCGGTAAATACTCATTGCACCTAGCAGCAGGCTGCTGGCTCCTCTGACTGGCAACACAGGTGTCTGTATACCAGTGCTCAATCACCTACAACGTTGTAACATTACAACTGGATGTTATGCCCAGACTCCAGCAAGTCTGCCTGACACAAGACGATCTTCACAAGAGGGGACAGCTGCGGCAGTGAAGCAGAGAGGATCACTTCAGTGACAGCACACGCACGGTGAAGAAAAATGGAACCGCGCTGAAGGTGGAGGTGATCCTTTTGGAGATGGGGTGAGCATGCTGGAGACTGGGTGTTACGTCCAGTTGTGACGTTACAACCAGGCTCCAAAACAATACGCCTCTAGACAGGTGTGAGCAGCTCCACACACCTAATGCTGATATCTAGGTAACCATGTAAAATGATAACCGGGTGTAAAAAACAAACTATTAACATTTTGCATCCTAGATACACACAGAGATTTTTATAAAAAGCCGGAAAACCCCTTTAATAACACTGCGCACTATTGAAACGGGGATACCATACCATGGTCTTCAGAGATGACTTTATATCATTTAGAAGTCTTGTGTTGGCTAATAAATAGGGATGTGTTGCACCCCAGGGGTTAATGTGCCACAGTAACAACACTGAGGGCCCCTTTACACGCGGCTACATTTCTAGGGTGGCTACAGTAACTTACTGTTGCAGTGAAATCATGGAGACAAGGTTCTATCTTGTTGCTGTGTACAAATGGAATATTCTCTCCATGATTTCACTGCAACAGTAAGTTACCTGTAGCCACCCAAGAAATGTAGCCGCGTGTAAAGGGCCCTTAGGGTTAATTCCACACACAACCCCAACACTACACTGGTGCCTCCAAGCTAGAAGGGGAGCTAAAGCTGCTTCCCTATGTATTCTGGGTGGAGAGGAAGTGTTAGTTCAGTGCTGTGCAGCACTAAGGAAGAAAGGACCTGGGTGTAAAGGAGCTGCTTTAGGCTCAACCCACTGTCCAGTTCCAGGCCGGCCAAGGTCTGAGAAAAAGGAAAAGCAGAGGAACACACCTGGGAGACTGACTTACCCAAACTCACCCTGGAGGAGCGCACAGAACGGATACTGGATCCGATGCTGTGCCTGACACAAACAGCACAGTGAATTCCGGATTATTGAAGGTCCCGTATCTTCACTGTACAACAGCGAAGCAACACGGCGGGGCAGGAATATAAAGATAAGATAAGTTGCCTAGCAAGTTGGTACCCGTGAGGGGAGACAGGGCCGGCAGCCTAGCTAAAGCGGCAGCAGGGCCACACACACACACAGCGCAGGAGTAGGAAGCAAAGGACTCAGCCAAGGTGGGAGCAACCTGGCCCCGGTGCAGACTCCGTGGACAATATCTACTGAATACCATCTGCAGTAAAGACTTGGAAAACTACAAAACTGTCAGTCTGTGTAATCCTTGCGCTCGAGCCTTACTCTCCCTCACAAACTGTCATCATCTCTACCACTACCCTTGCCCTGCATCATCAATAGGCTATCATCATCACTGCCCCGGGGAACCAGGCTCTGCTCGTGGAGAGCCGTTACATCACCAGCTGCCAAACATCATCCCCGGAGGGGACTTCTGCAGCAGTGGTGGACACCCTGACCACATACCACGGGTGGCGTCATGACTATATCCCCTGTAAATAACCCCAAACCCTTTACTTGTGGGCCTGGGACACGGTCCGGACCAAGACCACCGTGATTCCTCGTGATACCCCGGTCCGGTACCGAGTACCCCGTCCCAGTGGGCTCCACAGATGAGCATGTATACTCGTTACTATTCGGTACTTGCTGAATAGTACGGTACTAGGGCTACTCGTTACTCCGCGAGTTTCCTTGTGAATAGTCGCTAGGAGTAACGAGTACAATGTAAGTCAATGGGAAATGCGAGTAATGTCTCTGCTGGACCCTATACAGCGGTCTGGGGGCTGACGAAAAGGCTGAAATGGGTGCATGATTGTTTAAAAGCTGGCGGTAAAAAAACACCAGCTTTTAAACAATCATTCAGCTCGATCCTCCACCTCCCATCCCAATCCTCTGCTCCCCCCGCCGAGTCCCACCCCAATCCCAAGTTGGGACCTGGGCGGGGAAGGCTTTCCCGTTCTGTGCTGTGTGTGCTCCCCGCTTCCTGATGTCCCCTCCCCGCTCCCTGGCTCTGCACTCCCCGCCTGGTCCTAACTTAGGAGTGGGGGAGCGTGGAGGGGGCATCAGGGAGCGGGGAGCGCAGCACAGAACGGGAAAGCCAGCAGTTAAGTTTTCTCACTGCCGGCTTTTCCGCCGGTTATTTCAAAAGAACAGCTGAGGTATCAGCTGATGCTGATCAGCTGTTCATAGGCTAATGCATGTCACATGGGCACCGACAATTTATCACAGGTGATTCACATTTGTGATAACCACAGTCAAAATGTATTTCCATACTAATTTAATGTAAAGGTGACAAGACCAGTGTATATTTCCCTCCCAATGGTTTTTGCTTTAAACTGTTGCTTTTCATTTGCTCTTTTGTATTTAACACGAGTTTCTACACAAAAAAGATGTTTCACTTGATTCATTATTTTCATGAGATATTCCACATTAGGTGCTTAAACTTCATGGGTGCCAATAACGGGCAGCAGGACTGTATATCTACCAAATGTGCAGGATTAAAGAGCGGGTGGAAAGATGCATGAGGTTTTTTTTTGCTCATATAGTATATGTAAATGTAATATCCAGTGGCAGTGGTTGGAGGCCATTAATAGTGAAGATCAGGTGTATATATTGGCGTGAGAGACCGAGACCGAACGCTTGATGGTTTTAACATGACATAATGTAAACAACTATAGAAGTAAAAGTCTTGGAAAATGCGGATTATGAACTCATTTCTGGTCATTAGCCTTAATTTTGTTTGCTTAATCAGAATATACATTTTATATACAATTTGGGTGACCGGCCCTAACAGATTCATGTTTTCCACATATAGAATTTCCTAATAAATTGCAGCAATATATTACTGTAAGTTTGAACAATTATGAATGTGTATGTAAAAGTTGCCATGGAAAAAGATACACAAGAGCAGCAAACACTAAGTGCATTCTGTAGAAGGGCATGGATATTTTGTGCTGGCATCCCAATAAGACAAGAGCGCCTTTATGCGTCGGGCCCCATTTCTCCTTTAGAATGGTAATTCTGATCCTTACCACCAGCTGGCAACTGCCCCGACACGGAGGGCAGATCATAATGTTAAAGTTCAGCTAGACAAATGGGTTTCCTAAACTATTCTGCTTTTACTAATGGTTTTGTAAAGTATTAAATTACCTCATTTCTCGATAACTGTTTTAAGGATGTAGCTGAGCATTATTGAAATACTACACAATGCATGCATTAATTTTATAGACGATTCCTTTTCTATTTGTTCCTAAGCGAGGACAAATTTTTAAGCGACATCAATAAAACCTGAATGAAAAAATTATATTAATCACATACCTTCCATAATATATTTCAGAAAATACCATCAAGCCTATACATTGCATTATAAAGGAATATACAAGTGTTAGAAGAAATGCATAAATAATTGTGTTTATTATGGCTGTGATAGCAGGATCTATTGTGTGTTATATTGACTCCATTTTGAGTATGTGTATATTTCTTCTCCTTCTGTATAATGGAGAAGATTCCTTAGGTAAGAACCACACGTGATTTCTTTGGCCTAAAAATAATCTTAAGGGATAGCACAGAAGGAAGTAATTTAAAAGTGTACAGAATGTTACACCCAGACGTATAAAGGTAGGTGCAAAGGATAGAAACATTCAACCAATAGAATTTGTACACTGACAAGTAAAAGGGTAACTAGGATTTCAACTTTTGACTTTCAGGCTCCATAACTCACCATCCACTACAGCAGAGGCGGGGAACCATTTTTCTGTCGAGGGCCATTTGGAAATTTCTATAATCTCTCGGGAGCCACACAAAGTTATGAAATTGAAAATTACCCGCTATATTTGGCTAAACAATCAACTCACCATCCACTACAGCAGAGGCGGGAACCATTTTTCTGTCGAGGGCCATTTGGAAATTTCTAGAATCTCTCGGGGGCCACACAAAGCTATAAAATTGAAAATTACCCGCTATATTTGGCTAAACAATCAACTCACCCAGTGGCGTAACTTGAAGCTCATGGACCCCGATGCGAAAGCACCAATGGGGCCCACCACTTCTGTAGTGGCTGGAACTGCTTCTCTTTGATGTGGCTGTGATAGGGGATATTGATCATGTTGCTTTTCTACTACCTTTCCAGGTTTGCTAGAGTCCTAGACATCACAGGAGAGGCTGGGGCATATACGTCACTGGGGAAGCGAAGGCTGGGGCATAAAGATCACTGGAGAGCTGTATTTAAAGGGCAAAATGCGTCTGCCAGCCTGAGCACTGCGGTCCCCAGAAATCTGCCCGGGGGCAGCAAATAAGTCATCGAGGGCCACATTCGGCCCTGGGGCCTGAGGTTCCCCACTCCTGCACTGCAGGATTGAGCATGTGACTTCCTTCATTTTATAGACAATCATCTTGGATATTCCATACATAAATTTGACTTGCAACTATTTAGCATATGATTAGTTATTCAGATTCTGGTCAAATCACTACATTGTTACAGTTTTGCTCCTAAAAATCTAAATGAAATTTGTTATTATTTTGTTAGGGGGACTAGCTAGTCTCCTCATGGAGAGGATCTGAAGTGACAATTTGCATATTATTTTGTTAGTATTTTGTAAACCTCATTCGGTTTTCATCACTGCCTGAATCCTTCTGGGCATGGTCTCCATCAGATTCAATAATGTTACAACCAAAATCTGACCCCAGGTCTCTTCTACATGGGCCCAACGTTGGTACATACTGGTCCACTCACTAAGGTATGTATACAGCTTTTTCTTCAACTCTACCCACAGTGTTTGATTAGGCTGCAGTCTGGGGACTGTGGGGGCCAATCCAGTACCTCAACGTCATTGTCATGGAACCATTTCTTCACCTGTTTCAACTTCTGCTGTGGGTCATTGTGCTGCTGGAACACTATGTCATTCTTTTCATACCCGTAGTACTCAGATGTATGAAGTCTTGTAAGATACATGCATATAACTCAGCACTGAGATCACCATCGATCCTGGTCAAGTATCCAACACTTTGACTCTGTAACAAACAACAAACTTGACAATTCCTTCGATTTCTCAATCTGTTAGCCCCTTTATTCCTTTGTTTCTTTCAGACCAAATTTCACCTATTGGAGCCTAGTCTATTGACGCATTCATCTCAATGATCCAAATCACCCTTTTCCAATCTTCTGCTGTCCACTTTTAGTACTTCTTTGCAAACTAGAGATTATGATAATATTAAAGTTGAGGCTTCTTCACCATTTTTTGGGCCACTACTTCAGGCTGGTGCAATGTGTGTTGCACAATGTTTGCATGGATGTCTATGATCTCACTATTACAAAGCATATGGGTCATCTCCACTGCCGTGGTCGTCACACCACAACTAATAGACCTTGTGATTAGAGATGAGCGAACTTTGCTTGAGCATGTTCGCCAAGTTCCAATTCGGACTGAATTCGGCAATGTGCATTTGGCACCCCGAACTCGAACGTTTTCTTGAAAAGTCAGAAATTCAAGATTTGCTCCGTAATTGTTTGGATGACAAAAAGCACTAGTGCATTTGCACTAATACTTCTGTTATACGTTTTCACAGTGTCAGTGTCTAGCATAGTGGGTGGCAAGGGATGGGGTGAGAGGTCTCAGGTCAGATAAGTGCAGATCTTCATTTTTTTCTTGCACTTACTGTGGGTGGTCCATTCTGGCATCCAATCTGCACCCATTTAGCAAATTGCACTTTTTGCACACACTGAGTGACGATGACATGGCTAAAGCTCTTAACCAATCAATAGATGCACAAGATATACTGAAAAAGAAAAAGATGTTCAACGAAGGCTGATTGGACATATTTGCAGATCGGAGGTAATTTGTTTTGGCTGCTTTGATACATTGTCTTCCAGTACACACAGACTGATCAATAGTAGATCACTCTGTGCCTATAGATTGTTATTGTTCTCGGCAGCACCTGTTCTATGTACACAAGAAGAAATGCTGCCGAGAATGGTGAGTCTTAAGCAAACTTAATAATCATTTCGCACTTCAATTGAGTATTTCGTGCATTCAATAGATGATTGGCAACCTCTTTACATTGGCCAGTTATTGGGAGACGTGTGTTGCTAGGAATACTCATTTACCATATTCAGGTAGTGTAAATGCACTGCTGCCTGTCTTTGAAAGCGGTTTATCTCCAGAGAGAATAAAAGGATTGAGACTTTAAGCTAAAATGCTTGATTCTACTCTCCCTCATCATCATCTCATAGATGGCCGACTAGTCTTGGCAAACATTATCTGCTTTTGCTGACTTAACTCAAATGTGCATGGGGGCCTTAACAGGTTGTTCTCTTTCCTCCTAATGTCTTTTGCAGATTTTCCTCACTTCCCTCCCTTACATGCACATACACAGAACCATGAAGCCAAAGTTTTCAAGCTGCTCTCTGGAGTCAAACAAGGGCTGCGAATATTGATGAGTCTGACATAATATTACCATCTAAGCATCTTCAGCTGCAACAATTGATTGAAGCAATGATATAGTACACATGTCCTAGGCAGTCAAAGAGTTAAAGGAATATACAAAATTACCAAAAATAATTTACTTTTTTATTTCCCACAACATGTATACATCTATCAGTAGAAGTTCTATGGAAAAAGTAATAATAGAAAAGCCACTTGAAAACTACACACAGAAAAAACCTTCTGCAGTCCGGTTAGGCTGGTTTCACACTGCGGTCAGATCAGGTCAGGTCAGGTCAGGTTTTGTGTTTCAAAACCAGGAGTGACTCCAAAACCTAGAACAGGGGTCAATCTTTCAATTATACTTTTTCTCTGCAAGTTCCTCTCCTGGTTTTGGCACACAAACCTGATCGAACCTGATCAGTGAAAAACCGCAGTGTGAAACCAGGCTTAGGGTGCCTTCACACTGCGGCAGCGTCCGGTCCGGGGCTGTCAGGAGTGACAGCCTGGACCGGAGTTTTGCTGCATAGAATACTATCGGGCTGCACGGAGCTGGATCGCGCCGGGTGGCAATTATCTGCCATCCGGCTGCTAGCTCGCCGGATGAATCCTGCAGAAGTGGGGATTTGTCTACCGACTCCAAAAACGGTGCATGCAACGTTTTTGGAGTCTGCAGACAATTCCCCACTTCTGCAGGATACATCCGGCGAGCTAGCAGCCGGGTGGCAGATAATTGCCACCCGGCGCGATCCAGCTCCGTGCAGCCCGACAGTCTCCTATGCAGGAAAACTCCGGTCCAGGCTGTCACCCCTGACAGCCCCGGACCGGACGCTGCCGCAGTGTGAACCCAGCCTTAGCCAGCATCAAAGAAAGTTTGGATGAAACCATATTTTGGCATCATGTGAAAATGTTCAGCTGAATATTGCAATGTATGTTTATATACTCCTAGGCGTAGATTTCTGGTCTTGGGGTGCAATCACATCTGCGGATAAAAAATCTTCAAAAGTATCAGGAGAGTGTCATGCATGTTTTTCCTCACCTGGCATCCATATGTCATGTGAGTGCAATGCAAGCGCTATGTGCGGTTTTTTTATCAGAGCATGACTACTAATGATTACACTGTTAAAACGTGCAATGAAAATGCACGCAAAAATGCATCGATAACGCAATAAAAATGCTTGAAAAAATGCATTGCAATTTTGGTGCGTTTTTCTTCCAGGAGATACAGATTTGGTGCAGAAAATGTCTGTACCAAATACTCAGTGTGCGCACATCGCTTTAGTTTTTCTTTAAGACGCTTCTTACTCTCCACTCTCCATTACCTGTATTAATTGCATCTGTTTGAACTCTTTACCTGTATAAAAGACACCTCTCCGTGTCACGGGACGATATTGTTAACAATATCGTTGGTACGTCACGGCTTTTGGGGCGGTGCAGCGACGTCGTTACGACATCGCAACGACGTTGTTGTGTGTGACACCTAGATACGACCAACGATAAGTCGTTGATTGTAGATTTATGAACATATGACACCTTGATAATGAAGTCGTTTACGACTTCTCCTATTCAGAACTGGAGGGCGTAGGCGACCAAATGACCGCAAGTATCGTTCGCTTGTTGTGGAATCATTGCTACATCGTTCTCGATATCAGTACGTGTGACACCTCACTAGCGATTATTGATTGTCATTCCAGCGATGTAGGTCAAGTCGGATCGGTGGTTGGTTCGCCGACACATTGAAGCGTGTGACGGGCCCTATACTCCAATCTCTCCACCATCGCCAAAACCAAAGAGCTGTCTAAGGACATCAGGGGAAAAATGTAGACCTTCACAAGGTTGGGATGGGCTACAGGATGATAGGCAAGCAGCTTGGTGTAATAGTACCTGTACTGGTTTGGAGGATCGCTCTGCAGTGACAGAATACTAATAGGAAAAGGTATGTTAGATAAAAGTTATGCACACAATACATGTGGCAAAACAGTGGTAAGAGCAGTCACAGTATTGGAAAACATGGTCTCAATTAGTGATGAACGAGAACCTGTGAAGGTGCTTTGTACTTGTAATGAGCAGTTGGATGCTCAGATGGGCGTGACTGAATATAATGGGAGTCAATAGGGAACTTGAGCATTTTTCTGGAAGAGCACCTGAGTATGGCAGTGCTTGCTCATCGCTAGTCTCAATACCATGTGGTAAAAGGAAAGGAGGCATCAGTGTGGAGTACTTGGTCACATTGTGATGGATAGGACCAGATGTCACACTTGATATGGAGAGCAGGCCAGTAAGTGACGTGAACTATGTTTTTTCAAGGACAAACTGGCGGTGTTACCGTGGTGCAGCTGGTTCGCCAACATCCACTAGCACCTTACCCCCCCGCTCCTCACCTGCAGCTGCTGCACCGGGGCCCTCAAGGCTCAAGGTCCGCCACTGCGTCACGATATCAGTTTTACCGATCGTTGCATTAAATGTCTGTTAATGCAGGAAGACCAAAGTAAACAATGCGCACTGAGCTGTCGATACTAGATCACTCAGTACGGATAGCTGCCATGGTTCTCGGCAGCGCATGTGCTGTTTACCCAGGATGATCCAATAACCATGATTTTTTGTTTCCCTGTACAAAAATCGTGTCTGATGATAAATTAGGAGTTTTTTCATACATCGTGCCATCGGCGGCCTGTTTACACAACATAATCATGATATGAATATCTTTCACTGTTATCTTGCAGTGTTAACGACCCTTTAATTCAGTAAAATGCCAGGTTTCCTCATAGCAAACAACTGTTGCTGTACTGTCAGTATATATCAAATCAAAACAATTTTACTGTAGAGTTAGAGATAGCAAATCTTTGATTCTGAGACATTTGCAAAAATGGGGGATCTTCTGGAGATTGCTTTCTTTACCACTGTATCCCTAAGATCATGGAAAGGCTTTTTTTTAGGTTCTGCTCCTGTCATTTTCTTTTATCACTTATTTCATAGACTACTAAGTTGAACTAGATAAACATATGTTGTACTAATAAAAATATGTACAGAAAGGAGAAAAAAATGTTTGTATGTGACGACTTGCCACAAACTCAACATATGTTGTAGAGGCGTCTAAGTCTGAGAAATTCTAAATCAGGAAACTTGATGGATGTAAAAGAATACTACAGTTATAATAAAAGTAAAGGCTTTTGTATGTTGGGTTTATTTTCCACTTATTTGGCACTAATAAGCAAGTCTTCTATCCTTTATATTGAAGAACAAATCATTTCAGAACATAAAAGGGTCATTTTTTCCGTCAAATTTCTAATCAACCATAAATCCTTAAGTTTTTTGCAAGAAGCTTCTCCTTTACTCAAATGTCTTCATTTTATGACTCACCCAGTTTCACATGGAAAGGATGCTAGATCTTGGACATGGAGCTGTGGACCTCCATACGAATCAGCAGTCACATAAATACAGAAGTACATAATAATTGAATAAATCATTTTTTGTGTAGGTTAATGGCAAACTTTACCCATTACATGCTTTCCCACCCTCTCTTCCAAGAGGTACATTTTTTTTTGTCCACATAACCATATTTGAGATTTTTTTATTTTTGAAAGAGTACTTGTAGTTTCGGCTGATGCCAATCATTTTACCATACAATATACTGACGTGCTGGAATACATTGAAGACAATGGGGATTGTTGGTGGTCAGTGGGCCAATGGGTTCTTAAACTAGAGGGTATTTTTTTTTTCAAATCTGGCTAGTTATATATGCAAACATTCTCTCTTTATTGTATCTTGTACCATTGTATTAATAATTATTGGTTTGAATTATATTTTGTGAAACTGCCTCCTTAGAGATTATGCGCGTGTGTGTAGGTGTATATCTACTTACATAATCGCCTTGTGGTTTCTGCTTCCGTCCAGATGTCTACCTATCCCACAATTCCAAGCTCCGACTGCCCCATATTAGCACACCCATGTGAAGGGTATGCTAATATGGCGTTCTTTGGCGGCGGGATGCTCCACAGGCTGCCCACCTTCCCGCAGCACCCCGCAGCTGCCCACAGAAGCCTGCATACACCCAAGCCACCCTCAATTCCATCAATATGCTGTAATTCACCAGTGGCTGCAGGACCTGCAGTGATACCACAGTCATGTGATCAGTCACATGACTGTCACATCCCCACAGCTCAAGTATTAACTATCAAGGTAATTCACTGCAGCCAGGCAAAGTGCAGAGGAAGGGGGGGCAGAAAGACAGCACAGTGGGGCAGAGAGAGGGGAAGAAGAGGGAGCAGAAAGATAGCACAGGGGGCAGAGAGAGGAGGGCCAGAGAAAGCACCCGGGGGGTGACAGAAAATAGAGCACTGGGACAGAGACAAGGGGCAGAAAGAGAGCACTGGGGGCATAAAAGAGAGCATGGGGCAGAGACAAGGGGCAGAGACAAGCGGCAGAAAAGAGAGCATGGGGCAGAGACAAGGGGCAGGAATAGACAACTGGGGGGGCAGAAAAAGCACTGGAGCAGAAAAGAGAGCACAGGGCACAAACAAGAGGCAGAAAGAAAGCATGGGGGGGCAGAAAAAAAGAGCATAGGGAGCTGACACAAGGGGCAGAAAGAGACCACTGGGGGTGCAGAAAACAGAGTATTGGGCAGAGACAAGGAGCAGAAAGCACTTTGGGGTCAGAAAATAGAGCGGGGGGGTAAAGACAAGGGGCTGAAAGAGACCACTGGGGGTCAGAAAAGAGAGCACGGGAGACAGATACAAGGGGCACGGCACCCTGCTTGCGGAGAGCTACAGCACAAGCAGGGCTGCCACTAGGAATTTCGGGGCCCCCTAAGGGGCAAAATTTTGGGGCCCCCCTGAGACTCCACGCAATCTCCGCCTCCACCAATCTCCACCCAGGTCCCGCCTCCATCCAGGTTCCGCCTCCACCCCTCGAACCTTCCATTATTTTACCACCCACTATTGGAAAAACTCCCTTTCTGCACCACGTCCTCCCCAGTCACACATTAATCTCTTTCTATACATTGCTCTTTATGTGAGCTGTGCAGGGATGTGAACAATAAATGCCACATGAGGCAGCATAATACTGGTGGTGTTATTTATTACCCTGTACAGGGGTGGCGGACATTTGGAAATTCCTACCATCATTCAGGGGCTGCACATCACCATAAAAATTACCCGGCTACATTTAATTAATTAATTAGCTCACCTAATTTGATGGCTGCAGCTGCTTGTCTGTGTCCTGCGATGTACGGTGATTTCTGATCTTCCAGGTTTGTGTTGGTCTGGAGCGCAGTAGACTCTGTGACAATAACTTTTGTAAATCAAATACATTCAATAGGAGACTGCTATATATACATCATATAGGAGAAACTGAGGGCATATACAGTACTGTAGAGGGCTAGGGGCACACAGACTGGGCTTGAGCTGAGCTCTGCAGTAGCCACAGGGATATATGATCTCTCCCCGGGCCCCCACCCATTGAGGGCATGACAGACACACACTACACTCGGATGAGAGACACACATACAGTACACGGATGACAGAGACACAGCACACGGATGACAGAGACACAGCACACGGATGACAGAGACACAGCACACGGATGACAGAGACACAGCACACAGATGACAGAGACACACACACGGACGACAGACACAGCACACGGATGACAGAGACACAGCACACGGATGACAGAGACACAGCACACGGATGACAGAGACACAGCACACGGATGACAGAGACACAGCACACAGATGACAGAGACACACACACGGACGACAGACACAGCACACGGATGACAGAGACACAGCACACGGACGACAGAGACACACAGCACACGGACGACAGAGACACACAGCACACGGATGACAGAGACACACAGCACATGGATGACACACAGCACACAGATGACACAGAGACACAGCACACGGACGACAGAGACACACAGCACACGGACGACAGAGACACACAGCACACGGACGACAGAGACACACAGCACACGGACGACAGAGACACGAAGCACACAGACGACAGAGACACACAGCACACAGATGACACAGAGACACACAGCACACAGATGACAGAGGCACACAGATGACACAGAGACACACAGCACACAGATGACACAGAGACACACAGAACACAGATGACAGAGACACACAGCACACAGATGACACAGAGACACACAGCACACAGATGACAGAGACACACAGCACACAGATGACAGACAGCACACAGATGACACAGAGACACACAGCACACAGATGACAGAGGCACACAGATGACACAGAGACACACAGCACACAGATGACACAGAGACACACAGATGACAGAGACACACAGCACACAGATGACAGAGGCACACAGAGACACACAGCACACAGATGAAACACAGCACACAGATGACACACAGCACACAGAGACACACAGCACACAGATGACACACAGCACACAGATGACACACAGCACACAGATGACACACAGCACACAGAGACACACAGTACACAGATGACACACAGCACACAGATGACACAGAGACACACAGCACACAGATGACAGAGGCACACAGATGACACAGAGACACACAGCACACAGATGACACAGAGACACACAGCACACAGATGACACAGAGACACAGCACACAGATGACACAGAGACACACAGCACACAGATGACACAGAGACACAGCACACAGATGACACAGAGACACACAGCACACAGATGACACACAGCACACAGATGACAGAGACACACAGCACACAGATGACACAGAGACACACAGCACATAGATGACAGAGACACACAGCACATGACACACACATCACACTCATACATGATATCTGTATCACACACACATATATATACTCACTCTCTTCTTCATAATCATGGTGTACCCAGTGAGGGAGGCCTGTAGTGGGAATCAGCAGATGACGTCTGTACACACATTCTGGAGGCTCCTGTCAGCCATCTTCTCTTCCCCTCCTCTACTCCCGACTGCCGAGCTGGTGGTGACATTATAGGAGGAGGAGGAGGAGTGCTCCTGTGGCTGCTCACTTCACTCCTCTCTCCCCATGCTTTCTGCAAGCTCTTGTCGTCCCCCCACTTGGCTCCGCCTACCCAATTGATGCTGTGCAGGATAGATGAGGCGGAAGAGGAGACCAGAGGAGCAGCTGAGGAGGTGCTCAGTGACGTGCACTTCCTGGTCGGGAAGGGAGTGACCAGCTAGTAGATCCCCGCACACAGGTACTCGTCAGTGGGGGGAGCAATCACGCAGCTCAGGGGGCCCTCTGGCCGAGAAGGGGGGCGGGCCTCCTTGATCCCAATAGCCATGCCCCCCACCAGCATGGCTGGGCCCCTCCTGCCACAGTGTAATGGCCACGCCCCCTGCAGTCAGGCCCGGGCCCCTCACTGCAGTAATGGCTGTAACCCCCTAGTGGCGGCCCTGAGCACAAGCACCAGATTCCTGCCCTGCTCAATGTATACAGCATAACACAGAGCAGGGCGGGCAAAGGTGCTGATGTTGGAGGCAGGAGGCAGGACAGGCGTGCAGGACCAAAACAAACAATACCTCGCTCTGCGCCTGCGTCAATGAGCACAAGGAGGTGCAGGCGAGGATGGCATAACAGACAGGAGGGAGGTGGTGAGAAGAAAGGAGGCGGCACAGAGAGGCAGGGGGCGGGAATGGCCCCGTGAATACATCTGACTCCAGCCCCAGGGAATGCCCTCCTGACTTCAAACAGTGAGTTTTCCTAAAGATATCTCTGGGGGTACAGAGCAGCCAGACACATGGGGGACCCCTTGCCTGAATGCAGGATACATGCTGAATTCAGTGCTGCATTTAGATTGCAATCCAGGAGTTGAGGGTGACAGATCCTCTTTAAGTACATGGTGGGCCATTTATATGTATGCACCTAAATAAAATGGGAATGGTTGGTGATATCAACTTCCTGTTTGTGGCACATTAGTATATGGGAGGAGGAAAACTTTTTCCAGACGGATGGTGACCATAGTGGCTATTCTGAAGTCGGCCATTTTGGATACAACTTTATTTTTTCAATGGGAAGAGGGTCATGTGACACATCAAACATATTGAGAATTTCATAAGAAAAAAAACAATGTGTGCTTAGTTTTAACATAACTTTATTCTTTCATGAGTTATTAACAAGTTTATGACCACTTATAAAATGTGTTCAAAGTGCTGCCCATTGTGTTGGATTGTCAACGCAACCCTCTTCTCCCACTCTTGACACACTGATAGCAACACCACAGAAGAAATGCTGCACAGGCTTCCAGTATCTGATGTTTCTGATGCTGCACATCTCGTATCTTCACAGCATAGACAATTGCATTCAGATGAGGGATGAGGCAAACTATTTTGTGAATGGTGAAGTTACCGTATATACTCGTGTATAAGCCGACCCGTGTATAAGCCGACCCCCCTACTTTTGCCCCCAAAACCTGGGAAAACCTATTGACTCGTGTATAAGCCGAGGGTGGACTCCAGCACAGGTATACAGCCCCCAGCAGTGTGGTATACAGCAGCCCCAGAGGTGTATAATGCAGCAGCCCCAGAGGTATATAATGCAGCAGCCCCAGAGGTATATACAGGCAGGCCCCAGAGGTATATACAGGCAGGCCCCAGAGGTGTATATACAGGCAGGCCCCAGAGGTATATAATGCAGCAGCCCCAGAGGTATATAATGCAGCAGCCCCAGAGGTATATAATGCAGCAGCCCCAGAGGTATATAATGCAGCAGCCCCCAGAGGTGTATATACAGGCAGGCCCCAGAGGTGTATATACAGGCAGGCCCCAGAGGTGTATAATGCAGGCAGGCCCCAGAGGTGTATACAGGCAGCCCCCAGAGGTGTATATACAGGCAGCCCCCAGAGGTGTATAATGCAGGCAGCCCCCAGAGGTGTATAATGCAGGCAGGCCCCAGAGGTGTATATACAGGCAGGCACCCAGTGGGGTATACAGCAGGCCCCCTGTGGCACTCGCCCCCCCACACTGTGCAGAGCCCCCCCTCCCGATGCATTATCTTACCATCCAGCCGTCTATCCTCGCGCGCTGCGTTCCCGGTCTCATGTGACCCGGCGGTTGCAGTCGGATGACGTCATCGCGCCGGGTCACGTGAGAGCCGAACACAGCGCGAGAGCATGGACGGGAGGACGGTGATGAAGACGCGGCTGGATGGTAACATAATGCATCGGGAGGGGGGGGCTCTGCACAGTGTGGGGGGGTGAGTGCCATTGGGGCCTGCTGTATATGGGGGCCTGCTGTATACCCCACTGGGGGCCTGTGAACATCTGGGGGCTGTATGCACGGCTCCCCCTGCCCCTGTGATGGGCGGGGGGAGCCGTGCATATCTAATGAGCGGCCCCACGTGACGGGCCGCTCTGTCAGGAGCCTCCCCCCGCCTCCTCCAGCCTCCCCAGCACCCGGACACAGCCCCCACACAGCACATACTGTATAGACCCGTGTATAAGCCGAGGGGGGGACTTTTCAGCCCAATTTTTGGGCTGAAAAACTCGGCTTATACACGAGTATATACGGTAACAAACAAAACCAGCGCTATTGGTCTGACACTAACCCACAGCGGATAGATCCCTCCAAGATTGTTGGAATATAAAAATTGATAATATTGTGTGGTATATGGGGCACAAAGATAGTGGGACCATTCTTCATCAATGGAAACCTCAATGCCACTGGATATCTGAATCATGTAGCAATTTCAGATATCCAGTGGCATTGAGGCAATTGTCTATGCTGTGAAGATATGAGATGTGCAGCATCTAAAACATCGAATACTGGAAGCCTGTGCTAGCATTTCTTCTGTGGTGTTGCTATCAGTGTGCCAAGAGTGAGAGAAGAGGGTTGCATTGACAATCCAACACAATGGGCAGCATTTTGAACACATTTTATAAGTGGTCATAAACTTGTGAAAAACTCATGAAAGAATAAAGTTACATTAAAACCAAGCACACCATTGTTTTTTTATGAAATTCTCAATACGTTTGATGTGTCACATGACCCTCTTCCCATTGAAAAAAATAACGTCGCATCCAAAATGGCTGACTTTAAAACTGCTGCCATGGTCACCACCCATCTGGAAAAGTTTTTCCCCCTCCCATATATTAATGTGCAACAAACATGAAGTTGATATCACCAACCAATCCCATTTTATTTAGGTGCATCCATATAAATGGTCCACCCTGTATATTCTTCAATAAAGTTATTTTGTATTTTATTTGGGATCTAGTGCATCTATTTTCTCTGATCTCGGACAAGTTGTATATGCAATTTCATGATGCTTTTCTTATGATTATGATTAAGATTATAAATTGAACAATGTGGGTATTTCATATAACACACTGAGAAACAGGAAAAACAGTTCAAGTAGGGTGAAATCTGAAAAAATAAAAAAATGTAATTTTGACAGAATTTTTCAAGATTTTTGTATGGTGTTGATTGCACAATAAAGACTACCTGAGGACATACAGGTGCATCTTAATAAATTAGAATATAGTCAAAAAGTTAATTTATTTCAGTACCGTAATTCAATACATAAAGTGAAACACATATATATTACATAGTCATTACAAACAGAGAAATCTATTTCAAGTGTTTAGTTCTGTTAATGTTGATGATTATGGCTTACAGCTAATGGAAACCCAAAGGTCATTATGTCAGAAAATTAAAGTAGGGAGGATGAAGGGTCTGAGAGATAAAATATATCCTAAATAGGTATCAGAGGCTTCACCTTGTGTGGTTGTGAGAGTCACAACTACTATAAAAGCATATAATATATAGCCACTATATAGCCAGTGTGGTGAATATAGTGTAGGTTGGATGAAGGGTTAAATACCATGCTACCGTATTCCACGAGACATCAAAGGGAGAATATAATATTGATTTATTAGTCAACACGTTTCAGGGTTCCCTGGCCCCTTACTCAGGACAAATCAATATCGTATTGCCATGTTTCATCGTGTTTCAGGGAATCCTGAAACGTGTTGACTAATAAATCAATATTATATTCACCCTTTGATGTACCATGGAATACGGAAGCGCGTTTTTTAACCCTTCATCCTCCCAACTTTAATTTTCTGAGATAATGACCCTTAAGTTTTTATTAGCTGTAAGCCATAATCATCAACATTTACAGAAATAAACACTTGAAATAGATCACTCTGTAATGACTATATAATATGTGTTTCACTTATTGTATTGAATTACTGAAAATAAAAAACTTTTTGATGCTATTCTAATTCATTGAGATGCACCTGTAATTCTTCAAGTTTCTACAATTACAGCGATACCAAACTTGCATAGATTTTTTTTAATTTAAGCGATGGGAAAAAAATTGATTTCTTTTGTAATTCTCCAAGGCCGGAAATGTTTTAAATTTTCCATCGATTGAGCTGTGCTCAGGCCTTTTTTCTGCTTGACAAGTTGACAGTTTTATTGATACCATGTTGGATAGATACAACCTTTTGGTTACTTTTTCTTTGACTTTTTCTTTCTAGGGACGTGTGGTTCTAAAAAAAAACCTAGCCTTTCATTTTGTTTTGACTTTATAATATTTACTGCTTAAAGAATTTTTTTACCTTCAAAAGACAGTAATGTTAAGATATATACTGTATGTACACCATACTTTTCACTTTATAAGATGCATCGCGTTATAAAATGCACCCCAAATTTGGTGAAGGAAAAGAGAAACTTTTTTTTTTAATTTTCAATGGGGTCCGTCTTACAATTCCCATGTATGTCTTACAAATCCCTCATGTTAGTATATAACCTACATCCTGGTACATAGCCCCCTCATCCTGGAACATGGTTCCCCATCCTGGTACATAGCCCCCTCATCCTGGTACATGGTTCCCCATCCTGGGATATAGCCCCCCATCCTCCTTTTGGCCCTCATATATTGGAAATAGCCCCCCTGTGCTGGCACATAGCCACCGTTTGCTGACACCCCCCCCCCCCCCTTGTCCTGGCATATATGGCCCCCCGTGATGCACACAGTTCCACTGTGATGGCACATATGCCCCTGTGCTGGCACATATGCCCCAGGGCTGGCACATATGCCCATATGCTGACACACAGCCCCCTGTGCTGGCACATATGACCCTGTGCTGGCACACAGCCCCCTGTGCTAGCACATATGCCACTGGGCTGGCACATATGCCCCTGGGCTGGCACACATCCCCCTGTGCTGGCACCCATTCCCCACTGCTGGCACACATGCCCCTGTACCAGCACACATCTCCCTGTGCTAGATATGCCACCCCGCCATCCTGGATATGGCCCCCCATCCTGGATATGGCCCCCATGATGCAGCCCACACTAAAATAACAAACCGCTTTGAACTTACCTCTCCGGCGCTGCCCTGCGTGGCTCCATGCTTGCCGCACTTCCTGAGTACTCCTGCGTCCCTGGGTAAGCCGATCACATGATTGTGGGGAGCAGTGAAGATGTCACTCTGCTGTGCCGATCACATGACCAGGTCCCCGGGACTCAGGAAGTGCGGGAAGCAGGGAGAGACAGCGCCGGAGAGGTAAATTCAAAGTGGATTGTTGTTTTAGTCTGGGCAGCAGCCATGGGGAGCTATACACAGTGATGGGGGGAGTCATATCCAGGATGGAGGGTGACTGCAGGCAATGTAATATGCCCTCTCCCCTGTCCATATCTCGGCACGGTTTCAGCACTGAGATGTTGGACAGTGGGTGCAGTGCATATTACATGAAGCTAATGAGCGGGAGCATGTAACCTCCCACTGCCTCTGAAGCCTGCAGCCAGCCTCCTCCAACCCCCAACACCACTCCAGAGCTGCCCCCCATCACTACAGTACAGAAAGTTAAGTTTGGAATTAAAAGACGCATCCCCCACTTTCCCGCATAATTTGGGGAAACAAAAGTGCATTTTATAATCTGAAAAACAGTATATATATAACTTATATACGGTGTATATATATATATATATATTAAACTTAGACAGGATGTCTTTTATCTGATCTAATACCTAAGATAAAAAGTGTGCTGAGGTAAGAAGAGGCTGCTCACACTGCTGTCCACCTTGTATTTCTTAATATTATGTCAGCCACTCAGAAAACATGACAATACTTGGCATAAATGATATGTAGACCAAAGAATATAGTGCAAATTGTTTCTTCAGAGAGGAAGAGGGCTTGATCTCTAGTGCTACCTATTGGAGGTAGCAATTCTAAATGTCAACATTGACCCTTTAAATCACTGCAGCAGTGTTTACTGTGCATCAATGGGCCAGAGATATTTTACCAACAAGATGGATGGTTTTAATACATACCTGACACAGGATGTACTGATATGTCTTATATTGGGCATGGTTCTATGAAGCGGGCATAGGAATTTAGGTTGCAAGTAGCTATATAGCCAACAGAGCTAGCTTCTGATTAAACTCTTAAAGCATTACTATAGCATTTTGTTTTTATTGCACTGCTGTGTGTTGCTTTAAATTTCAGTCTCCTGAGCCCCTCATTTATACTCATCTACCACCACCTTCATCCTTTACCAGAGGCATTCCAGTCGGTCTGTGGTGAAAAGTGATCTGTTGGCAGCTTCAGTATTTCATGGATCGTGCCTGAAGTCACTTTACAATACATCTCTATGGGGGCCTTGTTCTAGAATCATTCAGGCTCTCATAGAGATAAATTAAGCACCTGTGATGTCATTTATGATTTCCAGCAAGACAAAAGCTCTGGGTACAAAATAGCTTCGTGGGACTGGGAGTGAGGTTGAGAAAGTATGAAACTGCCA
>JARQOC010000006.1:101230146-101249774 GCA_033576535.1 Allobates femoralis
TGTGCTGGCACATATGACCCTGTGCTGGCACACAGCCCCCTGTGCTAGCACATATGCCACTGGGCTGGCACGTATGCCCCTGGGCTGGCACACACCCCCCTGTGCTGGCACCCATTCCCCACTGCTGGCACACATGCCCCTGTACCAGCACACATCTCCCTGTGCTGGATATGCCACCCCGCCATCCTGGATATGGCCCCCCATCCTGGATATGGCCCCCATGATGCAGCCCACACTAAAATAACAAACCGCTTTGAACTTACCTCTCCGGCGCTGCCCTGCGTGGCTCCATGCTTGCCGCACTTCCTGAGTCCTCCTGCGTCCCTGGGTAAGCCGATCACATGATTGTGGGGAGCAGTGAAGATGTCACTCTGCTGTGCCGATCACATGACCAGGTCCCCGGGACTCAGGAAGTGCGGGAAGCAGGGAGAGACAGCGCCGGAGAGGTAAATTCAAAGTGGATTGTTGTTTTAGTCTGGGCAGCAGCCATGGGGAGCTATACACAGTGATGGGGGGAGTCATATCCAGGATGGAGGGTGACTGCAGGCAATGTAATATGCCCGCTCCCCTGTCCATATCTCGGCACGGTTTCAGCACTGAGATGTTGGACAGTGGGTGCAGTGCATATTACATGAAGCTAATGAGCGGGAGTATGTAACCTCCCACTGCCTCTGAAGCCTGCAGCCAGCCTCCTCCAACCCCCAACACCACTCCAGAGCTGCCCCCCATCCCTACAGTACAGAAAGTTAAGTTTGGAATTAAAAGACGCATCCCCCACTTTCCTGCATAATTTGGGGAAACAAAAGTGCATTTTATAATCTGAAAAACAGTGTATATATAACTTATATACGGTATCTACTATATAATTGCCGTAGGCATTTTCGTGTCGGACCCCGAAATCGCCGTGAATATGTCACACTCTGACGTCACCACGGCGAAGCATTGGCCGCGTAGCGGCTAATGCGAGTCGTTAGCTGCGCGAGCAATGGCCGCGAGGCCATTGCGAGTCGCTAGGTTTGTGCGAGCAATGGCCGCGAAGCGGCCATTGCGAGTCGCTGGCCGAAAATAGAACCAGAGGCTCGGCCACAAACTTAGCGATTTACCGCTGAGGTAGCGCGAGCAATGGCCGCGAGGCCATTGCGAGTCGCTACCTCAGCCGCTGCACCTGCCGCAACTCCCCCTATACTTTCAATGGGGATCTATTGCGACTCGCTGTGTAGCGCGAGCAATGGCCGCGAGGCCATTGCGAGTCGCTACACTTGCGGCGCGGTTGCGGTAATCCCCATAGAAAGTATAGGGCGAGTTTGCCCGCGAAAAACAAGTGGCTGACTGTGCTGTTGCTGGGTAGCAACCCATTCTAAAAAAAAATTTAAAAATATTCTAGACACCCGATGCATTTGCATCGGGCTCACAGCTAGTATATATATATATATATATATATATATATATATATATATATATTAAACTTACGCAGGAAGTCTTTTATCTGATCTAATACCTAAGATAAAAAGTGTGCTGAGGTAAGAAGAGGCTGCTCACACTGCTGTCCACCTTGTATTTCTTAATATTATGTCAGCCACTCAGAAAACATGACAATACTTGGCATAAATGATATGTAGACCAAAGAATATAGTGCAAATTGTTTCTTCAGAGAGGAAGAGGGCTTGATCTCTAGTGCTACCTATTGGAGGTAGCAATTCTAAATGTCAACATTGACCCTTTAAATCACCGCAGCAGTGTTTACTGTGCATCAATGGGCCAGAGATATTTTACCAACAAGATGGATGGTTTTAATACATACCTGACACAGGATGTACTGATATGTCTTATATTGGGCATGGTTCTATGAAGCGGGCATAGGAATTTATGTTGCAAGTAGCTATATAGCCAACAGAGCTAGCTTCTGATTAAACTCTTAAAGCATTACTATAGCGTTTTGTTTTTATTGCACTGCTGTGTGTTGCTTTAAATTTCAGTCTCCTGAGCCCCTCATTTATACTCATCTACCACCACCTTCATCCTTTACCAGAGGCATTCCAGTCGGTCTGTGGTGAAAAGTGATCTGCTGGCAGCTTCAGTGTTTCATGGATCGTGCCTGAAGTCACTTTACAATACATCTCTATGGGGGCCTTGTTCTAGAATCATTCAGGCTCTCATAGAGATAAATTAAGCACCTGTCATGTCATTTATGATTTCCAGCAAGACAAAAGCTCTGGGTACAAAATAGCTTCGTGGGACTGGGAGTGAGGTTGGGAAAGTATGAAACTGCCAGAGGGCGACTACAAAACAAGGGGTGGGGGCTTACATTTAAAGCACCACTGCAGCAGTAAAAAGAAAAACTTGCTGTAGCAATGCTTTACTGAGACTTGCCATAGGATAAAAGTCAAACCATATCTACGGTAAATTGAGATCAATTTACTGAGCTATACAAATTACCTCTTAGACAAAAGGACCTTGATTTGCTGATTATAGCTATTAGGAAGTTAATGATATTTTTTCATAAAGAACCCCTTAAAATTGATTTTGGTGATTTTACATTGATAGTCTAGGATTGTATAATTAACGAGTGTTCTACCACCTTTAGCTATAGGGTTAGTGCTTTTGATTGAATCACCATCATACTTCATGTACCTGACACAGAGTGGATGTATGTGGCTCTTCTATGTTCTGACCTGGAGTACCAAAGATCACAAGCATAGTCAATATTACTTTGTTGGATGGGAATGTGGCGCCCCACTTGTCAGGCGTCACAAGTGGGGTACTACACCCAAAGATGAGCGTGTAGTCATCCCTGTTGTAAGTAGAATGCAGAACACTGTGGAAGGATCTGATCCCAAAACACACCCACCAATATAACTGGGGGAGGTCCCAGAGTTAGTTGGAGAGTTGGAGGAAAGTGAGAGAGGAGCAAGTTGGAACATACGGGGAATCTTCAGGAGTGTCTTCCCCAAAGAAAGACGGATGACAGGAGCTTACCCCAGAGAAAAAGGCAAGAGAGGGCTAGAGAAAGACGTTGCCCAGACAGAAAGGTCCTGACTTGTACACCCGGTGTACACAGGTCTGACAACGCGGCCTGGAGTGTTCATCCTCCAACCGTACTCGTCCTGGCTCCGAAGACGCTCTCAGGGTGTTTATCCCCTGGGTCGTACTACTGCTCGCGAAGCAGGCACCGAAGAGAGAGAAGGGACAGGACAAGGGTAGATCCAAAAAGGTACCACCAGAGACTTCCACAGATTCTGCATTCTGCTGCGACTACCCGGCCATCCTGCTGGAGTACTGTGAACTGTACCACCATCTTGGTCGGTTTGGTCTTACAAGTAAAGTACCTGGAAGAATGAAGTGCCTCTGTGTCTCTGTCCTGCCTAAAGTCTTTAAATATATCCCCGACACACAATAAAAGAAGAGAGATGATTATCCTTTTTGTGTTTTTTATTTTTGAAGGTGAAAAACAGGTTGTATCACACAACGTTTCGCCTCCAGTTGAGCCTTTCTCAAGTGAGTCTTCTGTATATATAGAAAGGGGGTTTGTGGTTCAGTTACCACATGAGCAACTGCTCAGGCCAGTACCTGCCTGTTTGAGGTACTCAGCATATGACTCCGTCCTTTGTGTCAGTGCAGCAGCATGGTGGCTGGTCTGGGTGGATGGACAGGAGCAGTTGCTCATGTGGTAACTGAACCACAAACCCCCTTTCTATATATACAGAAGACTCACTTGAGAAAGGCTCAACTGGAGCCGAAACGTTGTGTGATACAACCTGTTTTTCACCTTCAAAAATAAAAAACACAAAAAGGATAATCATCTCTCTTCTTTTATTGTGTGCCGGGGATATATTTAAAGACTTTGTGGCCTATTTTTCCCTTGTGCACCTAAACGGTGGTCGAGCTATACTATATGCTCTCTGATCTGTCCTGACTAATTGACTTTTCTTAATAGTTTGCATCATGCTGGCATCAGGTAACACTGCCCCGGAGAATTAGCTCTACCTGTAGGGAGCTGCTCCACCCTAGCCACAATACCATCACCCTCCAGAGGACTGTGGCGGCGCTGGTGTCTAGTCACCAGGCACTACAGGTGGCATCACATGATAAAAACTTCAATCCTTTAATTTTGGCGACTGTCTTTCCCTCGGGGCCACGGGTCTGGGCAGGCTACCAGTGAGATCCCCCACCGAATCTGAGGGCCCAGACATCCGAGTTCTGATACCCTGGGGCGGTACAGGAACAATCCGATCATTATATACTGATGCAAAGAAAATATGTCAATGCTGAAAAACGTGTTGGAATATCATCTCTGTAAACTGTACTTTATAATATAAGTCATTAGAAATGGCACAATCCTTTTTTTGGCACCTAAGGTGTCCATGTGATGTTATTGGTAGACTTGAATTCATGTTGTAAACTACCTTATAACTATAGTGAAATTACAATAATTTATAATCTGTGAATTGTGTACTGTACATGCCACAATATCCATTTCTCTTTTGTTCATAAAGTCCATCTGGTGCCTGAACTATGTGGTAAAATGGCACCTTAATGGCCGCTTCTGGCTACAAAACAAGAGCTGGTAGAAAGTGGTCACTTTCTTGAGAAAATGTCTAGTTATTGATCTTGGCTTTAATAAGATCATTTTTCAGAATCACTGTTTTTTTTTAGTCCTTGTAAATCTTGTGCAGTGACCACTAAAGCATTGTTCACTGACCTCCATGTGTTATCTCTAATGATTCCAGTCTGCAAGTGGTTTACAGTTATAGATAACTAATGGATCCCCATATACAAAGAAAGAACTGTATCCCAAACATGAAGTAGGTATAAACCATGTATAATTTGGTGGACACTATGTCCCCAGGGTGTCAGTAGCCTTAGGAGAAAGGTCACCAGATGGCTGAAACCTCAAGAAGAAGACAAGAGTCAATGTTCCCATCTCACCCCCTGCTTTTTATTTATCTTGTGGTTTTAAATACTGCGCCTCACACAAGGGAGTTGTGTCCTACAGAAAGTCTGCTCCTATTGATCTCCACATCTGTTAAAAGATACACTGCTGTACAGAATACATTCACTTTTACAAGAATAAATCACAAGAATGATCATGTTTGGGGTGGACTCCAGGAACAAGTTTGGGGTCTGTGAGCATCTGAAAATAATCGGGAAAAAATGTGATTAGAGGGAAAAGTTTCTAGAAACAATATACTAGAATGACACCTGTGTAACTCCATAAATGGGATTAAGCCCTTATTAGATGGTGCGAAAATCATGCGGGAAATCGTAATATTGTTTGGAACAGAGCGCTATTCGAAGTGTGTAATAGCTGCTATTGATCGATCATTCCATTCTCGCAAGACCAGGTCTTTCAACTTGCTTAAAAAGTATCGCTTGTCAGCATAAAATCTCACCATGATAAAAGTCACTACCACCTGGTGTAAGGTGGAATACTTGCTTTTATGAACAACTAGTGACTTCCCATTGACCGAAACAAGTGGAATGAACATTTTCTTGTGTAATAATGAGCTTGTATACATGATAACAAAACCATAACTAGTTGCTCGTCAATCGCTATTGTTAAAAAATGTGGCCTTTAGTGTTGGAGAGGTAGCAGTAAACGTCTGCATGTAATGAATTACAATAGATGAGACAATAAGTTGATTAGTACTTGATTAAAGGGGCTGTACAGGCTTGTTACAAAATCTAAGTGTATATCTAGGCTGCAGAATGCTGACATTTTGTCATTTACACTCTGTCAGCATTTTGCAGGGTTACCTAGATATCACTATACTGTGTGTGGAAGAGACCGACCAGAGGCATGTTTGTTTTGGACCTTGGGTGTAAACGTCACTACTTGTCCTTTCCACCCAGTCTCCTTCAAGCAAACCCCAGACTGCAACAAGCCCTCCCCAGTCTCAGCATGCCTACCCCTCTCCAGTCTCAGCGTGCCCACCCCCCTCCAGTCTCTGCATGCTTGCCCCCCTCCAATTTCCAGCATGATCACCCACTCCACACTCCATTCCCCTATGTACACTGTGATAGAACCGCCGCATTGCACTGCGAGTGGGTCATCTTCTTCGGTGTGTGTGCTCACCTCCTCCTCCTGTGCCTGCGCTGATTGATGTGATCTGAAGCACGCTGAGGCCTCACAGTTGCCCTGCCCCTCTGTGCAGCAGAATGATTGAACCGCTAACTGCACAGAGGGATGGGGTGGCCCAAGGTGACTGTTAGGCATCAGCGCACTTCATATTGCATTATCATGGGCACAGGGAGAGGAGGTGAGCACAATCTCTGCAGCACTGAGAATGGTCATCTCCTTCTCAGAGCTGCAGATTTGGCTGCACTGTGTCTCAGAAAGAGGTGACCACTCGCAGTGCAATGCGGTTCTATTATAGTGTACATAGGGAGTGTGGAGGGGGACAAGCATGCTTGAGACTGGAGGGGGTGGGCATGCTGGAGACTGAAGGGGGGCACACTGGAGACTGGAGGGGGTGTGCATGCTGGGAACTGGGAAGGGCTTGTTGAAGTCTGGGGTATGTTTCTAGGAGACTGGGTGGAAATGACAAGTAGTGATGTTTTCACACAAGCTATAAAACAAATATGCCCCTTGTCACTCTCCTCCACATGCAGAATAGTGATAGCTAGGTAACCCTGCAAAATGCTGACATGGTGTAAATTACAAACTGTCAGTATTCTGCAGCCTAGATGTACACTTAGATTTTTATAAAAAGCCTTTTACATGGACAAATGTATAGTGGTTCTGCAAATTACAGAATTATTACAAAAGATCTGTATTCTATGAAGGATGGCATTGGCACAGTAAATGGTTGCAAAAAAAAACAAAAAACATATGAAGCATACATTAAGGTCATGTTCACGCATCAGTATTTTGAAAAAAATAATACACCGTAGGGTGTTATCCAAAATGACAGGATATAATTAATAATGTGAGGAGTTTAATGGTTGTGAGCCACAGTAATTGCTTAATAGCAGATATACATGGCTGCTGCAGATCCCAGAATTTGTATCAGAACATCAGGAGTCAGAATAGAGATGAAGTCCTCCGCACTGCTGTGATAATAAACTTTTCAGAACATCAGATATTTAATAATGATTATTAACAATCTGATGTTCTGACAAGTTTATTATCACAGCAGCATGGAGGACTTCATCTCTATTCTGACTCCTGATGTTCTGATACATCAGTATTTTAGATCAGTATTTGTAATCCAAAACCAGGAGTGGGTGAATAATGTAGATGTGGCGCACATGTTCCTAATATACAAAATACTACAATTATAAACATAGCCTAAGGCTACGTTCACACATTTGCGTATTTTGCTGCACTTTTTTGCGCGCGCTTTTTGCCGCGTTTTTCGGCCGCGCAAAAAAGCGCAGCAAAATACGCAGGGGCTTTCACACACTGCGCTTTCTTTCCCCCAGAAAGCGCAGTGATGTCACAGAGGGGAGGAAGAATCCTGCTTCCTCCTCCCCTCTGTGACAGCTGTGGCCGCCCATTAGACTTCACAGTGTATTACTATACACTGTGAAATCTAAATTAAACAAAAGCAAGTAAATGAAAAATAAAAAAGAATCAATACTTCAATACTACTCTCCGACGCCTTCTCCCGCTGTGCGATCTCCGATTCCAAGTGAGATCTCTTCTGACAGGACCTGTGATGATGTCAGAGGGGAGCGTTCCCGGGGCGGTCCCATCGCTGATTGGCTGCTCGCGGTCATGTGATACATCAGTATTTTAGATCAGTATTTGTAATCCAAAACCAGGAGTGGGTGAATAATGTAGATGTGGCGCACATGTTCCTAATATACAAAATACTACAATTATAAACATAGCCTAAGGCTACGTTCACACATTTGCGTATTTTGCTGCACTTTTTTGCGCGCGCTTTTTGCCGCGTTTTTCGGCCGCGCAAAAAAGCGCAGCAAAATACGCAGGGGCTTTCACACACTGCGCTTTCTTTCCCCCAGAAAGCGCAGTGATGTCACAGAGGGGAGGAAGAATCCTGCTTCCTCCTCCCCTCTGTGACAGCTGTGGCCGCCCATTAGACTTCACAGTGTATTACTATACACTGTGAAATCTAAATTAAACAAAAGCAAGTAAATGAAAAATAAAAAAGAATCAATACTTCAATACTACTCTCCGACGCCTTCTCCCGCTGTGCGATCTCCGATTCAAGTGAGATCTCTTCTGACAGGACCTGTGATGACGTCAGAGGGGAGCGTTCCCGGGGCGGTCCCATCGCTGATTGGCTGCTCGCGGTCATGTGATATCACATGACCGCGAGTGCCCGGGAACGCCCCCCTCTGACGTCACCACAGGTCTTGTCAGAAGAGATCTGACTTAGAACCGGGGATCGCACAGCGGCAGAAGGCGTTGGAAGGTAAGTATTGATTCTTTTTTATTTTTCATACATTTCTTTTTTTTAATTTAGAAATTTTTTTGGGTTTAATAACGTAACTAATGGGGACCACAGCTTTACAGAGGGGGGGAAGTGGGTTCTTTCCCCCCCCTGGGAAATACGGGGGGTAGCTGCGTAAAAATTACATATCAAATTTTTTCCCCAGCTGCTTTTCCCCGGGAAAAAAAGCACCTTTTTTAAAAGTCCCCCCCCTGCAAAATGAATTTTCCCTTCACTCTTCCCGGAGGGAAAAAAGGGACATTTCCTTTTTAAAACCCCAAAAAAAAACGGGCCAAAAAAGCAATGTGTAACGCAGCCCAAAAGGGTTTTTGATATTTTTTTTTTTTTTTCAACATTTTTGCCAATTAAATGTTATGTTAAAAAAGGGGCTTTTTTAAATTTTTCCTTATTTTTAAATTTTATAATTTTTTATAAAATTTGGAAAAATTTTAAACAACTATTTTTGCATTTTTTTGAATTTTTAGAGAATTTAGCTTAGGGCATCCCCTTTTAAATTTAATTTGGGTTTCTTTTTGGGAAGGGAAGGGATACTGATTTCCCTTTTTTTTGGTTTTAAATTTAATTTAATAAACCCCTTTTGGACTTGGTTGGGTCAGGGGTTTCATTTCAGTTTTATGCTCTGATTCCCGGAAATTTCCCAAAACCCCCCGGCAACATTCCGGGGGTTTGTATGTGTGGCCCCCAATTCCCCGGGAAAACAAAGGGTTACGGGGGTAAATTAAAACCCCTAAAAGAGGGTTTAAAACTCCCTTCAGGTGGGCCCTAGGTGGGGGGTGGACCCAAATTCCCGCACTACCACTTAATTTGGGGGGTTACCCAGGGGGGGATAAATCACTCTAGGGGGTTTAAGGAGGTGGTCTTTTGGTTTTTGACCGGGGTTGGAAAAGGGGGGTTTGAGAGGTTTTCTAACCCAATAAAGACGGAAAGGGCCCCGAACCCTTACAAGGGCCCCCTTGGGGGGAAAAGGGGTTTAAGGCCGAAAAGGGGGCACCCCCCAGGGGGGTGGGCCCTAAAAAAAAGGGGTTCCCCGGGGTAGGAAGGCCTCTCCAAATCCGTTTCCAACAGGGGAAAACCCGGGCCCTGGGAAATCCATTTGCCCTGGCCCAAAAAACCCCCTGCCTTTTTCATCACTGCACCCTTCCCTCGGGGGGGTCCTTTTTTTCACCAACCGGGGAGGGGAAATCCCGGGAATACCTACACCCGGGGCTCGGGGTAATGATCCAAAAGGGGAAAAACAACAAGGGGTTGTTCCCCGGGTTTCCAAGGGTTCCCCTACCAAACCCTGGATCTACTTGGGAAGCCGCCCTTTAAGCTTCCTGTCCCTTTTTAAAATCTAAAGGGGTTTAATGTTACCTGTAACCGGGTTTCTTCAACCCAACATAAAGGACCCGGGGGAAATGCCTTTTCCTCTGCCCGGTTAAACTATGCTTGCCTTTTCCCCCTTTTCCAAAAAATTCCCCATCCCCCCTACCTGGGAGGGAAAATTTTCCAACTACCACTTACCCTCTACCTCCGGGGGGTTGGGGATTTCCTTTTCCCAAAAACTAAGGTTTGTCACGGGGCCCGTACATAGAATTCCCCCTTTTAAAATAACCCCTTTTTTGGGGTTTACTAGGGCCGGGCCCCCACCCCCCGGGGAAAAACTTCCAAAGCTAAAACAAAAACCCCTTAACCCAAAAACCCCCAAAATTGGGGCTCGACATAGTTCCCCCCTTTTTTGGGGTTTTTTCGGGCCTTTTGCTTTTTATCCCCACTCCAAAAACTACTGTTAGGAGTTTGATTTCCCAGTCCATGGAAATTTTTTAATTTAAAAAATGCATAAAAAAAATAGGCATTTTAGTAAATTAATCCAAAAAGTTTATGAAAAAAATGCCCGGAAAGTCTAATGGGCAATAAATTAACTTATTTTTTGGCTAAGGGGGTAAACGCCTTTCTTTTTTTTTGTGGGATGGAATTTTTTGTTTTAAAATTTTTTTTTTTTCCCACAACATACCTTTGGTATTTGGTTTCATTAAATTTAAAAAACCCCTTTTCTTGTGGTAAGGGCCCTTTGGGGTCTTGTAAGGCCCATTGGGCCCACTTAATAAATTTTTTTCTTATTTTATTTTAAGGGAAATTTTTTAAGGGAATTTCAATTTAGTATTTTCATTTTAGTATGGCTCCATGGAAAAAAGGACTCACCAAAAAACTGGATAAATTTTTTTAAATTTAGTTTGGCCTTATTTAGAAGGGCCCCGTGGGAGCAAGGGAGGCTGGAGGGGGGACTTTTGACTTTGGGGCGTTTTGGGGTGGGGTGAAAAAGTAAAGGGAAAAAAGATGTGTTTAAACCTAAAGTGCCAGGAATGATGGAGAAGTCCAAAATTAATGCTGAGCTTTAACGTAAAGAAAGCTTTAATAAACCTGTGCAAATGTTGTGCGCACCATATTGATGTGTTTGAGGTACGGTGCTGAATATTTAGAGAAAGACTGTGCAAAAAGAATTCTGCATCTGTCTTTGTCAAACCCCAGTGGAAGAATACTGGCCTGCATGAGAGTCTAGTTACAGGCAGGGGCATAACTACCACAGGTGCAGGGCTTGCAATTGCACCCAGGCCCTGCAGCCTAGGGGGGCCCCAAAATTCCCTTTGGCCTATACAAAAAGACTAATGCTATTAAATATTTGCAATAATTGGGGGCCCCGTTGGAGCTTTCACATCAGGGTCCCTGGGCCTGAGGTTACACCACCGGTTACAGGTATGGCTTGCACACACCAAGACAAACACACAACCAGCATCACTGTGACCGACCTCCATTCCCCTTGCTCTGAGGAGGTGGCTGGGGCGTGGACTGCCATTGCAGGACTGAGCCCCTCGCCTACGTCTACCGCTCTACCTCACGAGAAGCCGCAACTAGATGCAAGAGCATGACATATTTAAGTTGGGAAGGTCATTGGAGCTGATATATTTTGATGACTTTAATTTCTATGGCGATCCTAAGGGGGACATTTTTAAAGAGTTATGTACTGTATGTGGATTGTGTTTTGTATGTTTCGATAAAGCAAATGAAACTTTCCAAAACACAGTTTCCGAGATCTGCTCTTGTTTGTGGCAAAACATAAATTGAAGGAACAGACAAAATAAAAATTGTGTTTGTACTTCCCTTGTGCGTCTCCATTTCACAGCCAGTTCGTGACGCCTGTAGCAATATTCTAAAGTGAAATTAACAAATGATCTGCACATCCTATAACCTACAACTGCGGGAGGCGTAAACAAAAACAGGATTTCAGTACAGACAATGAGGCTTAAATATCTTAAGGACAATTTGTGGGATTGATGAGATGAAAGAACTCAGAATGAGATGTTACGAGATGCTAATTAGTGATATGGAAATGAATAACACGGAACATCTATAATAACATATACATTGCCTCAAAAGTGGAATCATATAATTAAAATATTGCATATCAATAATTAATTTTGAATGTAATGATCAATTAAATATGGTGCTTCTATAGAATATACCAGTGCCCTCCAGGCTCATCTTCAAAAATGTATTTTCAAAGGCATATAATATCCTGGAAATCTATTTGGGTGATTTGTGCTACACCGATGGCAAGATTCCTTGCTGGGCTTCTTCGCAAGCTGTCAGGCGTCAAGTGTTTTTTGGCTCAATTTACAACTATTAGACATTACCAGTATAAGTAACATCTTGCATTTTTTCTTAAATTCAAGAGTGAAAAAACACCAGCACACAATATTGTCTGTAAGACTAAAAGAAAATTATTGGAATGTACCTCAAATTAGAGAAGCTAGGACTTTGACTCCACACAAGTGCCACTTACTAGACCTTTACTATTAGATTAGCTCTATACTCTCCTATTGGCCTATGTTCACACCAGTGTATTATAAATTGTCACAACTTTCTTCCAGAAAAAATAAAAAAAAAATTGTCACCTGTATGCGTTCTATATGGCATCTGTTTTAATAAATCAGCAGTTGCATCTCAATGAATTAGAATATCATCAAAAAGTTAATTTATTTCAGTAATTCAATACATAAAGTGAAACACATATAGAGTCAGTACACACAGAGTGATCTATGTCAAGTCACAAGTGTGTATTTATGTTAATGTTGATGATTATGGCTTACAGCCAATGAAAACCCCAAAGGTCATTATCTCAGAAAATTAAAGTAGGGAAGATGAAGGGTCTGAGAGATAAAATATATCCAAAATAGGTATCAGAGGCTTCACCTTGTGTGGTTGTGAGAGTCACAACCACTATAAAAGCATATCACGGCTGCTGCAGTCCCCAGCATGGTGCATACAGAGTAGATGGGATGAATGGTTAAAAACTGTGCTACCGTATTCCACGAGACATCAAAGGGTGAATATAATATTGATCTATTAGTCAATGCATTTCAGGGCTCCCTGGCCTCTTCCTTAGGACAAATCAATATCATGTTGCCATTTTTCAGGGAGCCCAGAAAAACAGTGACTAATAAATCAATATTATATTCACCCTTTGATGTCTCGTGGAATATGGCAGCACAGTTTTTAACCTTTTATCCTCCCTATGTTAATTTTCTGAGATAATAACGTTTGGGTTTTCAATGGCTGTAAGCCATAACCATCAACATTAACAGAAATAAACACGTGAATAGATCACTCTGTGTGTAATCACTCTATATAATATATGATTTTTTGTATTGAATTACTGAAAAAAATTAACTTTTTAATGATATTCTAATTCAGTGAGATGCACCTGTAGTATGGTTTATACCGCAAGAACTACCGTATCTAAATATGTACATCTACAAAAAAAATATATAGGCACCTGCACTGTAGCATAAAGTCGAATGTAAAGAATAATTACGGTATATAGATTCCATAGTTGAAGCAAAATATCAAGTGTAGAAAATAGTATCATAAAAACTCTAGTAACAAGTGTAATGGAAGTCAATGTGGTAAGCAGGCATTTTTCTGAGAATTCTTCCAGAATAATGCTTGACTTCCTCATTGACTTCCATTATGCTCGGGTATTTCAGTTGCGCCTATCTGAGCGTCCAACTGCTCGTTACGAGTACCCAAGCATGGTAGTGCTCTCTCATCACCAGGCCTTATATAAACAAGCATCTTCTGCTAAGTTACTTGTGTAACTTATACAGAAGTGTGTCGCCCCTGCGACCAGGTGGCCACAGGGTGAACTGCAGTTGGGATAGGTAAGACGGTCAGCTCACAAAAACACCCACACACAGACACTCCGACCCTGAGCCCAAGTCACTTCAAGTCGGGCGAGGGGTGGGCGGGAGTAGCAAATTGTGGGTGGAAAGTAGAGAGAACCTGGGAAAAGGGTGGAGGAACTAGACTCCAAGAGGGCCTAGGAACACTAAGTTGGGCAAGTAGATCGAGTGACTTCCTGGAAGGTGGAGGAGTAGGGAAGCATTCCCAAGCTGAGACACCCTACAGCCGAGTACAGACTGAGACAAACTGAGAGTTTGACAGGGCCCGGCGGCCTGCATCCTTAATGGCCGGCCGGGAGCCCAGGCTGGGACCCGTGGAGGAGTAGTAAGAGCCAGGTGAGCCCAACTAATCTGGGTCACTGGTGGCTGGGCCAGAGAGTCAGAGTGCCAGCTCTGTATATGTGGCCGGGAACGCTCCACGCCCCTAACCACGAGACACCCGGCGGGGTGCGGGAACCAGTGGCGTAATGATCGCGGTTGCAGCAGTCGCGGCTGAGACCAGGCCCGGACCTATAGGGGGCCTGCGCCTCCAGCCGCCCCCCCGCGACCGCGATTGCAGCTCCTGCTTCACATGGATGGGCGTCCCCGAGGACACACATCCATGAGACAGTGCGGCTCTGACACTCCATGTGTCAGAGGAGAGGGGGAGAAGGGAGCTGCTTCCTGCTGCTGCTCCTGACCCTCCTCTCCTCTGATCTGCCGGCTTCCTGCCCTGCGCTGTGCGCTCCACTGGGGAGCGCATACAGCAGGCGGCACCTCCTCCTCCTCCATGGGCATGGTAGAAAGCAGGTGAGAGGGGGACCTAGGACACAGCAGGTGAGAGAGGGGCCTGGGACACAGCAGGTGAGAGGGGGGCCTAGGACACAGCATGTGAAAAGGGGGCCTGGGACACAGCAGGTGAGATGGGGGGGCCTGGGACACAGCAGGTGAGATGGGGGGGCCTGGGACACAGCAGGTGAGAGGGGGACCTGGGACACAGCAGGTGAAAGGTGGGGCCTGGGACAAAGCAAGTGAGAGGTGGGGCCTGGGACACAGCAGGTGAGAGGGAGGCTTGGGACACAGCAGGTGAGAGGTGGGGCCTGGGACACAGCAGATGAGAGGGGGGCCTGGGACACAGCAGGTGAGAGGGAGGCCAGGGACACAGCAGGTGAGAGGGGGGCCTGGGACACAGCAGGTGAGAGGGAGGCTTGGGACACAGCAGGTGAGAGGTGGGGCCTGGGACACAGCAGGTGAGAGAGGGGCCTGAGACACAGCAGGTGAGAGGGGGGCCTGGGACACAACAGGTGAGATGGAGGGGGGCCTGGGACACAGCAGGTGAGAGGTGGGGCCTGGGACACAACAGGTGAGAGGGAGGCTTGGGAACACAGCAGGTGAGAGGTGGGGCCTGGGACACAGCAGGTGAGAGGGGGGCCTGGGACACAGCAGGTGAAAGGGGGGCCTGGAACACAGCAGGTGAGACGGGGGCATGGGAGACAGCAGGTGAGAGGGGGCCTGGGTGTTTCATATATAAGGCTGCATATATAATACTTCACTATACGGAGAGGCTATGAGGCTGTATTATACTATACAGGAGAGGCTATGAGGCTCCATTATACTATATTGAGAGGCTATGAGGCTGCATTATACTATATGGAGAGGCTATAAGGCTGCGTTATACTATATGGAGAGTCTATGAGGCTGCATTATACTATATGGAAAGGCTATGAGGCTGTATTATACTATATGGAGAGGCTGTGAGGCTACATTATACTATATTGAGAAGCTATGAGGCTGCATTATACTATATGGAGAGGCTATGAGGCTGCATTATACTATATGGAGAGGCTATGAGGCTGCATTATACTATATGGAGAGGATATGAGACGGTACAGTAGTACACTATATGGAGAGAATATGAAGCTGTATTACACCATATGGAGAGGTTATGAGGCTGCATTATACTATATGGAGAGTCTATGAGGCTGTATTATGCTATATGGAGGGCTATGAGGCTGTATTATGCTATATGGAAAACTATGAGGCTGTATTATACTATATGGAGAGGCTATGATGCTGTATTATACTATATGGAGAGGCTATGAGGCTGTATTATACTATATAAAGAGGCTATGAGGCTGTATTATGCTATATGGTGGGCTATGAGGCTGTATTATACTATTTGGAGAGGCTATGAGGCTGCATTATACTATATGGAGAGTCTATGAGGCTGCATTATACTATATAGAGAGGCTATAAGGCTGTATTATACTATATGGAGGGATGTGAGGCTGCATTATATTATATGGAGGATAATGGGGGTTTATTATAATAATTGACTGATTATGGGGGCTAACTTATGAATGGAGGACTATGGGATGCATTACAATACATAGAGGACTATGGGGGTAGATTGTAATATATGGAGAAATATGGGGATGCATTATAATACTTGGACGACTATGGTGTTGGGAGGGAACAACCATATAAAACTGGATGGGGAACATATATACCAGGATAAGGGCCATATTCCAGGAGGAGGATCATATATAACATGATGAGGGACATTAATGCATAATTAAGGGGGAGAGGCGTCAATTTGTGAGTCTTTAGAGGATTTAAAACATTACATCTGACCAACGTGTGTGTGTGGGGGGGGGGGAGAAGGAGGTGGAGGGCCAGGTCTAAATTTCGCACCAGGGCACGCCAGACTCTGGTTATGCCACTGGCGGGAACTCCATCTCCCCGAGACCCAAGAACCGGTACGAAGTAGGATAAAGTCATCATACTAGGGCTAGTGACCCAGAGTGTGGGATGACTCACCGTGACAGCTGGACCGAACCCATATACAAGAGGACAGAAAGAACAAGAGGGCCCTAGAGATACACTGAGGAGAGTGACGCAGAGGAGCCATCCCAGCTACAGTGAGAGGCTGAGCCCGTGACCATCGTGTGGACCCAGTCCACGACAAGTGTATAAAAAGAACTGTTAAGAACTGTAACCAAAGACTGAGGTGTTATACGGTATCGGTGTAAAGAGCCCGGTCAACTCAAGAACTTTGTATGACTGTTATTCCAAGAGTGTTTAGACCTGGCTTGCCTGCGGAGCCGCATCCTGACTGCATGAGCTGCTGCGTAGGAAACAGCGGGTGCCTGCTGAGAGGTACCCTGATCCCCACGTGTGTCGGCCGGAGGAGCTGCGGAGAGAAGATACATGCAGCATCCTGGGCAAAGAGCATTCCTATAATCGCCCGGGGACCAAGCCCTACCTGTGGAGGGCTCACCATCCCGGCTGCCACCACTACCATCGTCCCCGGCGGATTCCACGGCAGTGCTGGCCACGACCCATGGGTGGCATCACAAATAAACTTTATTAAACCCCTTTTTCATTGCCGCACCTGGGACAACGGAGCCGGGCCATGCCGCCGTGGTACCCCAGAGATAGATCGGTTCGGCTCCGAGTACCCCGGCCCCTGCGGGTGTGACAGAAGCTTAGTCACTTTTACTTCCAAATTGCACAACCAGCCACAGTTTGTGCAGCCAATTTTTCATTTTTTTGTTTGTACTAGATGTGGGACCGATGCTATTGCATCTGAGGGTAGTGACCTCATGATGGGGTCAGCCATCTTTCCTCCCTGTGCAGTCACTTCCTTTCCGCTGCCTCTCTCCCCATGCTCTTTCCTAATGTATGTAAATAAATTTATTCTTATTTAAAAACCTGTTTCTGTGAGTCATAATATGACTTCCGGGGCGGTGCATTGCTTTGTGGGATTTGTAGACATCGTGTCAGAAGTTGTTGACACACACCACTAGTTAAGTATATAATAGATTTTTTCCATACCCTTCCTCCAAGTGCCATTGTTTTCAGAAATAAAGAAAATAGAGTTAGGCTACGTTCACATATGGCGTATTTGCCGTGTATTTGTGCGGTGGTGCTTTTTTGCGCGTGTTTTGTGCAAAAAAGCACGACTGCATTCAGACGCCGTGCTTTCTCCGGTGTGCTTTTCCTGAGCCCATTTTATAATGTGGCCTATAGAAAAGCACGCAGAAAAAAGGCGCAAAGAATTGACATATTCATTTTTTTTGCAGACACGCTTTGCAGTGAAAGCTCATCTGGAAAAAAACGTGAAAAAGCACAGCGTGTGAACGCATTTTAGCAAAAGCCATAGCTTTTTCTGTCACTGCATTCATGTGTCACTGCATTTACGCTAGTGCTGAAAAGCTCTGCGTAAATGCAGGAATACACGGCAAATACACTGTGTGTGAATGTAGCCTAAAAGATAGCTGGGGCATAACTGCTTTTCAGCGAAAGGGCTCGTTCAAATGAACATATAAATTATTATTTATTTATAGAGCACCATTGTTTTCATGGTGCTGTACATGACAAAGGGTTACATACAAATAAGTTAAAAATACAGTACAATGAACAAACTAACAGTTGACAGACTGGTACAGAGGGGAGAAAGGAGCCTGCCCTTGCGGGCTTACATTCTACAGGGCAGTGGGGAGAGAGACAGTAGGTTGGGTCTGCACTGGTGGTGGTGGAGTGCCGGGTCCAGTGGTGGTTAGTGGCACCGTGGTCATTGCAGGCTGTAGGCTGTTCTGAAAAGATGGGTCTTCAGGTTCCGCTTAAAGGCTCAGAGTGTAGGGGATAGTCGGATGTTTTGGGGGTGCAGAATTCCAGAGGATGTGGGGTGCTCAGGAGAAGTCTTGCAGGCGATTAGATAAGGAACGTACAAGTGTGGAGAAAGAAGGAGGTCTTGGGAGAATCAAAGATTACAAGTTAGATGATATTGGGAGATTAGTTCAGAGATATATTGGGGAGACAGATTGTAGCTGGCTTTGTAAGTCAATGTTAGTTTGAATTGGATACGGTGAATTGGGAGCTAGTGGAGGGATTTGCAGAGCGGAGAGGTGGATTAGTCGGGCAGCAGAGTTAAGGACAGATTGAAAAGGTGCAAGAGTGTTAGCAGGGAGGCCACAGAGGAGGATGTTGCAATAGTCGAGACGGGAGATGATGAGGGCATGCACTAGTAGTTTAGTAGATTAAGGATTGAGGAAGAGATGGATTCTGGAAATATTTTTGAGTTGGAGGCAGCAGGACATGGCAAGAGCATGGATGTGTGGTTTGAAGGATAAGGCAGAGTCAAGAGTTACTCCGAGGCAGAGGACGTCAGGTACAGGGCAAAGTGTGATGTCATTTATTGTGATAGACAGATAAGGCAAAGGAGGTGCGTGAGATGGGGGAAAGATGATTAGTTCAGTTTTGTCTACGTTTAGTTTAAAGGGAACCTGTCACCTGGATCTAAGCCCCTACACTATCACTACCTGTCCCTGCACCTTCCTAGCTGCTCCCTATCTATCCCTCTCTGAGCTAAATCCGCCCTATAAAACAGAAGAAAAATAACTTATAACTTACAGAAGTCCCTGAGGCTGGGGACTGAGAAGGCGGCGCCAGGCTCCATTCTGCCCCTCCTCGATGCAGCAGTACACGCCCCGCTGGGCGGCGTTATTCTTTCTTCATCGCCGCCTCCTCCATTTGGAATCTCCCACCCACTTTACACTGTAAGGTAGCGGTTAGGATCGGCACGACAGAAGGCAGTGACTCGGGTATTTACTCACAAAGCACACAGTTCAGGTATTCACAGACCTCCAGATTCCGATGTAACAGGTCAGACTAACCCCCCGACCAGAATATACCCGAGGTATAAACTGGGCTAGCCCAGAATATAACCCCCTGGACCAGAATATACCCTTGGTATATTCTGGCCTAGCCCAAACTATACCCCGGGGTATAAACAGGCCTAGGCCAGATTATAACTCTCCGTATACCACAGCAGCTGTAGATCAGGGCCCCAAGCCGTGCACAGGGCCCCAAGCAATGCATGAGGGCCCGAGGCAGCACAAGGTGGCCCCAGGCAGCAGAAAGTGGCCCTACGCAACATACAGGGGCCCCAGGCAGTGCCAGCATACAAGGGCCCCAGGCAGTCCACATGGCCCCAGGCAGTACACAT
>JARQOC010000006.1:101249874-101263663 GCA_033576535.1 Allobates femoralis
AGGGGCAACTGCATCAATCGCTGCTGACAGTATAGAATTGTAGAAAGTGGTGGTGTTATCTGTGTTGTGCAGTGAGGACATGGAGGATAGTGGTAAAATAAAGTAAGAGAGTATGTGAGTGTCACGTAGGTGAGGTTTCTGCAAGGGTGGTGTCGAGGTTGGTGGAAATGGGTGGCAGGTGGATTGAGGACAAGGATGAGAAGGTAAGTAGATGGTGGTCAGATAGGGGGAGAGGGGATGTTGTGGGGTTAGTTAGGGAGCAGAGGTGGGTGAAGATGAGGTCTAGTGTATGTTCGTCTGTGTGGATGGCTGTGGGGGACCATTGAGAGAGGCCAAAGGATGAAGCCAGTGACAGGATTTTGGAGGCTGTTGACTGGTTGGTATGAATGGGATGTTAAAGTCAACCATGATGATGGTGGGAATTTCAACAGAGGGAAAGTGAAGAAACCAGATGGAGAATTGGTCAAAGAAGGCAGTGGCTGTGCCTGGGAGTCAGTAAATGACAGCAACTTGGAGGTTGGGAGTAGAGTAGATACAAACAAAGTGCACTTCGAAGGATGAGAGGATAAGGGAGGGAGGAGGAGGAATTGGTCTGAAGGTGCAGCTGCTAGAAAGGAGAAGAATCAATTTATAATCGGACAATGCACTGACCCTTGTTAGTCAATTGTACTGTTCAGACAACTGATTCCACACATGGACCAAGTGGAAGGATAGGGAACATTATTACAGAAAGGGGCCAAGATGGAAGATATTATTACAGGATGGGGGACATTGTTACAGCGTAGGCAACATTATTGCAGGACGTAGGATATTATGACAGGGTGGGGAATGTTTTTTACAGGATGGGGGCCAGAACGGGGACATTATTAAAGGATAGGGGCCAGGATGTAGGACATTATTACAGGATAGGGGACAAGGGGGAGGACATTATTACAGAATAATGGCAAGGGTGGAAGATATTATTACATGATGGGGGACATTATTGCAGGAACCTGTCCATCACCCCAATATATTGGTGGGAGTCCATAGGTCTCTAGTGGCACCACTGGTCAGACCCCTCTCTTTCTACTATCCACCAAATCATTGTTTAAACAGATCACACAAATCTTCTAAATGAAAAAAAGTGACACAGAGTAAATTACAAATTTAAAGCTGACATGACACAAGTTGTGTTTTTTTTTGCATTCCAGTATTTTGGGCACTGTAAAGTGCAAATTAATATATTCTGAACTATTTGCCTAGCCTATAACATTACTTTTTTATATGTACGCTATCTTTAATGTAATCTTTCATGTTATTGAATAAGAGGAATAAACATCACAACTGAAGATTTACAGTAAGAGATACACATACATTGTTGATCAAAATTAGAGAACAACACACAATTTCCTTAATGTTAAGGTACCGTTACACGGCACAACTTAGCAACGATGTCGGTGGTGATCTCATGGACGCGCCCTATTTTTGGCAGCATTCCAACATCGCTGGTAAGCTGTCACACGTCTAGATATCGTGAACATCTTACCAATGATGTTGTGAGCAGGTATCATTCGCAAACCCAGCGAACGATCCCTGCTCATTGCTGTGAATGGGCGAAGTCGTCCATGACATTGTTATCGCGGTGTCACACAGTACGATGCAGCAGGTTGGTTGAGTTGAAGTCGTCAGGTTTTAGAACATGTTATAAACCTGTCAACTTCAACTTGACTAATTATCGGAGTTGAATCATTCGTTTACACGCAACGACTCACTGACGATGTTGTTTCAACATCGTTCAAAACATCACTTTTGAACGATGTTGAGCACGATGTTGAGCCATGTAACGAGGCCTTTAAGGTCATTTTCTTTTTCTATGTGAAAATATCTTAACATGAGTAAATAAGCAGTATTTTAAGCTTATCTAATAAACTGAATATATTCTAAAGCACAGAATAAAAATTTAAATGAGATAAATGAAAAAGAACACTAATCAAAATTAGAGAACACTTTCAGACACTTACAAGTTTTGTGGAGTAATCTGGCACCTGGTGCTAATTTTCTTAATTATTTGACAAACTCTATTAAACTGGCAGCCTAACTTTCCAGTTTACATTCACTTTGCTAAAGTGGTGTGTCGTTTCAAAATTACAAAAACCCTCTGGCAGCAGGTTGTCCAGATGAAGGCCAAAGGAGTCACCCTATCAGCAACAGAAGCTAGTCATTCCAAGTCTGTGATTTCTAGAAAATTGTATCTTTACAACACACACTCTTTCAAATTCCCAAAGAAGGCTGGTTGCCCTCGAAAGACAAATGGAAAAGAGGACAGGATAATACGGAGACAATGCAGCTGGAATAGCTCACCAGTTCAGCACTGAACAGAGTAAGGATCTGTCTCGTCATACAGTGTCATGATGTTTAAGAACATTTGGACTGAAAGCCCACTCTGTAGTAACCAGACCCCTCAATAGCAGAAAGAATGAAAAGGCTAGATTCACCTTTTGTGAGGAGCATCTTGTGTGGACAGAGGAAAAGTGGTCCATAGTTCATGTTAGTGATGAAAACAAATTTTATTTATTTGGGTCTGATGGGAAAAATTTTGGTTGTCGACAAACTGGGGAAAGACTGAACAGAATGTGTGTAAAGAAGTCAGTTAAAGATGGTGGAGGAAGTTTCATGGTTTAGGGAATGTTTTCTGTTGCAGGGGTTAGACCTCTCATACAGCTACATGGCAGAGTCAATGTAATTGTGTATCAGAACCTACTTCAACAGCATGTGGTTCCTAACTTGTGATCAGAATTCAATCAGCAATTTTCATGCAGGACAATGCCCGCTGTCACACAGCAAAACAGGTAAAGCAGTTTCTTGAAACAGAAAACATTGAAACATTGAAATGGCCGCCCAGAGTCCTGATCTAAGCCCAATGGAAAACCTCTGGAAAATCCTTGGTGAAAAAATTATGGCCAAGAAACCCACAACAGTCACTTAACTGTGGAAGAGACTGGAAGAAGAGTGGACCAAAATCACACTAGAGCAGTGTGAGAGACTAGCGATGTCCTGTGGCCGTAGATGTGCTGAAGTCATTCAAAGCAAAGGCCTGTACACTGCCTACTGATTGGTGACTGTTGTAATCTTCACAACATTTAGTTTTAATCTTTCTCTGCGCTACAGTCATTGTTTTTATCTAATTATGATCATCACGGTTTGTGTAAAACAAAGGTCTAAGTTGATAAATTTTAGTTATTTTGGAAAACCCTGTTCTGTGGCATGGTGTACCCCTTACACAAAAACCTTCAAATGTTCATCTATGCAGATTACATACTGTCTGAAAAAAATCAAGTGATCATAATTTTGTCTAATTTTGGTTGCAGTGTACTTGCCAAGTATTGTTATTTTCTATCTTGCAGAGCCATGTCGTTGGCTCAGGTTTTCCATTTGCCACAGTGGCTACTCCGATATCATAGCAGATAATAGCAGTCTTTGTTTGTGACTCTTTTCAGACTGTTGTTGTCAGTTGTAATTAATTGTTATTTTGTCTTAGTTATCTTCATATAATAAATAATACATCGATACAAGCAAAGAAAAATGTGGCCTTTACCATGGGGTCACCTTAGACATGAGACAAATGATGCACCCCCCAGGGCCATGGGATTCTCGGAAACAGGCAACAGTACTTCTGGGGAGTCACAGGGGTCGAGACCTGGCTCCATGACCCTGTGGGTATCAATAAAAGTTTGTGGCTTATGGGTTTGGGGGTAGAAATCGTCATGCCATCTGTGGTGTTCGGCTATTGATGGCTGACGCTGCGGTGCGGGACCTCTGGGGATGGTGTAACTGCAGCTATGATAGTATCACTCCCCATGCGTGAAGCGTTTTCCCCGGGCAACCAGTATAGTCTATGGCAGTGGTAGGTCGTTGGGGTGCAGGACTGAGGGCACTGAATAACTGACAAAAACACAGTACATAGTCTCCGTTACCTTTACTAGTGGTTGCAGGTAGAAACCAGGACACTGACCACAGCTGATGTTGTGAATCCGGATGGCCTGGAAGTAAGTTGGGTATCTCCTTACTCAGTGAGTTCTGAGGCCTCCTTGCTGCACTCCTTTTTGCTGGTCCTGGCTGCCTGTAGCTAAGCTGCGACTCTCTCCTCCTTCTGTTATGTCTCTCACTGGTATGACGGCAGCTTGAGCCCCTCCTGGGCACCACTCCTCTGGCGTCTGTCCCTGAGCTCTCAAGTGATGCTGTGCCTCCAGGTGCTTTGCTGTGGCCTTGAGACGTGGAGTCTCCCATCTTCCAGTTTTGGCTGCTGGGTCAGTAGTACCCACACAACCTTGGACTCCGGTGTCTGTTTCTGGCACTCTGCTCTGGGGTGAGCTGGTAACTGGCTCCGTTCCCAAGCCTTCTTCTCTCCTTCATCAGGCCCTCTCTTACAGGTCCCTCACGCCTGCTTCACTTTTCACTTTTGGGACAAACCTCTGCATGTACTTCTTCATCCACTGCTTCTGCCGTGTCCACCTCTTCTAGGGCCTCCAGTTACACCCTCAGACCTCTCCCTTAACATTCCAACAGTCCAGACAGAGTGGCCAGGGTTCACTGCCATCGGGCAGTGTTGAAATTAAAATGCCTAGGAGATGTCAATCACACAGCTGAAGAGTTGTGGACAGCTACACAGGCCGAGTTTCAGCAATGGCTGTCTCCATTAAACCTGGAGACAGAGAATGCAGTGGGCAATACCATTGCAAACATAGTGGTGGCCCTACACTGGGGAAAACCTACACACGTGCCTTGCACGGTTCACACCCTCAACCTAGTTGTCCAGCAATTCCTACTGCACTATCGCAGCCAGGATAAGGTGCTGCACAAGGTACGGTAGCTATATGCTCACTTCTGCCATTCTCTCACCGCAGCTCATCCACTAGCATCGCTACAGAGGTCATTCGGACAAATGGTTAACCATTTCATACGCAATGTGCCGACATATTGGAATTCCACTCTGCACACGTTATCTGAGGTTGGCAGGAGAGGACGGAGGAAGGAAGCTTGATTTTTACGCCGCTAACAACCTGTATGACCTCCCTACAATGCCTGGGCATGCTCCTGATTTTAGGATACAAGAAAAAGAAGCGTGTATAATGGATTGGGATCAGAGCCTAGAAATATATATGTATATCAAAATGTATTAATCCATCATCAGGTACATACAAGTAGCAAACAACACACACAATTAAAAAACAAGTAAAAGCAGAGAACCTGCATAAATAGAAGGAACCACCTTCAACCACTGCTTGCTGTAGGTGTAGGACCACAAATATCTACAGGGATCATGTATAAATAACAGAAATATATGTCAGCTAACGTCTAATACATCTTTTGTCTCTATCGAGTTCCTTGACCTGAAGATCAGCATAAAAGAGGGTAAGATTCAAACTGCACTCCATAGAAAACCTATAGCAACAAATAGTGTTTTACACTATAATAGCTTTCATCCTGTACATATTAGGAATGCAATCCCAAAAGGTCAAGTTTACAGATTAAAGAGGAACTGTAGTGAAGAGACTACCTTCTTAAAGGAAGCCAAGGACCTCACCTCCAGGTTCAGACAAAAGGGGTACCCCAAGAAAAATGATTTCAAAGGCTTTTGAAAACTGCAAACAACAGAGCAGACAAGATCTTCCTAACCACAGGGGAAAACAAAGATGTCGACCATTAATTTGATCACCCCATATCACAGCCATTGGGATGAGGTCTACAAAGTCATGAAGAAAAACTGGAGCATCCTGAGAAGTGATACAAGACTTTGCTCCTTCCTTAGTGAAAAACCTATTATGGTTGCAAGAAGAGCCCGAAATTTGCGGGACAATCAAACATGCTTCTTTTTTCTTGTATCCGAAAAACAGTTTTTTACTGTGTGGGATTGGTCTGATCCTTTTAGTGCCGCACCCACCCACTACGTTGTTGTTGGGTATGCTCCTGATGAGGCAGTGGATGTTCTCCTGAGGATCTCCTTCCTAGATTAAAGCATAAGTCAATTCCTGGACAGTCTGTCCCATATGTGCTCTGTGACATCTGTCACATGTGCCCAGTGTAAACTTGCTCACATCCTTGAAGAGCACAGGGTGCCAATGTGGAGGCTGCATATCTGATAGACACAACTAACATTCTTGCCACAGTTCACATTGATGTGCCATCCTGGATGAACTACCTGAGCAACTTCTGTGAGTTGTAGAAACCGCCTCATGCTACCTCTAGAGGTGAAAGCAATGACACTTGCAAAAGTACAACAGCTAAAATGGATGAGAACAGAGAAATGGTTTGAGGTCACCACCTGTAGAACTGCACCTTTATATGTACCTGTTGTTTGATTTATTTGTACAACAGCAGGAGAAACTGATTCAGGATCAGTGTTGCTTCATAACTGGACAGGTTGATTTCACTGAAGTGTGATTGACTTGGGAGTTACATTGGGTTGTGTAAGTGTTCCCTTTATTTTTTGAGCAGTGTGTATTCACCACACACTGTTTTTGTGCATCTGCACTTCAATTCAACACTAACCGTGTTTTTTTAACTGTTAGTTTTTTTCTTGTCTTGAATAAGGAGAAGAGCAGATGTGAAAGTGAGGCTGGAAACACACTGTCCGAGTGACATGCGAGTTACTCACATGAGTCTCGGATCATTCACCCGGGATGGCCTCCCCCTCTCTGAATGGGAGCAGTAGAGCTACATAGAAATACTTACCACTGATAGTATCCCTTTCAAAGAGGCAGGGGCCGTGCCAGATGAATGTTCCGAGACTGCGAGTAACTTGCATGTCACTCAGACACTGGGTTTCCAGCCTAAAGGTTATAGAGTCCTGTTTGCAGGAAGATTAATTACAAAATTGAGTATTTGCATGTAATATTGTTTATCAAAAAAAAATTAATTACATGCACTAACAATAAAAGAAGAGGTTGAGAAGGCTAAGGAAAAATTCCACCAGTGTCTTTGAACGTAGGCCAGTGGTGCAAACCTCCATGTTTGTTTGTCGTGGGTATTTATGTATTCAAAATGATTTCTAAGGCCCCTTTCACATCAGTAATTTTCGCTGATCGCGGCAGATGCAGCGGTTTTACCGCATCTGCCACCTAACCGTCACACTTGCGGTTCACCTGCGGCAAGCCCCATGCAATGTCTATGGGGCTTGCGGCAGATGCAGCAAGTGCGGTATAGTTGCAGTTTCGGCACTTGCGACAGCTGCGGCTGTGAAAAAGCTGCTGCTTACCGCGTTTTTTTCGCGGCCGAAACCGCAACTATACCGCACTTGACACACCTACCGCAAGCCCCATAGACATTGCATGGGGCTTGCCACAGGTGAACCACACGTGTGTTGGTTAGGCGGCAGATGTGGCAGATGCGGTAAATCCGCCGCATTATTATTATTATTATTATTAATTTATATAGCGCCATTATATTCCATGGCGCTTTACATGTTAAAAAGGGCAGACTAGGACAAGTAACATAGTAGCAATACAAGTAACAATAAATGTTGACAATTCAGTTGTACAGAAACAAGAGGGGAGAAATCCTGTCCACAAAGGCTCACAGTCTACGAGGGGCGGGTGGGGATACATTAGGAGGGGGAAATTCCAGTCATGAGGCGGTGTGGTGGACCGGGTCTTATTGCAGGTGGTAGGCTTGGTGGAACAGGTGGGTCTTCAGGCTTCTTTTGAAGGTTCCCAGGGTAGGAGAATGTCTGATGTGTGGGGCAGTGAGTTCCAGAGTCTGGGTGAAGCACGGGAGAAATCCTGTATGCGGTTGTGCGAAGAGGAGATGAGGGGGGAGTAGAGGAGAAGCTCTTGGGAGGATCGCAGGTTGCGTGAGAGTAGGTAACGGGAGAGCATGTCAGAGATGTATGGAGGGGACAGGTTGTGAATGGCTTTGTATGACATGGTTAATATTTTAAACCGGGATCTCTGGGAAGCAGGGAGCCAATGAAGGGCTTGGCAGAGGGGGGAGACAGGGGAGTAGCGGGGAGACAGATGGATTAGGCGGGCAGCGGAGTTCAAGATAGATTGGAGAGGTGCAAGGGAGGTATTAGGGAGGCCGGTGAGCAGGAGGTTGCAGTAATCGAGGCGGGAGATGAGAGCGTGAATAAGGGTTTTAGCAGTGTCGTGGTCAAGGAAAGAGCGAATCCTATAGATGTTTTTGAGCTGGAGTCGGCAGGAGGTGGCGAGGGCCTGGATGTGGGGCTTGAAGGAGAGGGAAGAGTCAAGGATAACCCCGAGGCACTTGGCATGGGGGACTGGAGAGAGAGAGCAGTCGTTGACGACGATGGATAGGTCAGGTAGTGAGGGGGAGCGTCTTGGGGGGAAGACTATGAACTCGGTTTTGTCCATGTTCAGCTTAAGGAAGCGAGCAGAGAAGAAGGATGAGATGGCGGACAGGCAGTGTGGAATTTTGGATAGAAGGGAGGCGATGTCAGGACCAGACAGGTAGATTTGGGTGTCGTCGGCGTAGAGGTGATATTGGAGGCCATGGGACTCAATGAGTTGCCCTAGACCGAGAGTGTAGATTGAGAACAGTAATGGTCCAAGAACCGAGCCCTGAGGGACCCTGACAGATAGGGGGTAGGGCGAGGAGGATGTGTGGGAGTGGGTGACGCTGAAGGTGCGGTCCATTAAGTATGAGGAGATCCAAGAGAGGGCAAGGTCCGTGATGCCAAGAGATTCCAGGATCTGTAGTAGAAGGGAGTGGTCAACAGTGTCGAAGGCGGCTGACAGGTCGAGGAGGAGGAGAACAGAGTAGTGGCGCTTGCTTTTGGCAGTCAGTAGGTCATTTGTGACTTTGGTCAGGGCTGTTTCAGTGGAGTGGAGGGGTCGGAAGCCAGATTGCAGGCGGTCAAAGAGGGAGCAGGAGGAGAGGTGAGAGGACAGCTCAGAGTGGACATGCTGTTCAAGTAGTTTAGGGGCGAAAGGGAGGAGAGATATAGGGCGGTAGTTGGAGACAGTTGTGGGATCGAGGGAGGGTTTTTTGAGGATGGGTGTGATCAAGGCGTGTTTGAAGGCTGAGGGGAAGGTGCCAGTGGTGATAGGTTTAAAAGATGAGTTAGGGCTGGGATGATAATGGAGGTGAGGTTGGGAATGAGGTGGGATGGGAACGGGTCGTGGGCACTGGTGGTGAGGTGTGATTTTGACAGGAGGGAGGAGAGCTGGTCTTCAGTTATAGGGGGGAAGTAGTTGATGGAAGTAGAGGGCAGTATAGGTGAAAGAGGAGGCTGTGGGGACAGTGGATCAAAGCTGTCTCTGATTCTGTCAATCTTTTCTTTGAAGAAGGAGGCAAAGTCTTCTGCAGAGATAAGGGGAGAGGGAGGGGGAGCAGGCGGGCGGAGTAAGGAATTGAAGGTTTTGAAAAGTTGCTTGGGATTGTGGGACAGGGAGGTAATTAGGGATAAGAAGAAGGTTTGTTTGGCGGTGGCAAGTGCAGTCTTGAAGGTGATGAGGGACTGTTTCAACAGTGCAAAATGCTCAGTGGAAGGTGATTTTTTCCATCGCCTCTCGGCGACCCTGGATGCCCGTCTCAGGTCTTTAGTGAGGGTGGTGTGCCAGGGTTGCCTATTAGTGCGTGGAGCGTGGTGTGTGAGGGGGGCTGCTAGGTCGAGTGCCTTGGTTAATGTGGTGTTGTAGAGGGTGGTGGCAGTGTCTGTGTCACGTATAGATGTTATGTTGGCGAGAGGGAGAAGGGATTCTGAGAGTGAGTGTAGATCGATGTGTTTTAGGTTTCTGCGGGGATGATAAAGTTTGCGGAGAGGAGGTGATGTAGTAGGGGAGGAGAGGGCGGAGAAGGTCAGCAGATTGTGGTCAGACAGGGTGAGGGTTGAGTTTGTGAGATTAGTAAGGGAGCAAAGACGGGTAAAGATGAGATCCAACGTGTGGCCATCTTTGTGGGTGGCAGAGGAGGACCATTGGGAGAGCCCGAAGGAGGAGGTCAGGGAAAGAAGTTGAGAGGCGGTTTGGTGGGCAGTGTCAAAGGGGATATTGAAGTCGCCCATAATGATGGTGGGGATGTCAGTAGAGAGGAAATGAAGTAGCCAGGTGGCATCTGCCGCGATCAGCGAAAAATGCTGATGTGAAAGGGGCCTAATTCCACTAAGTCTGCAAATTGCCTCTTTGGAAAGAAGAGGACTTGAACCCTAGGGTAAAAGCCAAACCAGACATTCTAATTTCCCAGAAGAGCATCACATGACCCACACATTTCGACTCTTTGAACCCCTGTCAGAGGCCTCTCATTCTGCCAAAACAGACTTCTTTCTTTGCAGTCAAGGGTTTAATTTTTATCATATGTCAAAGCCCTTTAAAAAGTCAATATTGACTTTTAGGATTCCTACCCATATAGGGTAGACTTCAAGGCTTTTTTCTATATGAAGAGGCAATTAGCATATTGAATTACCCAGAGGAGCTTTGCATGACCTGTAAGTCTCATTACACCAGTTTGACACTCTCCACAAGGAGAGACATTACTGTTTTATTTCCGCTAAATAATTTTCATGAACATGGATATTTCTTTGTATAGTTTGCAGTTTCTGAGTAAATATATTTCTAAAGGTGCTATTGACATGAATTTCTCACCAGATGTCTGTAACAACCCATCCAATCCACACAAAGAAATATATATATATATATCAAACAATAGCAGCACACTGGTCAAGCCAATCACATGCGAAAACTGATGTTAATAGATGTTTTTTGAGAATAAATAAAAACTAAAAGTTTTTTCAAAATAACTCAGATGGATTTTTTTTTTATTTTTTTTAAGGTTCTTATCGCATGCATTGGACAATATATGCCCACCCTTTAACCAATGGCAAGGTGACCTTAATATTGAAGGGTCTCTGTCTACACTAAAAGCTTCTCTCATACCCTAGGTGTCTCTGTTACAATGGGCGGTAGCAGGATACCAAAAAAAACACAGCTTTTTTTTCTCCATTTAATATGTGTGGAACAGGCTGGCTCCACTGCTGGAATTGCACTCCTTCCTCGCTACTGAGCCATGGGGGCCATCTGAAGTGGTATGTATCCTGCTACTGCCCATTGTAACAGAGACCCCTAGGGTACGAGAGAGGTTTTTACTGTAGACAGAGACTCTTCAGAATTAAGGTCACCTTGCTGTTGGTTGAAGGACAGGCATATATTGACCAATGCATGCGATAAGTACCTTAAAAAAATTAAAAATTAAAAAAAATAATAATTTCCATGAGTTTTTTTGAAAAACCTTTTAGTTTTTAGTTTTTCTCCAAAAACATCTATGAACAACATCTAGTAACATCAGTTTTTGCATGTGATTGCCTTAACCAGTGTGCTGCAATTATTTTATATATATATGACCATAAATTTAGTGATGTATAATAATAAGAAATTATACAGGGAAAAAGAATTGAACATGCTTACTAAGTACAATGCAAAATAATATTGTGGTACCGTGTTAGCCAGAAATATTGATGTAAATACTTAAGTTCCCCAAAAAATTGAGAAAAGTGTTGAAGTTGATGTGGAAGGTAAGCAGATCATCCTCTGAGCCTGACCAGATTATTAGTAGGTCGTCAATATAGCGGAAGTCTTCAGATCTTTAAAAGAACACTTCCACCTCATCTGCATCAGTAACAAAGACCTTAATTTAATTTCCTTAGCCCATCTCTATTTAGCATCGCCTCATGTCCTGTAATATCTATTTAAATGTCTCAGTAATTCATTTGTAGTATGTCTGATGAAGGGGCCATGTGAGCTCTGAAAGCTGACAAATATAATTTTTCTGGTTATCCAATAAAGGTATCACTCCTAGAATACTTCTCTCATCTTTTGGGGGGGAATTAAGTATTTACATCAAACACGCTTACTGAAATTTATGTAATACTTTGAACAAAAGTCTTTGTTGGTGATGACAGTTTCAAGACACCTTCTGTATGGAGAATCGTGTTGCATGCATTACTGAGGTGTGATTTTAGACATTTGTTCCACACAAACACACATCAAATCCTGAAGGTTCTGTGGATCCTTCTATGAAGTCTGAGCTTTAGTTCCTTCTTTGAATGTTTCTATTTGATTCAGGTCAGATGACTGGCTGAGCCATTCAAGCAGATTCATTTTCTTTCCCTGAAACCAATTGAGAGTTTCCTTGGCTGTGTGTTTCGGATCATTGTCTTACTGAAATGCCCACCCACTCTTTATCTTCATGATCCTGGTGGATGGCAGCAGAATTTTATCAAGAATGTCTTGGTACATTTGTCCATTCATCCTTAGTTCAATCATATGAAGTTTTCCAGTGCCATATCCTGAAAAACAGCAAGCACCATTGGTGTTCCCACCTCCAAGCTTCACTGTTGGTGTGGTGTTTTGGGGGTGATATGCAGTGCTTTTTGGCCTCCAAACATGGTGTGTATTATGGCATACCAACAATTCAATTTTAGTCTTATCTGACCGGACTGTATTCTCCCAGTCTTTCACCGACTTGTTGTCCAACATACCTTAAACACACTTGAGCATGCTTTTTGTTCAGCAATGGAGTCTTGTGTGGTGAGTGTACATACAGGCCATGGAGGTTGAGTACATTATTTATTGTTTTCATTGAAACAATTGTACCTGCTGATTTCAGCTCTTCACAGGTGGCCCTTGGCTCTTGAACACCATTTCTGATAATTTTTTTCAGTCCCCTGTATGAAGTCTTGTGGTTTATGGTAAAATGATGTTGTATCTACTTCCAGATTAAGACCCCTATAGTACTCACTGGAACCTCCTGTAGTATTCTTCTGCAACTTAAGTCATCAACATGTTTTACAACAATAAGGTTGTGAAGGTCTTGATAAAACTCACTTCTTTTACCAATCATGAGATGTATCTTGTGTGGCAACTTGGTAATGAGACACCTTTTGATAGACCATCAGTTGATTCAGCTGATATTTTTTTTTCACTAAGTGTCAGGATTGCTTTCTAATTACTGACATTTTTCAGCTGGTGTCATGACCTCCCATGGCTTTTTGCACCTCTTTTTACGTGTTTCATTTCTCATAATTTACAGACGTCTATGTTTTGATTTATTTACCTGTGTGGATTGGATATGTTCTTACTGGCATCAGATAAGATATTCATGCTGATATCATCTTTATAGTAGAGATACACTTATGCGAGCTGCCTGTGAGATCCTCACCCAGAACGGGCATTCCCTCTCTGGAAGAGGGGCTAGGAGCTGCATAGAAGCACAAGCAGCTGATGTGCTCGTGTCCATAGAGGCAGGGGCCGTTTCGGGTGAGTCATGAGAGACTTGTGGGAGAATCTCACATGCAGCTCGCATTGTGTGTCTCCAGCCTTAGAAAAATACTTACTTAGAAAATTGGTGACATGTTGAATACCTATTTCATCTGCTGCATCTACTAGCCTACATGTTCAGACTGTCCTAAAGGAGAGCAAATGAATTTCCGTTTTGCCACTACACAGTAGTGCGCTTCCCAATGACCTGTAGTTAGCACAATCCACTTAATTCACTATGTATAGGCAGAGGCAACATCTCATCAACCATCTAACAAACTAACCAGTTATTACGGTATTTATATAGGATCATTTTTCTAATTTTGTGAATAAAGGTAACAATATTTGTATGTTTCTAACCATTCTCCCCCTTCTAGAGACAGTGTTACTGGTGGGTCCCTGGCACCCCAGACCGACATTGCCAGTATGTGTATTACAGAAGAATACTAATCACTTACTTACACATGGGTTGTCATTTAACCTATATAAGTTGTGCTAATGTACTAGAAGTATGCTCCTTGACTAATCTTGATATGTTCTTG
>JARQOC010000006.1:101263763-101286526 GCA_033576535.1 Allobates femoralis
TTTCCCAGCAATACTCGTTTTATAACCGGAAGTCTGTGGGCGGAGCCTGTCACTCATTGACTTACATTGGGCTCGGTGCTCGGCTGAGTACAAGAGTATCTTGAGATGCTCGGCCAGAGCACCGAGCACCCGAGCATTTTAGTGCTCGCTCATCACTAGTCTTGAGACATTTCACTGATTTTACCCATCATGAGATGTTTCTTGTGTGACACCTTGGTAACGAGATACCTTTCTATAGGCCATCAGTTGAACCAGCTGATATTTTTCACTAAGTGGCAGAATTGCTTTTTAATTACTGATAGATGACTTTCCATGGCTTTTTGAACCTCTCTTTCTTCATGTGTTCAATACTTTTTCCCTTTGTCATTTATCATTATTACACATTAGTGTTTTGATTTATTTGCCTGTGGGGATTGAATGGTTGTTACCAACATCTAGCGAGATATTCTTGTTCATAGCGCTTATAAAAAATTATTTACTTGGAAAATTGGTGATGTGTTTAGGACTTATTTTCACTGTGAATACAGTCTTATTTGTTAATACCTATGTATTCCAGCCTTAAAAATGCAAAACATATAGCTGTGAGGACTCCTAAATTGTTATTCTTAGCATTAGGTGTATCAGTGACTATTAAGGCACAATGACTCTCATCAGTAGGCAGTCCTAAGACAAAATCCCCAGATGTATCTGTCAGTGTAGAACAGAATAATGCAAGTCTGCAGGCAGAACGATTCCCACAAGCTTAGTTTGAATAAATTCAGAAAACCTCTAATTGTTACTTGCCATGTTTTGCTGTCAGGCTGCAGCAGCTCTCGGTACATCTGGGATGCTTTTGTATCCAAGATACAAGGTATCACAATATATTCACTAATTATCCATAACCTGCTCAGAGTCCTTGGCTACTGCTTCTCAGTTGTCAACACGAATAAGAGAAGGATTCGAGCTGTCTTTGAGCATTTCAAGAATGATTATTATTACAATTCTATATCCAACTTAACTCATTATTAACTGTATTCTCATCTGCTACATTCAAATACAGTATGCTCTGAAGGTGTATAGATTTAGAGCAGGTTCTAGGTGTTAAGAATGGGAAAGAAAATTGTAGCTAGTTTTAGTAGGAAACTGGAATGCTCTAACTGTATAATTACTGATCAGATGCTTTTATTATTTATGGTATACATCATTTTGCATCCTGCAGGTCAGTTGGGGTCCCAGGGGTTGGACCAACACTATCAAACACTAATCTATCAATACTTAAATAGTACTTATCATTTGAATGTAGCTGCCTGTTGTAATGAATTGAGGAGTGCAATTATAATTAATTAAGAAAGTGGGGAATGGGGGTTACGGGAACAGGAGAGTGACTGGTAAGCAATTGGGGGAAAGTGTACAGTTGCTAATTCCTTTGTATATTTATTGGGCAGGGGAAAGTGGCTAATTACAGTTTACATAGGGCTAGCACAGTGGTGGATTATCAATTTATATTTGGATGAGTGGGTTGCTTAATGGCTAATTAGAAATTGATGGTGGGTGCACATCAGTATTCACAATGTAGTGTGGGGGGATTTCTTATTCAGGAAACAAATGTGTTCATATAAGTGACTTTTTTTTCAGCAGTATGGCAAACCTTGCTGTGACGGAGTCATAGTGTTAGGCAGGGGCGTTGCTAGGCATTTATATCTGGGGCCAGAGCCCCAGATCATGACTCTACTGCCCCGAAATGTCGACTTCACTTTTTTTAATTGTAAAAAGTTTAGTGCAGCCACAAACACACATGCAGGGTTCGTCTGACCCTGGTCTGTGCAGTGCGGCTCTGTGATCACCTCGGCAGCTGCTCTTCACTGGTCTCCTCTTCAGCTATAGCAGAGGAATCATCCATCCTTGTGCAGCACAACTGCACAGCATCTATTAGGAAGAGGGAGCGGGGCTTAGAAGGGTAGCAGCAGGTGGGCGGGATCAGGTCTGTGGGGGACAAGAGCTGGCAGCCAACCGAAAAAGAGGAGAGAAGAGTGGCCACAGGAGCCCCCTCCTCCTAAAATGACAAGACCAGCCCAGCACTTGGGAGCATGGGGAGGGGGAGATAAAGAAGGGGGCTGACAGGAGGCCTCCTGTGTCTACAGCCATCCTCTGCTGATGATTCCAACTTCAGACCTCCCCCCCACTACTGCCACTGGGTACAAAATGATGAAGAAATTGAGTATATGTGTGTGTGCATTCATACAGATATCATGTATGAGTGTGATGTGTGTGTCATGTATATATGATGGTGCTCATGGGTGTATGTGTCATGTATGTAAGGTGGCGGGCCGTGTATGTGTCATGTATGTATGATGGTGCTCCTGGTTGTGTGATGTGTATGATGGTGCTCCTGGGTGTATGTTTCATGTATGTATGATGGTGCTCCTGGGTGTATGTGCAATTTATGTATGATGGTGCAAATGAGTATGTATGTATGATAGTGCACCTGGGTATATGTCATGTATATGACAGTGCTCCTGGGTGTATGTGCTATATATGTATGATGGTGCTCTTAGGTGTATGTGTAATGTATTTATGAGGGTATGCCTGCGTGAGTGTGAAGTATATGTGATGGTATTCCTGTGTGTGGGATGGTTGCATCCAAGTATGTATGTGATTTATGTATGATAGTGTTCCTGGATGCATGTGTCATGCATGTATTATGGTGCCCCTGGGTGTATGTGTCATGTATTCATGATGGTGCACCCAAGTGTGTATGTTACTCATGTATGATGGTTTGTCTGGGTGTGTGCGTGAAGTATTTATAATGGTGCACCTGGGTGTATGTGTCATGTACACCATGTTCCAAATTATTATGCAAATTGGTTTTAAGTGTCATAGTTTTTTTTTTTTTTTTGTCAATGAAATCCATTGATGGTATTGTATGTCAGGGTTCTTTGGATCACTGAAATCAATCTCAGATACCTGTGATAATTAGTTTGGCAGGTGAGCCCAATAAAAGGAAAACTGGGTGTTTCACAATATTAAGCAGGCCACAGTTTTCAAGTAACATGGGAAAGAAAAAGGATCTCTCTGCTGCTGAAAAGCAACAAATAGTGCAATGCCTTGGACAAGGGATGAAAACATTACATATTGCACAAAAACTTAAGCGTGATCATCATACTGTGAAGAGATTTGTGGCTGATTTTGAGCACAGATGTATTTGTGCAGATAAAGGCAGAATGAGAAAGGTTTTTTTCAGCCAAGTTCATTGGATTAAGAGAGTAGCTGCTAAAATGGCCTTACAAACCAGCAAACAGATATTTGAAGCTGCTGGTGCCTCTGGAGTCCCTTGAACATCAAGGTGTAGGATCCTTCAAAGGCTTGCTGTGGTGCATAAACCTACTATTCAGCCACCCTAAACAGTGCTCACAAGCAGAAACAGTTGCAGTGGGCCCACACATACATGAAGACTAATTTTCAACCAGTCTTGTTTACTGATGAGTGCCGAGCAACTCTGGATGGTCCAGATGGATGGAATAGTGGATGGTTGGTGGATGGCCACCATGTCCCAACAAGGCTGCGTCATCAGCAAGGAGGTGGAGGAGTCATGTTTTGGGACGGAATCATTGGGAAACAGCTGATAGGCCCCTATAAGATTCCTGAAGATGTGAAAATGACCTCTGCAAAGTAAATAGAGTTTCTGACTGAGAACTTTCTTCCATGGTACAAAAAGCAAAAGCGTGCCTTCAGGAGCAAAATCATCTTCATGCATGTCAATGCACCATCTCATGCTACAAAGAATACCTCTGTGCCATTGGCTGCTATGGGCATAAAAGGAGATAAACTCATGGTGTGGCCACCATCTTCCCCTGACCTCAACCCTATAGAGAACCTTAGGAGTATAATCAAGCAAAAGATCTATCAGAGTGGGAGGCAGTTCACATCAAACCAGCAGCTCAGGGAGGCTATTCTGACATCATGCAAAGAAATACAAGCAGAAACTCTCCAGAAACTCACAAGTTCAATGGATGCAAGAATTGTGAAGGTGACATCAAAGAAGGGTTCCTATGTTAACATGTAACTTGGCCTGTTAGGATGTTTTGGAGTTACATAGCTTTTAATTTCAGTGAATGTGACCTTCTAATGCTGCAAATTCAACAAATGAGCATTTTCAGTTCTTTCAAACACCTCAAATGTTTAGAAACTCTACTGTGCCTAATAATTTGGAACAATGCATTTAATAATAATAATAATAATTTTTATTTATATCGCGCCAACATATTCCGCAGCGCTTCACATTCACAATACAAAGCTCACATTTAAACAATCATGAGAAACAATTAGAAAATACAATACAATGCCAAAAACAATACAATACAAAGCATAACATAATACAGTAATTGGAGCAAAAAATGGCAACCCTGCTCATAAGAGCTTACAATCTAACAATGAGGTGGGGGTGACAAGGTATAGGTGCTCATTTGCAATGAAAGTATAGTCAACTTGAGAAGATGGGGAACAGATAGGAGCAGAATAAGTGGCCGCAACCCGTTATATGTGATCCACTTGAGGCGGAGCAGACAGGCTATGTCTAGATGACTGACTAGGGATCATGATAGGCCGTCCTAAAAAGATGTGTTTTTAGGGATCGCATAAAACTATTTAAGTTGTGGATATATCTAATTTTTTTGGGTAGAGCGTTCCAAAGAATTGGTGCGGGTCGGGAGAAGTCTTTGAGCCGGGAGTGGGAGGTTCTGATTAGTCCAGAAGTGAGTCTAAAGTCACTTCCAGAGCGAAGAGAACAGACAGAGATGAGGGAGGAGATGTATGGGGGTGCTGCACTGTGAAGAGCTTTGTGGGTGAGAACAAGCAGTTTGAAATGGATCCTGTAGTATATAGGCAGCCAGTGCAATGAGTGGCATAGAGCAGAAGCGTCTGAGTAGCGATTAGCTAGATAGGTAATCCTGGCTGCTGCATTAAGGATGGACTGGAGAGGGAACAGTCTAGTGCGGGGGAGGTCAACTAAGAGAGAGTTACAATAGTCAAGGCGGGAGTGAATCAGGGCCACAGTGAGGGTTTTTGTTGTTTCCAAGGTGAGAAAGGGGCGAATTCTGGAGATGTTCTTCAGGTGCAAGCGGCAAGAGCGGGCGAGAGCTTGTATATATGGAGTGAAGGAAAGATCAGAGTCAAACATAACACCCAGACAGCGAGCCTGCTAACTCGGCACTATTGTGGTGCCGCACACTGAGAGAGAGATGTCATATTTAGGGAGGTTAGTGGAGGGCGGGACCAGGAGTAGTTCAGTTTTGGAAAGATTAGGTTTCAGGTAGAGAGCGTACATGATATTGGAAACTGCGGTTAGACAGTCATTGGTGTTCTTTATTAGAGCGGGAGTAAGGTCAGGGGAAGAAGTGTATAGTTGTGTGTCATCAGCATAAAGATGGTACTGGAAACCAAATCTGCTGATGGTCTGTCCAATCGGGGCTGTGTAGAGTGAGAAGAGAAGAGGTCCAAGGACTGAACCCTGAGGGACTCCAATAGTGAGAGGAAGAGGGGAGGAAGTGGAGCGGGCAAATGATACACTGAAAGAGCGGTCAGAGAGATAGGAAGAGAACCAGGAGAGAGCTGTGTCCTTGATGCCAATGGAGTGCAGCATAGTGAGTAGGAGATGATGGTCAACAGTGTCAAAGGCTGCAGAGAGATCAAGAAGGATAAGCAGAGAGTGGTGACCATTACGTTTTGCCGTCAGAAGGTCATTGGTCACCTTGGTGAGAGCAGTTTCTATAGAATGTAGGGGGCGGAAACCAGACTGTAATGGGTCTAGAAGAGAGTGAGTGGAGAGGTAATGAGTGAGGCAGAAGTAGACCAGGCGCTCCAGGAGTTTAGAGATGAAGGGGAAATTGGAAACTGGTCTGTAGTTGTTTGTGCAGGAAGGGTCGAGAGAAGATTTCTTTAATAAAGGAGTGATGATAGAGTGTTTAAAGGAGGAGGGGAAGACGCCAGAAGAGAGGGAGAGATTGAAGATTTTGGTTAAGTGAGTGGTGACCACCGGAGAGAGGGACTGGAGTAGGTGTGAGGGGATGGGGTCAGCAGTGCATGTGGTGGGACGAGAGGAAGAGAGGAGCCTGGAGACTTCATCTTCTGTAACCGGGTCAAAAGTGGACAGTGAGCCAGAGGAAATGTGGGGAGAGGCAGGGGTAATAGCAGTTTGAGGTTGGGAGTTGATTTCCTGATGGATGTTTTCTATTTTCTCTGTGAAGTGGGAAGCCAGGTCATCAGCACAGAGGTCAGTGATGGGGGCCTGCACTTTAGGACTGAGGAGAGAGTGAAAGGTGTTAAAGAGTTTTTTTGGGTTGTTGGATAGTGAGGAGATCAAAGTGGTGAAGTAGGTCTGTTTGGCAAGGTGAAGGGCAGAATTGTAAGTTCTCAGCATAAATTTGTAGTGAATGAAGTTTTCTGGAGTGCGACTTTTCCTCCATAGACGTTCAGCACTCCTAGAGCATCGCTGGAGGAATCGAGTTTGTGATGTGAGCCAGGGATGTTTTGCTCTGTGTTTGGAGGTTTTGAGGGTGAGGGGCGCTACTCGGTCCAGGGTCTTTCTGAGAGAGTCATTTAAGTAATTGACTGCCAGATCGGGACAGGAAAATGAGGAGATTGGGGACAGTGATGAGTGTAGAGAGTCTGAGAATGTGTGAGGGTTTATGGCCTGTAGATTTCTGAATGTGTGATATGTAGTAATGTGCTGGGGTGGGCGAGGGTTAGTGAGTGTGAAGGAGAGAATGTTGTGGTCAGAGAAGGGACGTTCTGAATTATCTAAGGAGGAGGTTGAGCAGAGCCGGACAAAGATCAGGTCAAGGGTGTTACCATCCTTGTGTGTCATCGAGGTTGAGAGCTGTGAGAGGCCAAGAGATGAAGTTAGAGGTAGGAGCTGAAATGCAGATGAGGAGATGGGGCTGTTTGTGGGGATGTTGAAGTCTTCCAGAATAATGGTTGGTAATTCTGAGGACATGAAATGCGGCAGCCATGCGGAGAAATGGTCGAGGAATTGCGTGGGTGACCCTGGGGGCGGTATACCACCGCTACTTTAAGGGGGAGGGGATGGAAGAGCCTAATTGTGTGGACCTCAAAAGAGGGGAATGAGAGTGATGGAGCTGGGGGGATGACCTGAAAAGTACATTGTGGGGACAGAAGTAAACCTACTCCACCACCATGTCTGTTGCCAGGTCTTGGGGAATGAGAGAAATGCAAGCCGCCATAAGAAATAGCGGCTGGGGACACTGTGTCTGAATCCTGGATCCAGCTTTCAGTGAGGGCCAGCAGATTAAGGGAGTTAGTGAGAAAGTAGTTATGAATGAGTGGAAGTTTGTTACATGCAGACCGTGGATTCCAGAGAGCACAATTAAAAGAGGGCGATGAAGGTGTGCAAGTAATGTTTATAAGGTTGGTGGGGTTTCTGTGTGTGGTGGGAGAGGGTAGAAGTTGGTGGAGGGTGGACCAGGATTAGGAGAGATATCACCTGACAGAAGCAGCAGTAAAAAGAGGAAAGGCAAACAGTTTTTGTGATGGTGACTTTGTTTTTGGTGCAATACCCTGGAGCATGGTGGTCCGAGATTATTCACTATGGTGAACAGAGTATGGGAGTTCAATAAAGTAGAAGGAAGGAGAGAGGGGTTTATGTGGATGTGGGGGGATGGAGGGGGAATGGGGCGGTGAAGGTAAAGTGCAAAGATACATAGAACAATAGATATTGAAGTAAAGGACATGGTGATAGGGAAATGAAAAGAGAAAAAAACAACTTGTGTTGTTCAAAAAAAAAAAAAAATTTTTAGAGTTTTGTTTCAATTTTGAAGATTATACTGATATTATTGGGAAGTTTCTTCAATAAAATTCGATGTATACTCTAACAGGTGATGACTTTTATTACACTGACTGTTAATTGCACCGACCATTTAGGAAAATCAGAGAAAAAGAACATTTGCATAATAATTTGGAACGTGGTGTATGTTTGATGATGCTCTTGAGTATATGTGTAATGTTTGGGGATGTATATAACAGGTTTGGGACCATGTATACCAGGATGAGGACCATATATACCAGAATTGGGAATATATTTACGAGGATGGGGGCCATGTATACCAAGATGAGAACCATATATACCAGCAAGAAGGACTTATATACCAGTGTTCCCACAAGTATACCAGAATGGGGTCATATATACCAGGCTGGGGAACATATATACCAGGATAGGAGACCATATATACCATGACGGAGGCCATATATACCAGGTGGAGGACCATATATACCAATATGGGGATCATGTATACCAAGATGGGGATATACCAGGATAGAGGACCTATATAGCAGGATGAAGACATATGTCAGGATGGAGACATATTAATCTTTGCACTTTGGTTGGTTCGGTTGCCATGGATAACCACTGTGCTATTACATAGTATTGAAAGTTTCATATACGTATATGTAGGCCAAGAGTTATTGTGTCATTTATGGTGTTACATGGGACTGCAGATGACATCTATATTATCTGTATTCAGAAAGATATCACTATGCCATTTGTGGTGTTGCATAGGACTGCAGGTGACATATACTACATTATCTGTAGTCAAAGAGGTATCACTGTGTTATCTGTGGTGTTGCATAGGACAGCAGGTAACATCTACTACATTATCTGTACTCGAAGAGGTATCACTGTGTTATCTGTGGTGTTACATAGGACTGCAGGTGACATCTACTGTACTACATTATCTGTACTCAGAGAGGTATCACTGTGTTATCTGTGGCGTTACATAGGACTACAGGTTACTACTACTACATTTTCTATACTCAGAGATATCACTGTGTTATATGTGGTGTTACATAGGACTGCAGGTGACATCTACATTATTATTATTATTATTATTATTTATATAGCACCCTTTATTCAATGGTGCTGTAGATGAAAGGGTTTTCATGCAAAATGCCGTTATATGATACAGTGAGCAAATTAACATTATGCAAGATTTCAGGAAAAAGAGAATCAAATCCACACTGCTGCCAAATAATCCAAATCAAAGCGATTGTTGTAGCATATGGTGATTTATTCTACGCATTTCAAAGTGTAACCCTTCTTCATCAGGAAATGTACACCAGAACTGTTGTGGTGTTCCATTTTTATTTTTTGGCCAGGGTGGTTGGCTGCAAATAAATGCCTTGGGGCTTGGGCCCCGGATCTTTTGTGACCCTAGCAATGCCCCTGGCGTTAGGACATCGACATGAATATTTTACAAGATGATGAAGAAAAAGGCTGTAATCAACCTTTGAAAATTTACAGTCAGTAAATAAGGTCAGTGATAATTTACTGGATGTAAATATATATTCTGTAAAGGTGTACTGTATAAGGATATGTATGCAAGTGTGGCACCCCAGGGGTTAATGTGCCACAGTAACATCACAAGGGTTATCTCCCTGCACAGCACTGGACACTGCACTAGCACCTCTAGGCAGAAGGAGGAGCTCAAGCAGCTCCCTTATATATTCTGGTGTCAAGTGGAAGTGGGGAAGAGCAGAGTGGTGGGAGGAGCTAATGTTGTTTACCTCAGAGTGGCAGTGACAGTCAGTCAGTTGGAGTTAGTTCAGTTCCTGGAAGCCTGAGGAAGAAAGACTGGGCTGCCTTAGACCTCTCCACAGCCTGCTACCCACTTCTAGGCCTATCCAGGGTCTGAGGGAAGGAGTAAGAGAAACAGGAGAACACATCTGAGAGACTGAGTTACCTCATAACTCGCCCCAGAGGAGCGCAGAGACCAGATACCGGATCTGAAACTGTGACTGACACATGCAGCACAGTAAACACCGGACTAGTGGATGTTATATATCTACACTGTACCTGAGCGAAGCAACACGGCGGGGTCAGAAATATAGAGGAAAGACTCAAGTTGCCTAGCTAAGGGGGTACCTGTGAGGAGAGACAGGCCAGCAGCCTAGCTGAAGCGGCATCAGGGCCACACACACAGCGCAGGAGAGGGAAGCTGAGGACCCGGACAGGGTGGGAGCAACCTGGCCCCGGTACAGACTCTGTGGACAGTACTCTGCTAACAACATCATCTGCAGTAAAGACTTGGAAAACTTCAAAACCGTGAGTTTGTGTGATCCTTGCGCTCAACTCCTGCATTCCCTCTCAAGCAGCTATTATCTCTACTACTACCCCTATCCTGCAATATCCATAGCACCATCTATAGACTGTTACTATCTCTGGCCCGGGGAACCAAGCTCTACCTGCAGAGAGCCATTACATCCCCAGCTGCCAAACATCATCCCCGAAGGTTCTGCAGCAGCGGTGGTCACCCTGACCCAACCCGTGGGTGGTATCACGACAAACTCCCCTGTAAATATTCCCCTATTTATTTGCGGGACCCGGGACACGGTCCGGACCAAGACCGCCGTGATATCCCCAGCAGTACCCCAGTCCGGTACCGAGTACCCCGTCCCAGTGGGCTCGACAACTTGGCATCTACGAACAGGATCTAAAGTGCCCGGTAAACTGGGCATTGTGTGCCGTGATTTGTGAGAGGAACTGTTTTGAAACTGCTGCCATTACAGAGCGTGCGGCAAACAGAATTTAAACTGCGCCACAAGGACTGTATTTTTGAATTGCCGCTATTACAAAGCGCGCGCCGCTCGGGAAGAAAAGGGGGGTGTCATTGTGGGCGTCACTCTGCAAAGCGCTCTGACGTCATCCGGAGGGGAAGAGAATCCCTGTGGCACAGCAGAACCTTTGTTAGACATCCGGACCGAAGTGGAAGACAGGAGGGTCGACCTTAACTAAGGGGGCACAGGATGTTGCAACCGGAAGAACCAGCGGCACCGGGCAACGGCGGAGTAGCCGGAAAAAATCCAGCACCGGATAATAGAGGAGCACCCGGCGGAGTACCCGGTGGGTGCCGCGGCGCAAGGAGCAGCACCCATCATGCTACTCCTGATGCCGTATACTCCAGGAGCAATGTGGATGCCCCAATACTCCGGTGAGCCTAACACTCTTAATGACTTTATTACAAAAATACAAGCTTACTATGTGATGTACCCCCTAACTGAAGCACAACGTGTTGGAATGATTATTGGACAATTAATTGGCAATGCACAGCGGGAGGTAGCGTCCTGACTGGACACAGATAAGGACACTGTAGAGCATCTTGTAGCTGGATTAAAAGCAGCATTTGAGTCTTGTGATGACACCCGGGCTAAAATGAGGTTCTTTGGATGTCAACAAAAGCCTAATGAGAGTGCCAGAGACTATGCCTTGAACTTGCAGGAAGCACTCAAAGGACTTAAACTAGCAGAACCTGCCTTAGCCCCGGGAGCTGATAAAATACTAATTGACCAGTTCATAGAGGGCCTCTTATCCCTTCTCACAGAGGACAGCTGAGTATGATGATTATCCAAAATCCTGAAATGACATTTGCTGAGTTAAAAGATAAAGCCATCCGTCTTCAGCAGGTAGAGGCACCCCGGGAACTAAACTTCATCCAAGGCCCCACAGCAGCACCCCAGCATCCAGGAGTATCAGCAACATCGGCCATGTCAGAGACTGCTGCTGAACACAGAGAGCCTATCTCTAATGAGGCCCTCAACCAAAAGCTAGATGCCCTGACAGACACTGTTATTTCCATGGCTAAAGTCATCAAAGAGCTGCGAGGATCCAAGCCTGCACCCCAAGATTGAGTTGGCGACCAGCAAGGAGGATGTCCCGTGGATAAGGCCCAGGAGGTACCAAGCGACAAGAGGACGACCAGCGACCGCTATCAGCCAGATGGACAGCCCATTTCCGCTGTTTTCAGAAACCAGGTCATTTTGCCTGGGAATGTGCTTTAATGAGGATTCCCTGGGCAGGCGGGGCCACTTCCCAGGAGTAAACTCTCAAGGTCTTTCAGCCTGGTATGACAGATTTGTGGGGGACGCCCCGTCATCCCTATCATGTTGGATGGCATTCCCTTCAATGCCTTGTTGGATACCGGGTCCTAGACATTGATTCCACATGTTCTATACAAAAGGTATGGGCTGATTCAGACATTAATAGTGGTCCAACTGACATTGTAGTGAACTTATGGCCTAGTAATGGTCAACTAATACCACAAGTTGGGTTCAGAGAAATGACCATTCAGATTGGGAAGGTAGAATTGCAGAACCAGGGTATTATATTTGTAGATGTTGACCGGCGAGATCGTGAACCAGTAATGTTACTAGGAATGAATGTAATTGAAAATTGTTTTTCCGAGATAATTACTGTCTTACAGCATATCGCCGAGACTGCCAGAACCGGACAGCAGAGGCTTCTGCACAAAGAAATAAAAGCCCTGATGTTGAAACAACAGGTAGACATATCAGGAGGTGAAATCGGCAGTGTACGAGTAAGTGATCCAATACCCACTGTAATACCTCCCAAAACAGAAATGTTGGTCTGGTGTAGAGCTGCATAGGCTTAAAGGGCAAGACTATCAAGCCTGGTAGAACTCGTGTACTCAGACAGTTGACCCACTATGCTAACAGCTAGAGGGGGTAGTCGAGGTACACCGGGGAAGAGTGCCATTACGCCTTTTGAATTGCGGGGAAGATGAGGTCACATTACCAAAGTATGTTACCATGGCTAAATTGTTCATGGTTGATAACAATGCCATCACAGCCGTCAAGCCCTTGAACCTGTCAAGTCACGCGGATGACAATGGCTCAGGGGAAAAGTTGGAGGATTGGTGCCAAAAGCTACATGTGGGTACTAGTTCTACATCTCCCATCAAAAGCATGGAGTATACGGGTAGTGAAAGAATATGAGCAAATATTCAGCAAAAACCCGTTAGATTTTTGGGCAAATTAATGGGGTAGAGCACACTATACCCACAGGTAACCATTAGCCTATAAAAGAGAGGTATACACATTACCACCCGCTCATACCAAACAGCAAAGACATGCTCAAAGAGATGAAAACTGCGGGGGTAATAAGAGAAAGTTGTAGCCCCTGGGCAGCGCCTTTTTGTGTTGGTTAGCAAGGATGGGACCATGAGAATGTGCGTAGATTACCGGCAGACCCAACCGCATCACACACAAGGATGCATACCGTTACTAGGATTGAGGAGTCATTAGCCACATTAAAATCTGCTAATACTTATCTACCCTTGATCTGACTTGTGGGTACTGGCAAGTTCTTGTGGCTGAGGCTGACAAGGAGAAGACAGGTTTACTACGCCGAGGGGCCTCTGTGAGTTCAATTGTATGCCGTTTGGACTCTGCAACGCACCTGGTACCTTTCAATGCCTGATGGAGAGTGCCTAGGACATAAGAACTTTGAAACTGTCCTCCTGTACCTGGATGACGTTATAGTCTACTCCAAGACATAGAGCAACATCTACAAAACCTGGCAGAAGTGTTTGAGGCCTTATCTGGATACGGCATGAAAATCAAGCCATCCAAGTGCCACCTTCTCAAGCCAAAGGTACAGTACATGGGACACGTCGTGAGTTCAGAGGGAGTAGCACCCGGGTCCTGATAAAGTCACCGTGATAAGGGATTGGCCAAGACCAGTAATGTGAAAGAAGTGAGGCAATTCTTGGGGCTGGTAGGCTATTATAGAAGATTTATCAGAGGGTTCACGAAGTTAGCAGCTCCCCTGCAAGACATCCTGGTAGGACAGTTAAAAAGGTCTTCAACCCGTAATCCTCCTTTCCAGTGGAGTGAAGAGAGGGAAGACTCCTTCAACAAGCTGAAGTGTGCGCTGACAGGAGAAGAGATCCTGGCATATCCGGATTACCATCAACCCTCATTCTGTACACGGATGCCAGTAACGTGGGACTGGGAGCAGTACTGTCACAGAAAACAAGGAGGTAAAGAGAGAGTTATTGCCTTTGCAAGCAGGAAACTCCAGCCTACGAAAGAAACCCTGAGAATTTTCAGCTCCTTCATGTTAGAACTCCTGGCAGTAGTTTGGGCTGTAACTGAAAGTTTCAAGCATTACCTGGCAGCTGCAGAAGTCAACATCTAACAGATAAAAAACCCGTTGCCCATCTAGACTCAACGACATTAGGTGTGTTGGAGCAGCGTTGGATAGCCGGCCCGTCTAACTACAATTTTGTCATCAAGTATAGGGCAGGCCGCAAAAACGGGAACGCAGATGCCTTATCCTGGATGCCATACTGAAAGATGTGGAAGAGGAACCAGAGGAGCTGGAAGAATTTGAGCTACCGGCCTTTCATTGTTCTAAGGTAGAAAAGTAACAACCCTGCATCTACCAAAGACAACACAAGGCGAATCTCAACCCGTTAGCACACCATGGATGGGCTGACCCAAGGATAGCGACCCGGCTGTGAAGCTAGTGAAAGAACTGCTTACACAACAAGGTGCGTACCCTAACCAGAACGCCCCGGCTGAGACCCAAACCTCTGGAAGTAGAGAAGCAAGTTGTTCCTGTATCAAGGGAAGCTCTGCAGAAGGTACACCAAACCCCAAAACACATGAAATAGTCTGGCAGATAATCGTACCCCAAGAGAGACGTCAAAAGGGTCTTAGAAGCCTACCACGACGGTGTGTAGGTCATTTTGAATGAAGAAGTTAGAAGTGCTCTTAAGAGAGAGATTCTACTGGGTTGGCATGAGAAAATCAATTGAAGATTGGTGTAGAAAATGTGGCCCGTGCAACCTCAGAAGAAAAGATCAACAGAGAGTCCCACTCCAGGTCCTAGTAACCAAGCAACCACTTGAGTTAGTTGCGTTAGACCACATCAAGTTGTCACCAAGCTGGTCAGGCTATGTCTATGCCTTAACTATTGTGGACCATTACTCACGCTTCTTAGTGGGGGTACCCGTCAAGGACCTGACAGCAAAGACGGCTGCAAGAGCATTTCAGAGCATTTCTGTAGACCATGGCTACCCTGAACAAGTCCTTGCAGATCAAGGTCCAGCTTTTGAGTCAGATATTTTCCAGGACTTTTGCAACATGTACGGCTGTAAGAAGATCCGCCCCGACATCCTATCATCCCCAAACCAATGGCTTATGCGAAAAGATGAACCTTATTGTAATTGACCTGTTTAAAAAGATTACCAGAGTCAGAAAGAAATCAATGGCCAGAGAAATTACCCGATTTGGTAGACCTGTACAACCATGTCCCGGTGAGTTCTACAAACTGTACCCCAGCCTACCTTATGCGTGCAAGACCCGATAAGCTGCCAATTGATTTAGATATGGGCATTGTAAAACCAGACGCAGAAGTTGAAGAATCCAATTGGGATTTCCTACGTCAACTGCATTATTGCCACGTACAGGAGGTGAGTAGAGAAAAAATCTTAAGCAAGCTAGAGCAAGACAAAAGAGAACATTTAACCAACGTGCTCAAGCAACCCCCATTACAACCTGGTAAGCAAGTTCTCAAGAGAAAGAGACGCACCAAACAAATTGGATCATCAGTGGGAAACCACCCCATATACAGTCTTATTATCCAATTTACACAATGCTAAAATGTGTCAGTAAGCAAAGACGAAGGAAGAACTTCTGAGTTGGGTGTCAAGAGACCATCTTAAACCGTGTCCTGAAACACTGAAGACACCAGAAGTATCCGTACCCATACAGGTCCAACCTGTTAAAGAAGAAGATGAAATATTCCATACCATATTAGGAGATTTCCCCAAAACATGGCCAAATTACTACGGAGCAGTTGTAGTCCCCAATTATTGCTTTCCTCCAATGGTTGAACCAACACCAGAACCCGTACATCCAGAAGTCCCAAGACCTGCGAACTGGAAGTCGAGCCAGAAGAGGAAGAACCAATTCCTGGTCCAGTGAACTTGCCATTCCTACTGTCAGATCTCCATCCTCAATAGTACCAGACCCCCCAAGTAGGAAACACGTCCACCCACACCATCAGGTTAAGTACACCCAGTACACCAGCATTACACAGATCAGAGCGTAGTACCAAGGATCAGTTACTGGCTAGGTACAGAGATTCAAAAGTAAAATTAAATGTGAAATGTAAATTTGTTTGTATAAATGTAAATTGAACCTGTTACTGTGTAAGTGTATAGAAAGGCTGAGGTAGACTGGTGTAGTTGGAGAGTAAGAACTTGGCCTCTTATGCGGTGAGCCGAGGGCTAGGGGCCTATGCACTTGTAACCAGAGTACCATGCGTGTTTATATTTATTTTACAACTTTAAAAAAGCCCAGTACCTACACAGATTATCCTGTACGAACTTCTTGCATATTCTTGAACTTTTCTTTTTATTTATTATGGACCATACTACCACGGAACTGATTGTGGTAAAGATCTTTTGTAAAGATTTATCAGCCTGGAGGCAATAGAAGAACTGCTAGTTTGCACTTTTGGACTCTTTTGAATTTTAGTGATTTTTGTACTTTTATTTTTAAGACTATGTAAATATTAATTGTTATATTACCTGTTTGTTTTTCTAGAGTCCCGGGGAGTACTGTCTTTAACTAAGGGGGAATGTGGCACCCCAGGGGTTAATGTGCACAGTAAAACATCAGAATATTTTACAAGATGATGAAGAAAAAGGCTGTAATCATCCTTTGATAATTTACAGTCAGTAAATAAGGTCAGTGATAATTTACTGGATGTAAATATATATTCTGTAAAGGTGTACTGTTTTAAGGATATGTATGCAAGTGGGGGCACCCCAGGGGTTAAGTGCCACAGTACATCACAAAGGGTTAACTCCCCACGCAATACTGGACACTGCACTAGCACCTCCAGGCAGAAGGGGGAGCTCAAGCAGCTCCTTATATATTCTGGTGTCAATAGGAAGTGGGGAAGAGCAGAGTGGTGGGAGGAGATAATGTTGTTTACCTCAGAGTGGCAGTGACAGCCAGTCAGTTGGAGTTAGCTCAGTTACTGGGAGGACTGAGGAAGAAAGACTGGTGGTGTAAAGGGTCTGCCATAGGGCCTCTCCACAGCCTGCTACCACTTCCAGGCCTAGCCAGGGCCTGAGGGAAGGAGTAAGAGAAGCAGGAGAACACATCTGGGAGACTGAGTTACCTCATAACCCCCCCCACCCGAGGAGCGTACAGATGGATACCGGATCCAAGACTGTGACTGACACACGCAGCACAGTAAACACTGAACTAATGGAGGTTATATATCTACACTGTACCTCAGCAAAGCAACACGGTGGGGTCAGAAATACAGAGGAAAGACTCAAGTTGCCCAGCTAAGGGGTGGGTACCTGTGAGGAGAGACTGGCCAGCAGCCTAGCTGAAGCGGCAGCAGGGCCACACGCACAGCGCAGGAGAGTGAAGCTGAGGACCCGGACAGGGTGGGGAACAACCCGGCCCGGTGCAGACTCCGTGGACAGTACTCTGCTGCAACCATCATCTGCAGTAAAGACTTGGAAAACTTCAAAACGTGAGTTTGTGTGATCCTTGCGTCAACTCCTGCGTTCCCTCTCAAGCAGCTATCATCTCTACTACTACCCCTATCCTGCAATATCCTAGCCCATCTATAGACTGCTACTATCTCTGCTCCGGGGAACCAAGCTCTACCTGTGGAGAGCCATTACATCCCCAGCTGCCAAATATCTCCCAGGTTCTGCAGCAGTGGGTGGCATCACGACAAACTCCCCTGTTAAATATTCCCCCATTTACTTGCGGAATCCCGGGACATGGTCTGGACCAAGACCGCCGTGATATCCCCAGCAGTACCCTGGTCCAGTACCGAGTACCCCATCCCAGTAGGCTCCACACAAGCACCAACCGGTGGCACTAAACGGCCACCAATCGGTAAATTTATCACCAATCCATGGACATCTACCCATGGAAAGCTTATAAAGACATAATGCCCAGCCAAAAAAAGGGGGGGAGCCACCCATGTGTGTATGAAGTCAAAAAGCTAGGAATGCAACACCATGCAAGCCTGCCTGGGAGATCCCTGCCATTGCAGTTTCTCATGAATGCCTCCATTTTATCCTCTGATGTATCATGTACAATAAGGAGATAATGTACCGGTAGGTCTACTGGGGGCTGAAGCAACAACACTTAAGTGCTTCCCTTGTCAGGCCAGAAGCAATGCATGGGGAATGACAGAATATGAACAGTGTGTCCCCCAATAACAAGGCTCCGTTTCCTGGCTGGTTTACAGTATATCCCCTCCATCAATGTTATGGGTGACAGCTACTCATTTTATGCACTTTATTTTTTGCGCTATATTGCACTTACAGGAATAGCACTTTTGTCACTTTATAGCTAAGGTCAGATTTTATTTTATTATTATATTATACCTTTTTACCTCTTGATGCTATTTACTACTAATCAGTGAGAGGAATATTGCATAGCTATATCCCGTAAAAGACTTATTATAAAATGAATCTGCAAAGAATGTTAGACCTAAACATAAAGGTATTTAATATCAAATCCCTCGAAGAACCTTGAAGGAAGCTGCATTGAAGTTGTTATTTATGTACCTTTAGTTCTGCATCAATACTATGTCTTCGACTCAGTCTTAGGCCTTTTCTAAGCCATATTTTAAGTATTTCAATGCTTTCTCTGTTGCCATTACAGCACCTATTATTTATGTTCTTGGCCGGAAACCATTATTCTAAAAATAATATACTGCAAGAATGAAGTCTTTTAATGTTGGTTGACAAAATGTAATCGATCTCTACTAAGTTTCATGGCAATTTCACTTCACTCTTCTCTCAAGCAAATGTTACCTTCATCCATCTGTTATCAGATTGCCATTAGATTAGCTCATGTGTTTTTATGTATTGATGATGTTTTTGTTAGTTGATGGATGAGATCTGAACATTTTAAGTTTGTAGAAATCATTATATGAAAAATCCTTCTTTTCTGCTAAGTCAGTCATTTAAGGGTGTAACAAGCCCTAAAGGATATTATCAACAATCTGGGGCTGCTTTTTATAAAGTAATAGATGGGCATCTTCAAAGTGGTGATTTTACTAAATATAAGTTAGTGTAAAAAATATTTCATAATTGACCCTGATGTCCCCCGAAAGGTCCAACTTGAGTTGTGGGTAGAACACTGGGAAATGCATGATAGTTAAAAGTTATCGTGACATACAATCCTGGATGAAAGTGTTGGAAACCTTGAAATTGTTCCAGAAAATAAAGTATTTCTCCCAGTAAATGTTGCAATTACACATATTTTGTTATATGCGTGATTTTTTCATTTGTGTATACACAAAAAAAGAAAAAGAAGACAAATTGGACTAATTTCACACAAAACCCTCCAAATGGGGGTAACATAATTGTTGGCAGCTTTCCAAAAATAGTGAGTAAACAACTTTGTTTCAAGCATGTGATGATTGTTCAAACTCACCGGTAGCAAGTAACACGGTGTGGGCATTAGGAAAATCATACTTGAAACCAGATAAAAAGGGGTGCAGTTGACTCAATCTTTGCATTGTGTGTCTGTGTATGCCACACTAAGCATGAAGAACAGAAAGAACTTGAGAACCAAAATTGTTGAAATATATCAGCAATCTCAAGGTTTACACGTCCATCTCCAGAAATCTCGATGTTCTTTTGTCCACAGTGTGCAACACAATCAAGACGTTTACTACCAATGACACTGTAGCTAATCTCCCTGAACATGGATGGCATAAAAAAAATTGATGGAAGGTTGTAACACAGGATACTCTGGATAGCAGATAAGCAGCCCCCATGAAGTTCCAAAGAAATTCAAGCTGTCCTGCAGACTAAGAGTGCATCAGTATCAGTTCAAACTATTGATGACCCCATGGGTACTCGGCTACCGGACCGGGTTTGATGGATTTAACTGGGGAATCACGGGTGGTCGGGTTCCCGGTTCCGTGCCCTGGCTGTCATTTGTTAGATGGGGGAAATATTTACAGGGGTAAATAGAGTGTGTGACGCCACCTGTGGATCCCGGTAAATTGGGTACCGGTGCTGCAGGCCGGCCGTCTGAGGTGATGATGGGTGCAGCTTAGTGTGGTCCAGCTCCCCACAGGAGGAGCTTTTACCTCAGGGCAGCGGTGATGGAGGATGATGAGGGGGATGAGGGGAGAGTGGTTGTTCTTACCCCTCCGGTGAGCTGCTGGTGATGCTGAGCCCTCGGGCCCGGCGAGAAGAAAGACAGACACCAGTTCAACTCCAACTCCACTTTACTGGTACTGGCAGATGTTAAGGTGAAACACGGTACAGTCTGGTTTAACGGGTGATTTATTGCCGGTTCAGGGTCCCCTATGGAGTCTCCAGATGTTCCTTCTTAAGTCTTTCGGGGTCTAATCTGTTCTTCTCTGTCTTTCACCACCCTTGCAGAACTCTCCCGCCAGTCCCCTGGTCTGTTACTGATAGGTAAGGTTTGTTCCTTACCAGTACGGACTGGAGTTAAACAGCTTCTTCCCTGCCACCGGAATTCGGCCCATTACCTATAGTGTCCTGGACCTGTTTGGTATGAGGGGTGAGGTACCTTCTTGTGGCGCTAACGGCTACCCGGTGATTATGGGCCCGCAGCTCGTCAGTTTGTGACCAGAGTAAACTGCTGACCGCCTCGGCTTCTCGTGTTGCCAGTGTTCCCAGACATGACCAGCCGGCTCCAACCGATTCTGATCCATCCCCTTCTGTCCTGGGCCCCCTCTTAAAGATCGGGATCCCTCTTGTCAGCAGCCTGTCAGGCAGTCCGCTCTGGCTGCCTTCCTAGCACCGTCTGAGGGTAACTGTCATTCAACTTCTTCTTCACTAACCTATGCTCCACCCCCTTTTGGACTACTAAATAACCAGTCCCTCTATACCAAGGTGGCCTAGTCCTGTGTGTGTGTGTGTGTAATTGAGACTCCATAGGTTAAACCCTAAACCCACAATTACAGAGATACACATATATTTGTAGTATTTGTAGAGTGTAATACCTCTTGTGGCACCTAGCCAGAGGGGTGCCACACTATCCATTGACATTTGAATGAAATGAACGCTGTGGCAGGAGACCCAGGAGGAACCTCTAATGACCGAGAGACATAAAAAAGCTAGATTGCAGTTTGCTCAAGTGTACGTGAGTAAACCAAAATCCTTCTGGAAGAGCTTCTTGTGGACAAATGAGAACAAGATAGAGCTTTTTGGTAAAAGCCACATCATTTTACTGTTATGAACACAGTCAAATATAGTTGAGGTTTAAAGATGCTTTGGAGTTGTTTTGCTGCCTCTGGTACTGGGTGCAAGACATCCTGATATTGAGAGATTACCAAGGGATTTTGGATTGCAATGTATTGACCAGTGTCAAAAAGCTGAATTTCGTCCTAGGGTCTTCAAGAAGTAACCACAATGTATAGAACCAAAAGCGCTGCAAAGTTCTGAAGAGGCCAGCGATGACTCCAAATCTAAATCCTTTGAACATCTGTGGATAGTCTTAAAATTGCTTTGGGAAAAGTCACCGATCAAATATGAGGACTGGGATCAGTTTACAAAAGAAGAGTGGTCCAAAATTAATGTTGAGAGATGTAGAGCTATTGCTCAGCTCATGAACTGAATGTTCATTAGTTCACCATAATCTGTTTCCAAAGGTGTTTCAGAAAATTTGGCAGTACATCCAGCAGACCATGTGTAAGCACACCTGCCCCAGGACCTCCACATCTAGAATCTTGACCTCCAAGATCATTTGAAACTGGCCACCTGGACAATTGATTTGCATTGACCAAAGTAATTCTGCACAAAACCATCATAAACCATCTCAGGGAAGCTCATGTTTGTGCTCATTGTCTTCATTAGGGTCTCCACCTGACAGCATTTTGCTGTCGTCACCGACCTGAGTATGAAAATGCTCACGCTCAATGGCGTCTAGCAAATTGGAGAGGTGTTCTATTCACAGATGAATCCCAGTTTTCATGGTACAGGACAGATGGCAGACTGGCAAATGGTGGTCTCACCAGATAATGACTGGTTTTCTGACACTTCTGGACCTTTGATACTGTAAAATTGCTAATTTTAGAATGGCCTTTTATTGGGGCCAGCCTAAGGCACACCTGTGCAATAATCATGATGTCTAATCAGCATCTTGATATGCCTCACCTGTGAGGTGGTAGTTTATCTTGGCAAAGTAGAAGTGTTCACTCTAGGCCGCTTCACACGCCAGGATATCGTTAACGATATCGTTGAAACATCACGGATTTGTGATCATTCAAACGATATCGTTACTGTGTCGTTGCGTGCGTGTAAACAAACAATGTAGGAAGGAAAAATCGTTAGAACGGTCATCAAAAATTTGAGATCCTGACCTCAAATCTATCGTTTGTCGTGTCGATTAACGTTCTGGGAAGCAGCCGTTCAGTGTGACACCTTTTTGAATGATGTCGTTCATATTTCTCCTATTCCTGCCGCTTTGTAAAATCGTTCAAAACGTTCTTCTCCAAATAGCTGGAGCATTGCCAAATTTAAGATCCTTAACGTTATCCTTGCGTGTAACAACGCACTAACAATATTGGAAGGATCGCGGTCCGTGACATAGCTAACAATGTCGTTCACCTATATCCTAGGTGTGAAGCGGTCGTAAACACAGATTTAGACAAATTTTTGAACAACATTTAAGAGTAAAAGGCCTTTCATGTACTTAAAAAAAAGTCTTACATTTTTGGATCAGCTCACAAATTTGGAGCAAAAACAAAAGTGTTGAATTTATATTTTTGTTCTGTATTTTTATGTTTTACAACAGGTCTAATCTCTAGAAGGACTCAATCTGGGAAAGCTATTAGAATACACTTAGCTGACCAAACCTTAATTTTGGAATCAGTGAATTTCAATAAATAAGAGTTGAGTGTGGGATTATTTTATTTTTTTAAGCTTTAGACTTTTTAGTTC
>JARQOC010000006.1:101286626-101431427 GCA_033576535.1 Allobates femoralis
TTTTAGTTCCTAATTGTTAACTGAAGTGGAATAATTGTGCTGGAATTAGTATTTTTGCTGGATTTTTGATGAATTCTATAATTCAAATGTCCTCAATCTGTATTCTATTCTCAACCTGCATTCCTCCATTATTTCCTTCAGTGGTATGTTAGTTATCAATAAAAAAAGTGCACGTTTTCCAACAAAGCTGAAAATGTAAGAGAACCTTAAAAAATTAACTAAAATAAAAGTTTGCATACATGCAATGTGTAGGAGCATGTTCACCTAAGTAAATAATTAATAAGTAGCAATAGTGCATGGAAATAAAATAGGGTACTTAGTTAAAGGGAACTTGTCAGATCGTTTATGCCCACCAACCTATCAGCATCTCGATCTGCAGGCTCAGGGTACCGTTGCACGTCGCAACATTGCATGCAATTTCACTGGCAACTTACTGGTTGCAGTGAAATCATGGACACATTGTTTTATCTTGTTGCTGTGTACAAATGGAAAAATGTCTCCATGATTTCACTGCAACCAGCAAATTGCCAGTGAAATTGCATGCAATGTTGCGATGTGTAACGGTACCCTTAGGGTACCTTTACACACGGCTACATTTGTAGCTTGTCACCAGGTAACTTACTGGTTGCAGTGAAATCATGGAAACATGGTTCTATCTTGTTGCTGTGTACAAATGGAATCATGTATCCATGATTTCACTGCAACCAGTAAGTTACCTGGTGACAAGCTACAAATGTAGCCGTGTGTAAAGGTACCCTTAAGGTACCTTTACACGCGGCAACTTTTCTAGGAATTTCACTGGCAATTTGCTGGTTGCAGTGAAATCATGGAGTCATTGTTCCATTTGTACACAGCAACAAGATAGAACAATGTGTCCATGATTTCACTGCAACCAGTAAGTTGCCAGTGAAATTCCTAGAAAAGTTGCCACGTGTAAAGGTACCCTTATGGCCCCTTTACACGCAGCTACAGGTAACAGGTTTTCCACAGGTAACTTACTGGTTGCATTGAAATCATGGAGACATAGTTCTATCTTGTTGCTGTGTACAAATGGAACTATGTCTCCATGATTTTACTGCAGCCAGTAAGTTACCTGTGGAAAACCTGTTACCTGTAGCTGCATGTAAAGGGGCCATTAGAGTCCTTTCCTAACCACCCCTGTATAAGCTAATAGTGTGATCTAAAAGAGAAAAAAAAAGCTTTTATTACCTTTGAATTTCAGATGTAAATGATCCCAGTGAATAGTTGTTAGGTCATTGCATACCCAACCAAGACTGCCCTTTCTCCATACCCCGTGATAACCTAATTTCCAAGCACTGTCACCATCAGAATCTCGCTCCCACCCTCAGCTCTTTCCGGAACTGCACAGCGTTGGGTGAGCTTGTCCCGGCTTCAGAAGGCGCAATGTGCATGATCTGGAGCAAGGTAGTGTCTATCCAGCTAACAAACACACAAAGCAGGACCAGAAATGAGCACTGTGGTTCATGTATAATGAGAAGCCGATAACACTCTGGAAAGGCCAGATCACTAACAAAGGTTGCTATTACAGCCACCATTGTCCCACCACCAATTCTGTAACACTACCAGCAATCAAAGGGGGCATATGTGGCACCCCTGCAGACTGGTAGCCACAGAGAAGTGCAGCAGCCGGAATGGTAAGCCATTCACCACAAACCAAAAGCACCCAACATGTCCCGAATTCCTATACCTAGGACTTTATGCCAGGCAAAGGAGAAGTGGGGAAGAGCAGAGTGTTGGGTGGAGCTTAGGTGGCACCTGTGAGAGGGAGAGGAGCTTACTTCAGAGTGAGAGTAACAGTTAGTCAGACAGAGGTTGGAGTTGAAGGAGGGCTCAGGACTGAGCAGAGTTACAGCAGAAAAGAGACTGTAAACAAGAGAAGAAAAACACCAGGACCCAGCAGCCGGTGTCACCTTATGGCTGACCGGGTCCGAGACTACTGACCAGATGTAGTGGAGAGAGTCCAAGGTGAAAGACCGACTTTACAGAGACACAGAGGGACTGGGTCGATGGACAGAGTACCGGCCCTGTAAAAGTGGTTGACAGCTTCAAGCCCCAGCCACAGATTAACCGGTGAGGTGAAGGGTCTCTATGCCCGGAATCAAACAGACCGTCACACCTTGGAAAAGCCTCACATAGGACTTGGGGGCTCTGAGGTAGTGGCCCTGAGGTAGTGCGTGATCCTGAGGAGAGAGACCCGGAAAAGCTAAAGAAAGAGGGTGCTTTGGTGAACCAGACCCGCTGCTGACCGTCTACCGGTACGCTCAATGTAAAAGAAACCGTGACTGTTTGAACTAAGAGCAGTGAGTAAAGTACCCGGTTAAACCTAAAACAAGTGTGAGAGTATTTATTGAAGGTCCATGGCTGTGGAGACCAGCATCTGAGGAGAAGCGAGCCTGGGAGATCTAAAAGACAACGGTCAGTATAAAGTGCACTCCCCATTATCACCTTACAAACAACTTCACCAGTAACAACTATTACAACCGGCCCAGGGATCAACCTGTGGTGTGCTTATCACCTTGCTGCATCCCATAATCATCCCCTGGAGCTGAAGCAAGCAGCGGCGGTCACATCTGGCCGCATACCCCAGGTGGCGTCACAGTGACATTCATTTTTAATTATTTTTCCCCTTTTTAATTGCGGTGCCCTCCAGGGCCACGCAACCGGTCCACGGCCACTGCCCTGATATTCCCCCTGTGAACAGACAGCAGGGACTGATCCCGAGTAACTCATGGCCCTGAGGGCGATGCACATACAAATAATGCTGTATATAATAAATATACATACAGGGATTATATCTAGGTGCGTGTTAGCTGGCGGATGCTTCCCCGCTCTAGATCATGTGAACTGTGCCTTCTGAAGCCGGGAAAAGTATACCCAACACTGAGGCACACTGCGCAGGAATGGAAAGAGTTGTAAGCAGGAGCGAGATTCTGATGACGACAGCTCTTGGAAATTAGGTTATCACGACCACAAGGATGTGATAACCATAGAAAAGGAGCAGTCTTGGCTGATGAAATAATGACTAGTTTCTGGGTTCATATACATCCGAAATTCAAAGGTTATAAAAGTTTAATCTCCACTTTTAGAGTACGCTATTATCTTATACAGAGGTGATTAGGCAAGGATTCTGAACCTGTAGATTGAGATGCTGATAGATTGGGGGCATACATGAGCTGATAGGTTCCCTTTAACATTATTTCGGTAGAAAAAAAAACTTAAAGGCCTTCCCACTACATCAAGGTGGACCCACATCAGGACAGTCCTAGCATCTAATATTTAAAGCGATAACATATGTCCTTATGACTTAAATGTTAATTTGGATTGAGCAGGACCAGGACCAAACATGGACACCCACCAATAGGAAGCTATATAAATGTAATGCCCAGCACAAAGAGGAGGCATTGTTTGTATTGACTGCCTTGTTTGCATTGACTGCATAGAAAAAGAAAACCGAAAAAAATTGACTGGAATGAAACTTTGCATACATCCAATGTTGGGGTAGTAGGGTAAAGTTTTAGTTAAATAAAAACATTAAAGCAATCTCACCACATCAAGGTGACCCATATCGGAAGGGTCTTAGGATCTAATATTTAAAACCTTACCATAATATTAGAATATTTAAGATGTTTCTGACTTTCTCTTTTTACATGTACAATATCATTAGCTCTCTGAATCTACAAAGATGAAAATGTATAGTTTTTCAGAGGTATTTTTTAAAGGATCTGGAACTGGTAAACTTAAATTGACTAGGTGCACTTGTACAAATAGAGAAACTTTATAGGTTTGCAGTTTTGCATTTCATAAATAAGCCCTCTTGTCTATTCTGGTTGTAGAATAAATGCTTATTCACATAAGTGCCTTTTCAGGAAGTGCTCACGTTGCATTCCAAACAGAATGTAATGCAAGAAAATCAAAAGTAAAATTCCATCAAGTAGAGGAGACTTCACGAAAAGAGCATTTGCTGAAAATGTGCTGATCTGGACAAATCCTATTATTTCTTCTTTCCTGGACTGCTGGGACTTTATATTGGATTGCATGTTTTTTTTTAGAAAGTGGAAATAACATAAGTTAAACTTTTTTTTTTAAAATTATGTATCGTATATTATAATTCATTTTAGTTTTCTCTGAATAAATGAATATACTACATTTAAGAGCTGGGAGAGTTGTGTTAATTACTTCTGATCTGCCCACCGGGGACGTGGGGTACTCGGAACCGGGCCCTGTCATCATCATCTGGGGCTACAGGATGTCACGGTGTCGTGACCAGACTCCGTGGTCTCAGGTGGTGAATAAAAGGGGAAAACCGTTTTAAGGGTTATCGTGACGCCACCCATGGTATGGTTTATCTGCGACTCCCCCTTTTGTGTCTCTTTTGGGCCTGTTCGGTCTGTTCCGCATGCTAGTTACATTCAGGGGTCACGGGCTTTCATGGGATGACTTTCCAGGTCCCCTAGCCCTAATATGACAGCCTTCCTTTCACTGCACCAGAGGTTGGGTCTCGGGACATAAAGACCTCGCACTCTGCTAGGGATCTTGGTTAGGGCATAAAGCTTACCTGCCACTTCAGCAGAGTCGGCACTCTGGTTCTGGCCCAGTCCCTCTGTGTCCCCTCTGACTTGAGCACACCTTAGACTCCCTCTGTCATTCACCACAGTCTACAGCCTTGGACTTGGGCTAGCCCCATATTGGCACAAGCTGCCGGGCTCGAGTTCTATCAGTCCTTTCTTATAGTCTTCCCTTGCCTTCCGACTGAACTTGACTTTTCTGGGGTCTCTGAACTTCGGTGTTGTCTCTTGCTGCACTTGTTTCTGAACTTGAGTGACTGACTGTCCGTCTGTTCGTCTGTCTGTGTACTTTTTATAACCTCCCCTCACCGGGTTCCTCTCTAACTTTCCACCCACCACCTGGCTCCTCCCGCTATCCCGTTGCTGGACATAGAGTACCTGGACTTAGGATCAGGAGTGTGTTGGGTGTGTGTTGTGTGGGGAGACAGACTTACCAGTCCCGGCTGCTGCGCCATCTAGTGGTGACCGGTCCACAGGGGCGCCACACTTCTACTGGCACCAAATGACAATGGACTTCATGTTACAATATATCTGACTAATATGGGGAACTGGATTACAAGCACACAGGGAGGCACAATATGCTTGGTGGTTGCATAAATGTGACACAGTGCTTGAATGTTACTAAACTTAAAGAGGACCTGTCACCCCCCGATGTATGGCAAACTAAATGCAGCACTGAATGCAGCATGTCTGCTGCATTCAGGGAAGAGGTCCCCCATGTCTCTTGACCCCTGTAAACTTAAAAAAAAAGACTTTATAAACCTTACAGTTAAGAGGTTTCCTGGGTGGGATCTTATTAAGAGGTCCTCGCTGCTGGCACAATCCTCCCTGCCTTCTCCTTATGTGTTCGGCCCCCTCTATGTGCATGCCGCCACCTCCTCTTCTGCTGGGTTTGCCCTAATCTTCTCACGGTTTGAAGATAAGGCCAGCACAGCCCTGTCTCGGTGTCAGCGTCCCAGAGGGTCCCTGGAGCCTTGTACAGGTCTCCTGCAAGCTGCACATGCTGAGATCCTGGTGCTGGTTTCCTGGAATACAGCGCAACGTCACATCCGGTTTCGGAGATAAAGAAGGAGCCGCACACAGGAGCTTATTTGCAGCTTTATTTGTGCTTCGGAGTCTTTACATGGTGGAGGGTGCGGGTGGGAGGATGGGGGAGAAGCCTATACTATTTCACCAGCGGACAAGGGTGGGGCGATTGTTGTAATGAATAGGACCCAATACGTCTCGGAGATTAACCGACAGCTAAATGATGCCAACACATATAAAAAAATTCCTCATGACCCAGTATACAACATCAGGACGAAAATACACCGTATTGTCAATAAATACCATGACAATAATACCATTGACACTAAGACCAGGACTTTCCTGACACATGATCACCCTATAACACCAGTCCTATACATACTGCCGAAAATTCATAAGAACCTTCAGAACCCGCCCGGTCGTCCAATAGTGGCGGGTACAGATTCCATTCTTAGTCCCCTCTCCAAGTTTCTAGAAAAAATATTAACACCATACACTAAGTTGACCAAATCTTTCATCCTGGACACGGGGGATTTCCTCCATAAACTACGGGCACTAGGCCAGACCCCCAAGGACAGTATTCTATGTACATTTGATGTCAACATCTTATATACATCAATCAGCCATGACAAGGGGATGGACGCAGTCTATGACACACTAGAACAACATGGGGTGGAACCCAACCTCATCCATCTTTGCATGGACTTGCTGGAACTGGTCCTGAGAGAGAATTATTTTCTTTTTGAGGACCGGTTTTATGTACAGACATGCGGGACCGCGATGGGCTCAAACGTAGCACCGGTTTACAATAATTTGTATATGAACAAATTCGAGGAGACCTACATCTATCCAAATACTCTATTCAGAACACACGCCACAACATGGTTTAGATATATTGACGACATATTTTGTATATGGAATGGTTCAAAGGAAAGCTTACAGTGTTTTTTTAACCACATTAACACTGTACGACATGAACTCACCTTCACCTTGAACTCAGATTACGGTGAAATCCCTTTTCTTGACACCCGAGTAATTAAAAATACTGATGGTTTTCTCAGGACGGACTTATACTCCAAACCTACAGACTGCAACGGCCTTCTCCTCTATGGAAGCTGCCATCCAAAAGCCACCAAAAATAGCCTACCTAGGTCACAGTTTAAAAGGGTGTCCCGGATAGTAACTGATCCAGAAACACGGTCCATTAGGTAACATGAGATGTCCAACAAGTTTTTAGAACGTGATTACCCCCAAGCCCTGTTAACATCTGAAAGGGAGACTGCCATGGGCAACAGTGACGTTGAAACAATACAAACAACAACACAGACGAGACTACCGTTTGTACATACTTATCATTCTATCATGCCCAGAATACAACATCTCATCAATAAAAATTGGAACCTATTATCTAAATCACACCCAAAGATAGAAACTTTCCAGAATCAACCATTGATGTGCACAAGGAGGCCCACGAACATGAGGGATCAACTCATCAGGGCTGACATAGGTTCACCAAAACAATCGTTGACAAGAACACTCACAGGGGCACATAGAATGGGTACATTTCCATGTTTAGGTTGTCTTAGCTGCTCTAACGTCATTAAGGGAAGTAAAATCATACACCCACGGACAGGCAAGACCTACAAGGTCAGGGGCTTCTATACCTGCGACACTAACTTCGTGGTCTATCTCATTAAGTGCCTCTGCGGCCTACGTTACAGGAGACTACACAAGCCATCAGAGACAGGATGAAGAGCCATAAATCCACAATACGCACTGAAAAAACATGGTTGCCGTTGCCGCACCATTTTGTAGAAGCTAAACATAATGTGGCCCAACTTAGGTTTCAGGTCATAGAGCAAGTACCCAGACCAAGACGAGGGGGGAATCACATTAGATTGCTTAAGAAAAGAGAAACCTATTGGATACATACATTGGACACACTGACCCCTAAGGGACTCAATAGGGAGATTGAGTGGCTTAACTAAATTTCTTGTTTCAGACCAATACCTAGTTGTCCTTGGTCGTTTCAAAAGCGTGATCGACAATGTGGTAAGATATCTCAACATAACCCCTATAGAATTCTACAAGTTTCCTTTTTTCATTTATTACTTTTTTTTCCCTGCAATTATATGGCTTGGACCCCGTAACAGCCTGTGTTATAGGAGTGTGTGACATAAACCTATGTTGGATTTGTAAGACATTTGTTGTAACTACATATTTTTGTTCAAGTCGTCATATAAGGTATATACTAATTCAACACAAAATATGTTTTATATAAATCCTTCCATATGTACAATTTATGATGACAACTAGAGTTACTCCATGTGGTCTCTATGGACATCACCCTAACCAGCACATAGATCACGGATCATACACCAACAAGATACACACACACCACATGATCTATCATCTATAACCAGGTCCAACCATACATCATGCTACAGTCCTCAAAACAGGGTACTTATCAAGTATACACAATCCATAGTGCCCCTTAAACTGGACCACATCATTTTCAATCTAATTTGTGCTCCTAACAGCGCTGCCCGCAGTCATAGCAACGCTGTATAACAAAAACATAGGCACTTCCGGTATGCGGGTTGTGTACCACCGCGCAGGCGCGAACTCCAGAGTTCACTTCCGGTTTACGGGCTGGCGGGACACGCAATAAAAGGGCGGAAGCCCTCACAACACGCCAGCTTCTGCCACAAGCACGGACCGTGCTGGCGCACACTCTCCCGACCAGTGAGCGGATCCTGCCTGCAGCAGGATTCCATATCAACAAGCTAAGTACCCATTCTTTTGTGATAATAAGCTAAGTGTTTTCTTTTTCACCACATAGCTGAGAGATATTTATCCAATAGGAAACCCAGGGACAATACAGTACCTGGCATTGAGGGGGACAGGCTCTAAACCTCCAACACTATAAACACGGTACAGATGAGACATATAGATTTAAGGGGACATACATGTGAATATGAAAAACATCTACCGTATATACTCGTGTATAAGCCGACCCGTGTATAAGCCGACCCCCCTACTTTTGCCCCCAAAAACTGGGAAAACTTATTGACTCGCGTATAAGCCGAGGGTGGACTCCAGCACAGGTATACAACCCCCAGCAGTGAGGTATACAGCAGCCTCCCCAGTGGTAGTATACAGCAGCAGCCCCAGTGGTAGTATTCAGCAGCCCCAGAGGTATATGCAGCCCCATAGGTATATGCAGCCCCAGAGGTATATGCAGCCCCATATGCAGCCCCAGAGGTATATGCAGCCCCAGAGGTATATGCAGGCCCAGAGGTATATGCAGGCCCAGAGGTATATACAGCCCCAGAGGTATATGCAGCCCCAGAGGTATATGCAGCCCCAGAGGTATATGCAGCCCCATAGGTATATACAGCAGCCCTTAGGTAGTATACAGCAGCAGCAGCCCCAGGGCTGTATACAGCCGCAGCCTCGGGCTGTATACAGCCGCAGCCCCGGAGGTATACAGGCCCCCCATCAAGTTCCAGGGCCACCCCCCATTTGCGCGCCAGCCTGTAAAGTAAAATCATACTTACCAGTGTCCTGTCGCGCCGTCCGCAGCTGCCGACACGCGATCCCGGGCTTCAATCCGCGTCTTCCGGCTTCCGACTTCCTGTGGTCGCGGGCAATGACGTCATTGCCCGCGACTACAGGAAATGCGGAAGACGCGGAATGAAGCCGGGGATCGCGTGTCGGCAGCTGCGGACGGCGCGACAGGACACTGGCAAGTATGATTTTCCTTTACAGGCTGGCGCGCAAGGGGGGGGGGCCCTGGAACTTGATGGGGGGCCTGTATACCTCCGGGGCTGCTGCGGTATTTTTTATATACTCGCGTATAAGCCGAGGGGGGACTTTTCAGCCCAAATTTTGGGCTGAAAAACTCGGCTTATACGCGAGTATATACGGTACTTGTTTTCCGCCAAAAATTTTTTTTTCCATTAATTTGTGAAGCACCTGGGGGGTCAATATGCTCACTATCCATCTAGATAAGTTCCCTGGGGGGTCTAGTTTCCAAAATGGGGTCACTTGTGGGGGAGCTCCAATGTTTAGGCACACAGGGGCTCTCCAAAAGCGACATGGTGTCCGCTAACAATTTGAATAAAAATCAGCTCAAATTGTCAGCTGTCACCATGTTGCGTTTGGTGAGCCCCTGTGTGCCTAAACATTGGGGCTCCGCAACAAGTGACCCCATTTTGGAAACTAGACCCCCCAGGGAATGTATCTAGATGCATAGTGAGTACTTTGAACCCCCAGGCGCTTCACAAATTCATCCATAAAAATGAAAAAGCACTTTTTTTTCCACAAAAAATTATTTTTTCATTATTACGGACCAATTTGTGAAGCACCTGGGGGTTCAAAGTGCTCACTATGCAGCTAGATATGTTCCCTGGGGGTCTAGTTTCCAAAATGGGGTCACTTGTGGGGGAGCTCCAATGTGGAGACGAACAGGGGCTCTCCAAACACGACATGGTGTCCGCTATCAATTTGAATGCAAAATGAGCTCAAATTGTTAGCGGACACCATGTTGCGTTTGGTGAGCCCCTGTGTGCCTAAACATTGGAGCTCCCCCACAAGTGACCCCATTTTGGAAACTAGACCCCCCAGGGAACGTATCTAGATGCATAGTGAGCACTTTGAACCCCCAGGTGCTTCACAAATTGATCTGTAAAAATGAAAAAGTACTTGTTTTCCGCAAAAACACTTTTTTTCCATTAATTTGTGAAGCACCTGGGGGGTCAATATGCTCACTATCCATCTAGATAAGTTCCCTGGGGGGTCTAGTTTCCAAAATGGGGTCACTTGCGGGGGAGCTCCAATGTTTAGGCACACAGGGGCTTTCCATATGCGACATGGTGTCCGCTAACAATTGGAATTGTTAGCGAACACCATGTTGCGTATGGAGAGCGTCTGTGTGACTAAACATTAGAGCTCCCCCACAAGTGACCCCATTTTGGAAACTAGACCCCCCAAAGAATGTATCTAGATGCATAGTGTGCACTTTGAACCTCCAGGTGCTTCACAAATTGATCTGTAAAAATGAAAAAATAATTTTTTTGTGGAAAAAAAAGTACTTTTTTTATTTTTATGGATTAATTTGTGAAGCACTTGGGGGTTCAAAGTGCTCACTATGCATCTAGATACGTTCCTTGGGGGGTCTAGTTTCCAAAATGGGGTCACTTGTGGGGGAGCTCCAATGTTTAGGCACACAGGGGCTCTCCATACGCAACCTGGTGTTTGCCAACAATTGAAATTGTTAGCGGACACCAGGTCGCGTATGGAGAGCCCCTGTGTGCCTAAACATTGGAGCTCCCCCACAAGTGACCCCATTTTGGAAACTAGACCCCCCAGGGAACATATCTAGATGCACAGTGAGCACTTTGAACCACCATGTGCTTCACAAATTGAGATGTATAAATGAATAAAGAAACTTTTTGTGAAAAAACATACTAGTCTAGTAGTTGCAATTCGCAGCATAGGGGACCCATGGGGCTCTGCCATATTTTTGGTCCAGCCAGGTACAACTTGGCAGCTACAGACTGCCACCAGCCCCCAGCTGCTTCGTCATACCTGGCTGGAACCAAAAATACAGCGAAGCCTATTTTTTTTTTATTTCTAGAATTATTTCTAGAAAAAAAATGACATAGGGCTCCGCCATATTTTTGGTCCAGCCAGGTACAACTTGGCAGCTACGGACTGCCACCAGCCCCCAGCTGCCTCGTCATGCCTGGCTGGAACCAAAAATACAGCGAAGCCTATTTTTTTTTTATTTCTAGAATTATTTCTAGAAAAAAAATGACATAGGGCTCCGCCATATTTTTGGTCCAGCCAGATACAACTTGGCAGCTACGGACTGCCACCAGCCCCCAGCTGCCTCGTCATACCTGGCTGGAACTAAAAATACAGCGAAGCCTATTTTTTTTTTATTTCTAGAAATATTTCTAGAAAAAAAATGACATAGGGCTCCGCCATATTTTTGGTCCAGCCAGGTACAACTTGGCAGCTACGGACTGCCACCCACCCCCAGCTGCCTCGTCATACCTGGCTGGAACCAAAAATACAGCGAAGCCCATTTTTTAAAAAATTTCTAGAACTAATTCAAGAAAAAAAAATTACGTGGGGCTCCGCCATATTTTTGGTCCAGCCAGGTACAACTAGGCAGCTGGGGGCTGGAATCCTCAGCATAGAGAGGCCCAAGCGTTCTGGGCCCCCCATGCTGCGAATTGCAGCCCGCAGCCGCCCCAGAAAATGGCGCATTCATTGAAGCGCCATTTTCTGGCGCTGTACCCACGCTCTTCCAGTTGCCCTGGTGCCGGTGGCTAACTGGGTAATAAAGGGGTTAATGCCAGCTTTTTATTGGCAGCTGGCACTAAGTCCGAGATTCATAATATAGGGCCAATGTTAGACCCGCCATTAGGAATCTCTAGTACGGTAAATAGTCAATAAATACACACAGAGAAAAATCTTTTTATTTGAAAAAAAAACACAGACACAATTCGGACTCCATCTTTATTATAAAAAGATCCGACGTAGTCCACAACGAAGGTCCCACGACGCTCGATCGCTCCGACGTAGTCCATAACGAAGGTCCCACGACGTTTGATTGTCTCCGACGTAGTCCACAACGAAGGTCCCACGACGCTCGATCACCTTTGCTTTCAGATCGCTACTCTGGAGCCCGATCCGCCAGCATGGTGATCGAACTGTAGAAAGTGATCTGACACTCCGGGCGCAGTGACCCATTATGTGCATCACTGCGCCTGGGCTGCCAGATCACTTTCCGCAGCTCGATCCCCATGCATGGGGATCGAGCTGCGGAAAGCGATCTGGCAACACAGGCGCATTGACCCACTATGTGCATCACTGCGTCCGGGCTGTCAGATTGCTTTCTGCAGCTCGATGCCCATGCAGGGAGATCGGGCTGCAGAACAGCGATCTAAGAGCGTGGGCGCAGTGACCCACTATGTGCATCACTGCGCCTGGGCTGCCAGATCGCTTTCCGCAGCTCGATCCCCATGCATGGGGATCGAGCTGCGGAAAGCGATCTGGCAGCACAGGCGCATTGACCCACTATGTGCATCACTGCGTCCGGGCTGTCAGATTGCTTTCTGCAGCTCGATGCCCATGCAGGGAGATCGGGCTGCAGAGCAGCAATCTAAGAGCCTGGGCGCAGTGACCCACTATGTGCATCACTGCGCCCGGGCTGTTAGATAGCTTTCTGCAGCTCGATCCCCGTGCATGGGGATCGAGCTGCGGAAAGCGATCTGGCAGCCCAGGCGCAGTGATGCACATAGTGGGTCACTGCGCCCGGGGTGTCAGATCACTTTCTGCAGCTAGATCCTCAGAATCCAGCTGTAGAAAGTGATCTGACAGATCCAGTACAGTGATCCACAGTGATCACATAATGGTCACTGTGGATCACTGTGCTGGATCTGTCAGATCACTTCCTACAGCTGGATCCTCAGGATCCAGCTGTAGAAAGTGATCTGACAGATCCAGTACAGTGATCCACAGTGATGACATAATGGTCACTGTGGATCACTGTGCTGGATCTGTCAGATCACTTCCTACAGCTGGCTCCTCAGGATCTAGCTGTAGAAGTGATCTGACAGCTCCAGCACAGAGCTGTCAGATCGCGGAAGCGGCCGGGGAGAAGAGGAGGAGGAGCGGGACGCAGCCGTGCAGGATGGAGTGCGATCGCCGGAGGGGTGAGTGGGAGAGGCGATCGCCGCTCCGGTGATCGGGGGGGGGGCAGGCAGGGGGAAGAGGGGGGGTGACAGGAGATGGGGGGGCACTCACAGGAAGCGGGGCAGGCAGGAGGAGGAGGCGGGCGGCAGGAAGAGGGAGCGGGTGGCAGGGACAGGAAGCGGGCGCAGGGACAGGAAGCGGGGGGGGAGTAAGAAAGATGAAGAGGGGGCAGGATAGAGAGGTGGGGGACAGGGGGCAGTTAGAGGATGACAGGGGAGAAGATCGGAGGGTAGGGCGAGCAGGGGCAGGCAGGGAAGCATGACAGGCGCGGTGATTTTCACTTTCACTTTTGAGTGCCAATCACCGCGCCTGTAGCCGGGGGGGTGGGGGTGGGGGCAAATCGACCCCCCATGGGGTTTTGTACAACACCCCATGTAACTGCAGGCCGAGTGACAGGTCAGTGAGACCCTCACTCGGCCTGCAGGAGCCCGATCTTTCCATGGCCCACCCCCTGGGCCAAGGTTCGGGAACAAACTTGTTTCCATGGCCCAAACGGTGGGCCAAGGGTCGTAAAGGGGTTAAAGGCCACTTCACACACACAGATATCTGAGTCCAATATCTGAACAGATCTCTGGATGCAGTGAAATCATGGATACATTGCTCCATGTTGTACACAGCCACAAAACGGAACAATGTATCCATGATTTCACTGCAACCAGAGATCTGTTCAGATATTGGACTCAGATATCTGTGTGTGTGAAGTGGCCTTTACAGATGCCATTATCACTCTCCTTATTGGAGCTCAAAAACTAGTTTCCCTACCTGTATGTTTTTAAAGTGTGGGAGGAAACCAGTGTAAACATGGAAGAACATTCAACCTCCTTGAAAATGGTCCTTGGTGGGATTCAAACCAGCGTTGTAAAGCAACAGTGCAAATCACTGAGCCACTGCACTGCCCATCCTTTGGCTCCAGAATCACTACACATGTTTAAGGGTACCGTCACACCTGGCGATGTCGGCGGCGATTTTTTTAGGTGTGCTCTGAACCCAGGCGACCATTCTGGGGCGATGTGTACACTTCGCCCCATGCAAACGGCCGGCGGCGACCTGACAGGCGATGGGAGCCATAGGCTCCCATTGTACTGCATCGCCGCTGGGGTTTTGAGACACCCCGGCTGCAATGTCGCCTGTATCGCCGATGCGTCGCCGGAGGTGTCGCCTCATGTAAATGGGGGGCGCTCCCGCCTGTCGCCGCCGGCGTCGCCAGGTGTGACGTGGCCCTCAGGCTTTGGCCATCAGGGGCCTTAGTTGCATATTTGGAAAGAGTGATTGATCCTGTGTTATTTTTCACACCAAAATGGCAGAAGCCATCAATGGACATTATTAAAAGTACCAGTGTCCCCTTTAACTGCCTTATGAACACCTGTTCTGGGTCTAGGAGAATCTCTGCAGCCCACGCTAGGGCCAATAAGGCTGGTTTCACACTGGCAAATGTGTAAATGCCATCCATTTTGTAGCTGATGGCCACAAATCTGTTATGGCCTCCCATGTTATCCTATGAGCACGGATTGATCCTAAAGTGGCCATCCGTGTGTCTCTGTTTTGTGCCATTGGTGTCCGCATTTTTCATGTACCAAGAAACGGAATCTGCTCATTTTCTGGGCTTCCTCGAAAATCTCAGACACCAACGGCAGACACATATCCGTTGGTGTCCGCATCAGATAACAATATTGAAGGCAATCGGGCCCATTATATAGAAGGCAATGTGGGCCCATTATACTACATGGAAGGCATTGTGGGGCCCACTGTATAATATTGAAGGCAATGTGTGCCCCTTTATATTGTATGGAAGGGAATGTGTGCCCCATTATATTGTATGGAAGGGAATGTGTGCCCCATTATATTGTATGGAAGGGAATGTGTGCCCCATTATATTGTATGGAAGGGAATGTGTGCCCCATTATATTGTATGGAAGGGAATGTGTGCCCCATTATATTATACTAGATGTCGGCCCGATTCTAAAGAATCGGGTAGTCTAGAATCCATATATAGTTTATTTAGTAAGATTTAACAATAATGCAATTAAGACATGATCTCTATCCATCAACTACCTATGTTTGTATGGTCTGTGTAATTTTTGTAAATTGAATTGTTATATGCTAAGGCGCTTGGTACACATACTGGCAAATACTTGTGTACCCATAAAGTAGCTTCATTTTAGAAATCAATGTTCATAGTCTATGTATTCGCCAGTCTGTGTTTGCCCATCAACCACGTCACGGTAGCCTTAGATCTGATGGGTCCCTAATCTACCTAATTACTATTTATTAACACTTAGACTCCTTTTATATCAGTGTTTTTCAGCTATTTGCAGAACATGGGGATGAAAAAAATACAATTTCTGCACTTGCTACCTAAGGGCTTAACTGCAGCACACTTGCAGCAAGTCCGATGCAATGTATATGGGACTTGTGGTTAACTTGCTGCAGATGCGGCAAACACGGTTTCAGCAGTTGCAGCTAATGTGGCCACTAAAAAACCTCTGGTAACCGTGGTTTTTGCGGTCGAAACCACGTTTGCTGCACCTGACGCAAGTGAACCACAAATGCCTTATACATTGCATGCGACTTGCCGCAAGTGTGCCGTAAGTCAGCCCTTGGGTAGCAAGGGCGGAAATTGGGTTTTTTTCTCCGCAACTTACGCAAATAGCAGAAAAATGCTGAAGTAAAAGCTAAATCTCTATTTTTCATATCTATATCTATTTACCTATCTATCTATGTGTACAGAACACACCTTGAGATGGAGATGTGTGTGAACAGCCATTCCGCCCGCCTCTTTAGCTGTTCACAAAAACCCCTCCCTGTTTAAAAAGAGAAGCAAATTTCTCAGGAGCTATACTGCAGAAGCTTAACATGCGGGTTCATATCACCAAATAAAGGAATTTGGATGATACACATCTACCATATTCTACTTAATGTGTGTTGAACTTAGATGTAAAAATGTATGTTGATATATCATACCTATGTGTTTATGTACATAGGATATAGAGTTATTAACCCTTCAAGAGGGCCAGCATTACTACATAGTAACATAGTTTTTAAGGTTGAAGGAAGACTTTAAGTCCATCTAGTTCAACCCATAGCCTAACATGTTGATCCAGAGGAAGGCAAAAAAAACCCATGTGGCAACACTAAGCTCCACATTGGGGGAAAAAATTCCTTCCTAACTCCAGATACGGCAATCAGACTAATTCCCTGGATCAACGCCCTATCCAAGAATCTAGTATGTATAACTGATAATATTATAGTTTTCAAGAAAGGCATCTAGTCCCTTCTTAAATGTTAGTAATGAGTCACTCATTACACCATCATGTGGCAGAGAGTTCCATAGTCTCACTGCTCTTACAGTAAAGAATCCGCGTCTGTGATTATGATTAACCCTTCTTTCCTCTAGACGTAGAGGATGCCCCCTTGTCCCCGTCTCAGGCCTAAGAGTAAAGAGATCATTAGAAAGGTCTCTGTACTGTCCCCTCATATATTTATACATTATTATAAGATCACCCCTAAGCCTTCGTTTTTCCAAGCTAAATAACCCCAAGTTTAATAACCTGTCTTGGTTCCTTAATTCCTGCAGCACTCTGGGGTGTATCCCATCCGGGCCTGGGGATTTGTCAATTTTAGTGATTTTTAGACGATGCCGTACTTCCTCTTGGGTTAAGCAGGTGACATTTAATTGACAGTTTTTGTTATCACTGATCATATTGTCTGTCATGGGATTTTCTTGTGTAAATACTGTTGAAAAAAAGTCATTTAGCATATTGGCTTTTTCCTCATCCTCATCCACCATTTTACCCAGATTATTTTTAAAGGGGCCAACATGATCTTTTTTAGTTTCTTACTATTTATGTAGTTAAAAATATTTTGGGATTATTTTTACTTTCTCTGGCAATGAGTCTCTCTGTCTCAATCTTTGCTGCTGATGTATGTAAAGTGCTATTAAATTAATAGTACTATATAAAAGAATGAATGTAAATAATATAATAACGACTACGTTTGTTATACACCTATTTCCTATATAAGTAGTTGAAATCTACATATCTATAGCTAAACTAATGTTTTTTTGTTTTGTTTTTTTTTTTGCTATATGTCTATGGCTAAACTAATTTTTTTTTTTTTTAAACTGACTATGTATATAAGTGAAATACATGCGGCCAGTAGAAATGGTGTATCTATATATATAAATACGGAGGTCAGACTTCAGGCTATAGTAGCAGGCACCAAATGCGGCCAGTAGCAATGGTATATATATAAATACGGAGGTTAGACTCGAGACTGTTGTGGCAGGCACCAAATGCAGCCATTCTCTCGCGAGAATTCCATCTTGGCTTTGCTATTTAGGGGCGGCGGGCAGACGGAGGAGGACATTATCTTATGTGGAAGGCAATGCGTGCCCCATTATCTTATGTAAAAAAAAAACTAAATATATTGTTGCGCCACGCTGTGCATCTATCAAGCTGAGGTAATTGTTAAAAGATGTTTTCACTCACTTTTACTAGTTGTGCTTCCTGCACAACTAGGTTTTGCGTTTATGGTGAGATTAATAGCAGACAGAGACTCTTTATTCCAGAGATGAAGTTCCCTTCAGCTTGATCCTAATGGAGCTGCAGCGGCTCTCCCAACCCTTAAGAAGGGTAGATCTTATTGTGTATCTTATGTGGAAGGCAATGCGTGCCCCATTATCTTATGTGGAAGGCAATGCGTGCCCCATTATCTTATGTGGAAGTCAATGCGTGCCCCATTATCTTATGTGGAAGGCAATGCGTGCCCCATTATCTTATGTGGAAGGCAATGCGTGCCCCATTATCTTATGTGGAAGGCAATGCGTGCCCCATTATCTTATGTGGAAGGCAATGCGTGCCCCATTATCTTATGTGGAAGGCAATGCGTGCCCCATTATCTTATGTGGAAGGCAATGCGTGCCCCATTATCTTATGTGGAAGGCAATGCGGGCCCCATTATCTTATGTGGAAGGCAATGCGTGCCCCATTATCTTATGTGGAAGGCAATGCGTGCCCCATTATCTTATGTGGAAGGCAATGCGTGCCCCATTATCTTATGTGGAAGGCAATGCGTGCCCCATTATCTTATGTGGAAGGCAATGCGTGCCCCATTATCTTATGTGGAAGGCAATGCGTGCCCCATTATCTTATGTGGAAGGCAATGCGTGCCCCATTATCTTATGTGGAAGGCAATGCGTGCCCCATTATCTTATGTGGAAGGCAATGCGCGCCCCATTATCTTATGTGGAAGGCAATGCGTATACAGCAGATATATACAGTGATGATGAGGAGGAGGTGAATACAGCAGATGTACAGTGAGGAGGTGGAGTATACAGCAGTGATGAGGCGGTGCAGCCAAGCAGCAGTAACCCGATCAGCAGGCAGCACTAACCTCTCACCCGGTGTTAGCAGCAGCTGCACTGGGACAGGAGTCGCTCTGCGTTCCCTGACATCAGAAAGCCAGCAGTGAGAGGGGCGACCCCGGCCCCCCAGGGCCGGGCACGCTTCTCCCCCCTCCCCGCGACCCCGGCCCCCCTGGACCGGGCACGCTTCTCCCCCTCCCCGCGACCCCGGCCCCCCTGGACCGGGCACGCTTCTCCCCCCTCCCTGCGACCCCGGCCCCCCTGGACCGGGCACGCTTCTCCCCCCTCCCCGCGACCCCGGCCCCCCTGGACCGGGCATGCTTCTCCCCCCTCCCCGCGACCCCGGCCCCCCTGGACCGGGCACGTTCTTCTCCCCCTCCCCGCGACCCCGGCCCCCTGGACCGGGCACGCTTCTCCCCCCTCCCCGCGACCCCTGCCCCCCCGGGCCGGGCACGCCCCTCCCCCCTCCCCGCGACCCCGGCCCCCTAGGGCCGGGCACGCTTCTCCCCCCTCCCCGCGACCCCGGCCCCCCAGGACCGGGCACGCTTCTCCCCCCTCCCCCGCGACCCCGGCCCCCCTGGACCGGGCACGCTTCTCCCCCCTCCCCGCGACCCCCGGCCCCCCTGGACCGGGCACGCTTCTCCCCCCTCCCCGCGACCCCGGCCCCCCTGGACCGGGCACGCTTCTCCCCCCTCCCCGCGACCCCGGCCCCCCTGGACCGGGCACGCTTCTCCCCCCTCCCCGCGACCCCGGCCCCCCTGGACCGGGCACGCTTCTCCCCCCTCCCCGCGACCCCGGCCCCCCTGGACCGGGCACGCTTCTCCCCCCTCCCCGTGACCCCGGCCCCCCTGGACCGGGCACGCTTCTCCCCCCTCCCCGCGACCCCGGCCCAACTGGACCGGGCACGCTTCTCCCCCCTCCCTGCGACCCCAGCCCTCCCGGGCCGGGCAGCGCCCCTCCCTCTACTGGCTTTCTGATGACAGGGAACGCAGAGCGACTCCTGTCCCAGTGCAGCTGCTGCTACGCCCGGGTGAGGTTAGTGCTGTCTGCTGATCGGGTTACTGCTGCTGTGCTGCACCACCTCATCACTGCTGTATACTCCACTTCCTAACTGTACATCTGCTGTATTCACCTCCACCTCATCACTTATACACCTCCTCCACATCATCACTGTATATATCTGCTGTATACTGCACCTCCTTCACTTTGGTGTGGCACCGACACCGCCGCTCACCAACACCGCCAGACACTGACACAGCCTAACAACCAAAACTACTGTACACCGACACCTCTCAATACTGGGCCAGCTGCGGTGACCAATGAGCGCAGCGCATGCAAAACAGCCACGCGATTAGGCAATTATATAGTAACAGTGTCACAGCGCCTCTCCTCTCCAAACATTACACCCGCCTTCCCCTGTCTCCTCCGCTCACCTTTCAGCTCCCCTTCCCGGTCGTCCACATGATCCCTGCCTCCTGAGCTCTCCCTCCATGACAAGCCAGGGGGCCCCTCTTGACCTCTCTACTATGACAGGCCACGTCCTCCAGCATAACGGCCTCCTGTCCACCCACCGTCCTCTCTCCCTCCTTCGCTCCCATACACGGCCTCCTGCCGTCTCTTACCCATCTGCTCCCGGATTCCCCTCAGTTCTCCGCTGCCGTCCACCATCTTTCTCTCCCCCCCGGTGTTGCCGCTCTCTTTCTTGCTGTCAGCCCCGGGCTGCGCTTGCGCAATGGAAGGGATCGGCGCTGCGGCTGTTGATGCTGCTGTTGCCAGGGAAAAGCCTGTGATTTGGTTTACATGGCCCCGCCGTCACACTGCAGCCGGGCAGAGAGCAGAGAGGGCGCCAGAGAGCTGGGGAGCAGAGAGCCTGAAGACAGCTCCTGTGCTCACTGACGCCCCCTGCTGAGCCGGGGCTCCAGGCTGTGATTTCCCTCTCTGTGGGAAGAGGATCTGGCCCCAGAGCAGTGTCACGAACGAGGACAGGAACTCCGGGCTCCAGCTGGACCGGATCAGACCAGGGGGGGAAGTGTATGTGTGTGCTGTCCACTCACCCGCCGTATACTGTGCTGTCCACTCACCCGCCGTATACTGTGCTGTCCACTCACCCGCCGTATACTCTGCTAACCCCTGAGCCCCTGTATACTCTGCTAACCGCTGAGCCCCCGTATACTCTTCTAACCGCTGGGCCCCCGTGTGCTCTGCTAACCATAGTCTAGAATACATGATGCGTTAGAATCGGGCCACCATCTAGTATTATATAGAAGGCAATGTGGGGCCTATTAAACTATATGAAAAAAAGTCTCTGTTGCCCATAGCGTCCATTCAAGAATTTTCTTTTATGAATTTTTTCACAATTTCACTTTATACTTTTCTAAACACATTTTTTAGCAAAAGTACAAAGACTTAAAAACAAAAAATTGTGACAAATTCCCTTTAAACAAAATAAAATTCACAGTTATAGAATGGTCTGTGGGTAAATTGTGGAGGGAACAGATCTGTGGGATGGAAAACTGAACATAGGGTTAAGATCTGAGCCTATTTGTTTCTATAGGAAACAACAGCAAAGTCATTAATTATTACAGGGACAAACCATCCGCCATTATAATAGAGAGGGACTCACCGGCAGCCCTTGGTAACTTATCGTGAAGAACAGGGAACACACAGAAACAACATGAAAATCTTCATTGTCTCTAGGGAGAATCTCAACACCAAGATACAGCTAATGTGATACAGGCTCCTAGTGAGCGGAACCTCCTAGGTATGATGACATCACAAGACCTTCAGAGGCATCATCACCCACAACATTCCATCACATGACATCTCCCAGCAATAACAATAACAGTCTGTTGCCCATAGCAACCATTCAAGTTTATATAAGGCAATGTGGGGCCCATTATACTGTATTGAAGGCAATGTGGAATCCATTATACTATTTGGAAAGCAATTAGGGGCCCATTTCACTACATGAAAGGCATTGTGGAGCCCCTAATATTATATGTAAGGGAATGTGGTGCTCATTATATCATATGGAAGGCAATGTGTGGCCCAGTATACTATTTTGAAGGTATTATTAACCTACCGTATATACTCGTGTATAAGCCGACCCCCCTACTTTTGCCCCCAAAAACTGGGAAAACTTATTGACTCGCGTATAAGCCGAGGGTGGACTCCAGCACAGGTATACAACCCCCAGCAGTGAGGTATACAGCAGCCTCCCCAGTGGTAGTATACAGCAGCAGCCCCAGTGGTAGTATACAGCATCCCCAGAGGTATATGCAGCCCCATAGGTATATGCAGTCCCAGAGGTATATGCAGCCCCATATGCAGCCCCAGAGGTATATGCAGCCCCAGAGGTATATGCAGGCCCAGAGGTATATACAGCCCCAGAGGTATATGCAGCCCCAGAGGTATATGCAGCCCCAGAGGTATATGCAGCCCCAGAGGTATATGCAGCCCCATATGCAGCCCCATAGGTATATACAGCAGCCCTTAGGTAGTATACAGCAGCGGCCCCAGGGCTGTATACAGCCGCAGCCCCGGGGCTGTATACAGCCGCAGCCCCGGAGGTATACAGGCCCCCCATCAAGTTCCAGGGCCCCCCCCCCTTGCGCGCCAGCCTGTAAAGTAAAATCATACTTACCAGTGTCCTGTCGCGCCGTCCGCAGCTGCCGACACGCGATCCCGGACTTCAATCCGCGTCTTCCGGCTTCCGACTTCCTGTGGTCGCGGGCAATGACGTCATTGCCCGCAACTACAGGAAATGCGGAAGACGCGGAATGAAGCCGGGGATCGCGTGTCGGCAGCTGCGGACGGCGCGACAGGACACTGGCAAGTATGATTTTCCTTTACAGGCTGGCGCGCAAGGGGGGGGGCCCTGGAACTTGATGGGGGGCCTGTATACCTCCGGGGCTGCTGCGGTATTTTTTATATACTTGCGTATAAGCCGAGGGGGGACTTTTCAGCCCAAATTTTGGGCTGAAAAACTCGGCTTATACGTGAGTATATACGGTAATATGTACATATATCCATAGGCTATAAGCACTGCAAACTGGGACTAGGATTGTACCTAAACAGGACAGTATACATAAGTCTGGACATATCAACATCTTATAAGGTAATAACACACCTGTTATTATGACCACACAACGTTCACATGACTTAACTAAATACGTGTACACATTTCCAGGCAGATCTATATGTAAAAAAGCTGAAACCTATATCCCAAGCGGCATTACTGAATTACCAGTTCAGAAGGTAAATTAAGCCTATACGACAGTGCACAGATACCACAAATACCCCTGCTTCAAATGATAACCTTTTTTCCATAGATCAACACATTCTCTAAACATACCACCATACCTAGCCAATATTCCATCCAACCCAGCCTTACCTTCTCACCAGGACCCACAGGTATCAGTGGAGCCATTCATTACCACCTTTCCCTTACCACACAATTTTTTGATACTTCCCTTTCCCTTTGTCTCAGTCTTTTTCTCAGTCTTTTACAAGTGTCTCATGTAATGTAAAACACAAAGAATCCCTGTTCATTTCAGCTATCATAAGTGACTGTTAATCCTGTAAATAATGTATATATGTAGACAGATATATACCTCACTTTTTCACTGTAAATATTCTCACTGTATTTTTTGTTTTACTTCATAGTGACGTATTGATAAAGGTCCGATAGAGGACCGAAACGTTTGCTGTCACCACTCACCCTGTATATGTCTTCAAATAAACCACTTGATAAGCAACTATTCATGCTTATCTGCAGTAACACCAACACAGTGATAAAACAATACAGTGCTTCAAATAGATCCATTCCAACTTCTCCCAGATCAACATTCAGAACAGGAGAAGGGTTTTCTTCTCTCTCCACTTTCACTTACAATAACCCCTTATTCTTGTCCTAGCATTTTCAGCCAGTCCATGAGGATCAGCTCAAGATCAGTCCACTTTACAGTCCACAGAGCAGCCAACCTCCCAAGATATACAGGTCACTTGCTTGTTTTCAGGACTGAATGGCTGCCCCTTTCTGCACAAGTCTGTCTATGGATTCCACATGACTGAAGATGTCAAACAACACACAGAGTGTACCTGAATGTAGTTCCCCCAGGAGAGAAGTTATCAAACAATCTTCTCTGCCTGACAGACCTGGCCACCAGCAGGACTACAGATGTAACACAGTCAAACAATACTCAGAGTACTTCCTCAGTGATGATGCTCGGGGCTTGCTGCAGTGCACACCTCTGCCATATCTCCAGCTCTGCGATCTTGTCCACTCCGCTAGTGCACAGCAGACCACTAAAACCTCGTGACTACTAGAGTTAGGGGGCCATGTGTCATGAGTCTTTGACAGATTTGAGACCTGTGTCTCATTTCTGTTTTGAGACGTTATATTAAATTTGTTTCTTTTCTTTGGAAGTGTAGAAGTTAATATCAGTTTTTGTTGTTAGAAAGCTCCTTAGTTCTCTTTCCAGGTGTGGCTACTTTGTGATTACGCCAATGTCCTTGATATGGTCACATATCCCAGCATTCCTAGCTGGTGATTGAACTCCATTCCTGACTTAGCTACCTGAGGTGAAGGTATTACTTTGGAGAGATGACTGTTGCTAAGCTGTCTGCCGCTTAGGAGTGTGGCCGCAGGCGTGAAGTTATTATTTCATCTCCCTGTCTTTCCTTCCCCTCTTGTTGTTATAAGTGCAGCAGTTCTGACTAGTGCTCCCGCCAGCCATCTCCCTATTAAAGGTTAACATCAGGACCAGCAAAGGGGCTAGGTATTCTGCTTGGTGATGGGGTGAAAGAACCCATATAAGGACAGTAGGGAGATCAGGGCACAGTCGCAAGTGAGTGCAGGAGGTCTCCTTTCCCCCGTTCCCTATCAGCGGGGCCCTCAGTTGTATTTGTCACCCCAGGTGTTTCCCCTGTCTGTAGTTTTGTGTGTCAGACACCGTTGGTTCATGTGCCAGTGTCACGCACAGTATCCGGATGCTCCCAGGTACATGGCGTGACACCATGGTGCACTTTGCCTATAACAAAATCTTCTAAAATCTTGAATATTTAAAAGTCTAAAAATTCCCATACACGTTAAAGCTGACCATATTATGTGTAAGGTGCCTCATGACTCTCCTTCGAAAGATGATTCCTGGGGGTCATACGGATCGGGTGATTGTAAGTCTATTAGCCAATCCTTTTGTTAGGTGATTGATAAATTGCTTTTCTAAAATTATGACAGAAGCTCTACTGAGTGTTCCTGTGTATGGGGAAAGTCGGGAGCGATAATTCTCGCCAAACGATAGTTTTGACAACAGCTATGTAATGTATATGGGGATTTTACTATGTGTCATGCTGAGATAATAATGTGCTATAAAGACTCACAGCTAGAAGCAGTTAAGAGTACTTAAAGATTAGCTTTTGGGTGGTAACCCCATCACCGGCTGCAATATTCCGTGGCTGGCCTTGTCACTATTTTATCTCTTCAAGCTCACTTATTTAAGATTATTGGCGAGACACAACTTGGAAAACTCCAGTTCATCAACTCTGCATGAAATAAACCACAAGACTCTGGAGTTAAACTGTACTTGGCACCTAAACTCAAAGGTTAAATATATTGCTGCTAAGCCTTATTTTATTGCAGTAAATACAGACATTCGGTATTGAATTGGAGCTGGCCCAAGACGGCAGCATTGCCTTATGGCAGTATATATTGCACAGCTTACTTCCTAATGGTAAAAGAGTAGATTTATACAACCCTGATAACGGTGTAAAAGGCAAAATAATTTAAAAGGAATTAATCATTAAAAAGAAGTTGTGATGAACATCATTTTAAAGTCACCTTTATGTTTTTATTAATCTTTTAAAGTGAGGTTTTTGAAATCACTTTTCCTTATTATCGATCTTAGGTAGGATATGATTCATTACTGACGTTCTTTCTATGTCAAAATTTAAGATAGATACCAGCAGTCTGAAGGGGCAAATAAAAATCCTCCTTTTAGTGTATGGTGGTAAGTGACTGTTTTCTCTAGTATATCACTAGTACAACCTACCATGAATTGAGGATCATGGATTTGGTTATTGTCTCTATCTTGGGGCCACACTATATATTCAATGACATAGGTCCACATCTTGTGGAACATAGGGTGCTGCATAAGAGCATTCACTATCCATTATCCGAGTGAGTGCGCTCAACTGTTTTCCTTACTCCGGTGCACCTTGCCTTTGCAAAACAGCATCATTCACATTTTTGTTTTTCCAGCACATCAACTTAAAGGTATCGTTACTCGGCATGACGTTAGAACAATGTCGCCAACGATCTCGTGGGCGCGCGGTCGTTTCCGACATAGTTTTGACATCGTTGGTGAGATGTCACACGTCTAGATATCATGGACAATGCATCAACAATGTTGTGAGCAGGTATCGTTCGCACAACCCAGCGAACGGTCCCTGCTCATTGCTATGAATGGGTGAAGTCGTCAATGACATCGTTATCATGGTGTCACACACAAGGATATAGCAGGTTGGCTGATCGTTGATCGAGTGGTTTGAGAACATGTTCTCAAACCTGCGATCACCGATCCAACGACTTATCGTAGTTGAATCTCGGTGTTACATACAAAGACGTCCTAATGATGTCGCTTGAACGACTCCAAATCCATGACGTTTAAGCGATATTGTTAACGATGTCGTGCCGTGTAACGGGGCATTATGTCGTACCTGTTACCAATCTTGGGCTGCTCTTATTTTTTTTTTTGCTTTTTTTTTTAAAGACCCAGATTGGTGACTTTTTGAAATATCATCTAGTAACAAATCTCCTCAGAAGGGTCCTTAATGCCCCATGAAAGGGCCCAACTTTGTAGCAAAAATTGGGCCCTAACATCCTGTTTGTGGGATACAGAGCAGGATCCCACAACCATTTGCAGTCATTTAACAGGTAAAGTGCAAGATATCACAAGGCAGACAGGTGACATTCGACTGCATCACAATTTTTCACACGCACCCATACGCTTCTATGGCAGCGTATGATCTGTGACTCGCAGCAAAAGGCAGCAAGCTGTGATTTTTCCCTCACTACGATTGTGACTGAAGAAAAAATAGCAAATGAACACTGTCTGAGTGATTCATAATGATCCGAGTGCAATCCGATGTTTTATCGGATTGCACTCGTCCGTTTAGGGCTGCTTTCACATTGCGATTTTTTTCTTGTCTGTGGGGGTTCCTATTTTTTTGCAGGACCCCACGGAAAGGACAGGATCGCATGTGTGCCTCCAAGTGCCATTTCTGTGTCAGGGTCCATGATTTTCACAGAAAGGACACTTTCACTTCCACAATGTTTTTACATACATTGCGGAAGTGAAATTAAGTAAAGCAAGGGTTAAAAACAATAAAAAATCTCCTCACCTCTCCGGCGTGTCCCATGATGCCTCCATTTAGCTCCTGACAGCTTAAGGACCGGGTGGGGCAGAGCAACTCAATCAGATGATCGGTCACATGACCGGCATCAGCTGAGCAGGTTATATCTCCTGCTCGCCGAACAGTTTTGGCGGGCGGGAGATTTAAACCGCTCAGCTGATGCCGGTGATGTGGCCGATCAGCTAATCAGGTTGCTCTGCCCCGCCAGGTCCTTGTCGGGAGCAAGATGGAGGCATCGCGGGACATACCGGAGAGGTGAGGAGAATTTTTTTTTTATTTTTAACACTTCTTTTACTTAATTTCACTTCCACAATATATGTATATACATTGCGGAAGTGAAATTAGACAGTAAAGAGCAGTTTTAGTTTACTGAGCATGCTCAGTACACTAAAATCGGGTTCGAGAAACGATCAGCTGTTTTCTCGGACCCATGCTCCATAGGCCCCAAGTTATTTGCCATGGATCATGTCGGCTCCAATTTTCTCCGATTTGGCCCGCTGTGCCCAAAATCAAACCAGTCTCCGATTTTGGGTGCAGCAAAAAATCGGACAGAATCGGATCTGACACAAATTGGATGGAATAAGGCCAAATCTGATTAGATCCGTCGCCCATAGGGATACATTGGGGCCAAATTTGATCCGTGGCTGTCCATTTTACAATGGACAGCCACGGATGGCATAAAATTGAAGTGTGAAAGTGTGGCGCCCCACTATGCAGGTGCCACAAAAGGGGTACTGCACCCGTAAAAGAGGTGTAGTCACCCCACAAGTGGATTTATGGATGGTAGGAGGATCCCTAAACCCACACCCCACACTAGGTCACACGGTGGGAGGGAACCCGGGAGGGGACTTAGTCACCTCCAGGGGGCACTAGAGTCAGTCTAGAGTAAGTCTAGGACTCGAGGAGAAAGGAGTCAGACGGTGGGTCTGGACCAGATAAGGAGCGTCTGGGACAGGTTTACCAGGAGCAAGGAAGGTTACCTCAGCTGAGGGACCCAGGGAAACAAGAACAGATCCCAGAACCAGAGAAAGGAGCAAGAGGCTCAGGCGGGAGTTCACTCAAAGTAAGAAACCGGGTACCGGAGCCCACACCTGCAGGGACCTTCACGGCCAGTAAAAAATCCGTAGAACGCGGTATATCCAGATATGGCCCTGATTCCTTAGCACCCATTAGGGGGGACCAGATATCACGACGCCCAATTGTGGTGATCAACAGAAGGTTTTCCCAACGGGAGCAAGGGGAAGGAAGAGAGACAGCAGGAGGTCAGACTACTCTATACAAGGTCAGGCTTCACACCGCTACTGGGTGGCGAGGAAATAAGAGGAATAAGAAAGGCATGCATTGGAGGTTCCGTCTACCTAACCAAAAGATCCGCTTGCAGCCACCCGAAGCCACTTGTCATTATAACACCTACTGCACTGAGACTGTAATGACTGCAAAGTTCCAGTAAAGTACCCAGTGAAGTAACTCTCGACTCTGCTGCATCTTTCTTTGCATGAACTCACTTCTTCCACAGATTTCCTGCCCCGGAGGTCCCAGTCCTGCCTGCAGAGGACTAAACCATCTGAGCCGCATTACCACTGACCTCCGGAGGACTGGAGCGGCGCTGGTGATACCTCACCAGGTACTGCAGGTGGCATCACGAATAAACTTTATCATATATTATTTTCCCCCTACTCATTGACCGCCAGGGCCACAGCCTCAGGCAGCCACCCGTGACCTCCAGACTGAGCCTGAGAACTGAGTACCCTGCCCTGGGTGAGTCAAAAGCACCCTAACACACAGTAAATCTGAGGCCTAAGGCAGATAGATAGATAGATAGATAGATAGATAGATAGATAGATAGATAATCTAATGCCTTAGAAAGCCAATAAAGGCAGAAATCATCTCAAGATTGTGTGCTGCAGCCTTTTTTCACAAATATTAGATAGATAGATAGATAGATAGATAGATAGATAGATAGATAGAACAAAAATAAGAGCAACACATAGAAGAAAAGGATGCTTCAAATGCCATTACTACCTTGCAATATTTCAATTGCTGTATATACCAAAAAAAATGAAACAGGCAGCACTAAAAAATAATGCAGTAACAGACCTTTATTGGCCCTGGTGGTTCTGTGGCAACATTTCAAATTAAATAGAGAAAGATTTTATTTAAATTGAAATGTTGCCACAAAACCACCAGGGACAATAAAGGTCTGTTACTGCATTTTTTTGAGCGTTGCCTGTTTCATTTTTTTTTTATAGATACATAGAACTCACCAGTCTCCAGCTCTCCTGCTGCTTGCTTCCGGAGCCTCCTGAATATTTACTGCAATGACTGGCAATGGCCAATCAGAGACAATCACTCTCTGTGAAAGCATCTGTGACTGGCTGATGCACGTAGACTGTGCTCCCACACTCTGTACCAGTGACTGTGCTTGGTTGCCATACACATTAATGTCACGTTAATGTATTGTAACCAACCTGCTGTCATAACGTAAAAAATGGTAACCGTGTCACCATGGTAATCGTGTCAAGTGTCCATGTCAGCATGGTAATCGTGTCAGCTGACCAGAGACAGGGCTGGAGCTCTCAATGCCATCAGTGTGTCCTCAGAACTCGTGTTGATAGGATGTTTCCTCCAACAAGACACAACTTTCAATGCAACAGAGATGAGTATTCTTTGTGGGACCTCGTGGATTAGTGTCTGAGGGTATGTTGTTGGGACTTTTAATAAATGGGTCAATGAGGGTTGTCAGTGTGTTTTATTTTAAATAAAGACATTTCCTGTGTGTTTGTTTATTATCAATCCAATGCTTAATGACAAGCAGTCAATACTCAACTGTCGTTAACCCCTTCTATCACCCTGATGTCACTGCTTCAAGGCATCGGGGAGAGCAGGTTAAAAATCCAGGAATTGGCACTTCTAACGAATGCACCAATTTCTGGGGTGGCTGTGGGCTGCTATTCTATAGCTTGGGGGGCCCAATAACTATGGGCTCCACCAGGCTGAGAATTCCAGCCTCCAGCTTCCTAGTTTTACCTTGGCTGGCAAATTAAAAATTAGGGCAAAGCCAATGCAATTTTTTTAATTATTTATTTAAATAATTAAAAAAAAAAAAAAAAATGGGCTCCCCTGTATTTTTCATTGCCAGCCAAGGTTAAACTAGGCAAATGAGGGTGGCAGCCCGCAACTGTCCACTTTATCTGTGCTGAGAATGAAAAATACCGCAAATCCATACATATTTTTTCCCATTAATTATTTATTTTATACACTATGACAACAGGTTGATTGCCATACATTAATGTGTATTGCAACCAAGCACAGATATTGGTACAGATTTTAGGAGCACAGGGAGTGATCGTTTGTGATTGACCATTGTCGGTCAGTACAGTGAATATTCATAAAGCTTAACGAGCTGCTCTGGAAGTAAGCAGCAGGAGAGCAGAAGACTGGTGAACTCTATCTATATCTGTCTGTCTATATGTCTGCAGTCAGCTGTCGCAATTATTATGGTGACATGGTTCAGCTCACCGTGTCACCATGGTAATCATGTCAGCTGAAGAACACTTGGACCTGCATAATACCAGTGTGGAATCATCCAGGGTCACAAAAAAACCCAGATTTGGTCAGACATGTTTTCCGCCGGATCACCGTCAGACAGAAAAACATGAAACTCTGAAACTAGCCTTACCAAACAGTCTAATGATGCTACCTATACATTTCCTGACCATTTTTTGTTTTGCAGTGTAGCAGTGTAGTGTAGCTGAATGTATTATCCCACTAAATGGTCAGTGCCATTAGGGAATAAAGTTGCCAAGCAGGGGGATATTTGATTTGCAAAACATTTCAAGGTGTGTAATGATTCTAAATAACATCCACTTGAATGCCAGGACCCAAGATTCCCTAGAATAAGATTGCCAGAGCATCAAGGTATTTATTTTGTTTCCCATTCCAACAGGTCTTAATCCGTTTATATGAGATGTGTTGCAAAAAAAAGTTTGTTTTATAAGGGCCTTACTTCACAAGTTATGAGACTTAGTGGATCTTCTGCTAACATCTTGGTGTCAGATGCCTCAGAGAACCTTCAGAGGTGGAATCCATATTCCAAATAAGTCATTGCATGTATAGAGACCTAACCTATCGTGTTGGTCTACATTGTATACCATTGGTCAACAACACTGGCTATGTTTTCAGTAGCCGGCACTAAGGTCATGTTTGCCTTGCACACTGGATTGATTGCAAAATAAATCGTGCAACAATTGGCACAACTGTGTGTGGGCCCACCACATCATCAAGTGTCTACTGTACATTGTATTGTCTGTCCAAGTGACAAATTGGATTTAAAACATTCCATTATAGAAATTACAGTGTTTGATATCTTTATGGAGTCCAAAGGAAATTACCTAGATTACAAACACAGTTTCCGACATAACCAAAAGACAAATAGACACCTGAGCTTATCCAATATCGCAAGGTGTTAAGACATATTATTTGTGTTATACGACATGTGGTGTCACATCGCACAATGAGCACTTCATCTTTGATTTTTTTTCATGCACAATTCAAAGCTTGCATTCTTGCAAACCTCTGGTGTAAAACCATGCAACGGTATGAGAGATGCTCATATCATGGCTATTTCTAAAGATATTTGTAGTCAATAGATCTTTTCCAATAGTGGAATATAAAATCATGGGTTATGCACAATTTACCCACAACAATGCAATATGCTACTTATTACGTAGAACAGTGAGAATTTCTAATAGTGGAAAATAAAATCATGGGTTATGCACGATTTACCCACAACAATGAAATATGCTACTTATTACTTAGAATAGTGAGAAGTCATGGGCCCTATATGTGAGGATTATTTTATAAGATAGTAGGGAATTTTAGAAAGGTACTAAAATAGTTTATTTCAGCATTTATTACAGAATAACTTTCAAGACTACACATACAGTTGTGGCCAAAAGTATTGACACCCTTGCAATTCTGTCAGATAATACTCAGTTTCTTTCTGAAAATGATTGGAATCACAAATTCCTTGGTATTATTATCTTCATTTAATTTATCTTCAATGAAAAAACACAAAATGAATTGTCCCAAAGCCAAATTGGATCTAATTCCACACCAATGTTAGAAAAATCATGTGATGCTTCTCTAATTTGTGTAATTAACAGCACCTGTAACTTACCTGTGGCACCTAACAGGTGTTGGCAATAAGTAAATCACACTTGCAGCCAGTTGACATGGATTAAAGTTGACTCAACCTCTGTCCTGTGTCCTTGTGTGTACCACATTGAGCATGGAGAAAATAAAGAAGACCAAAGAACTGTGAGGACTTGAGAAACCAAATTGTGAGGAAGCATGAGCAATCTCAAGGCTACAAGTCCATCTCCAAAGACCTGAATGTTCCTGTGTCTACCGTGCGCAGTGTCGTCAAGAAGTTTAAAGCCCATGGCACTGTGGCTAACCTCCCTAGATGTGGACGGAAAAGAAAAATTGACGAGAGATTTCAATGCAAGATTGTGCGGATGGTGGATAAAGAACCTCGACTAACATCCAAACAAGTTCAAGCTGCCCTGCAGTTCGAGGGTACAACAGTGTCAACCCGTACTATCAGTCGGCATCTGAATGAAAAAGGACTGCATGGTAGGATACCCAGGAAGACCCCACTTCTTACTCCGTGACATAAAAAAGCCAGGCTCGAGTTTGCCAAAACTTACCTGAGAAAGCCTAAAACGTTTTGGAAGAATGTTCTTTGGTCAGATGAGACAAATTTAGAGCTTTTTGGGCAAAGGCATCAACAAAGAGTTTACAGGAGAAAAAAGGGACATTCAAAGAAAAGAACACGGTCCCTACAGTCAAACATGGCGGAGGTTCTCTGATGTTTTGGGGTTTGCTTTGCTGCCTCTGCACTGGACTGCTTGACTGTGTGCATGGCATTATGAAGTCTGAAGACTACCAACAAATTTTGCAGCATAATGTAGGGCCCAGTGTGAGAAAGCTGGGTCTCCCTCAGAGGTCATAGGTCTTCCAGCAGGACAATGACCCAAAACACACTTCAAAAAGCACTAGAAAATGGTTTGAGAGAAAGCACTGGAGACTTCTAAGGTGGCCAGCAATGAGTCCAGACCTGAATCCCATAGAACACCTGTGGAGAGATCTAAAAATGGCAGTTTGGAGAAGGCACCCTTCAAATATCCATTACAGTCACCAGACAGGTGTACGTACTACCTTAATACAGGTTAGGACTAAAATCCTCTCCTGAAACCATTAAAGTCACCAGACAGGTGTACGTACTACCTTAATACAGGTTAGGGACTAAAATCCTCTCCTGACACCATTAAAGTCACCAGACAGGTGTACGTACTACCTTAATACAGGTTAGGGACTAAAATCCTCTCCTGACACCATTACAGTCACCAGACAGGTGTACGTACTACCTTAATACAGGTTAGGGACTAAAATCCTCTCCTGAAACCATTAAAGTCACCAGACAGGTGTACGTACTACCTTAATACAGGTTAGGGACTAAAATCCTCTCCTGACACCATTAAAGTCACCAGACAGGTGTACGTACTACCTTAATACAGGTTAGGGACTAAAATCCTCTCCTGACACCATTAAAGTCACCAGACAGGTGTACGTACTACCTTAATACAGGTTAGGGACTAAAATCCTCTCCTGACACCATTACAGTCACCAGACAGGTGTACGTACTACCTTAATACAGGTTAGGGACTAAAATCCTCTCCTGACACCATTACAGTCACCAGACAGGTGTACGTACTACCTTAATACAGGTTAGGGACTAAAATCCTCTCCTGAAACCATTAAAGTCACCAGACAGGTGTACGTACTACCTTAATACAGGTTAGGGACTAAAATCCTCTCCTGACACCATTAAAGTCACCAGACAGGTGTACGTACTACCTTAATACAGGTTAGGGACTAAAATCCTCTCCTGACACCATTAAAGTCACCAGACAGGTGTACGTACTACCTTAATACAGGTTAGGGACTAAAATCCTCTCCTGACACCATTACAGTCACCAGACAGGTGTACGTACTAGCTTAATACAGGTTAGGGACTAAAATCCTCTCGTGAAACCATTACAGTCACCAGACAGGTGTACGTACTACCTTAATACAGGTTAGGGACTAAAATCCTCTCCTGAAACCATTAAAGTCACCAGACAGGTGTACGTACTACCTTAATACAGGTTAGGGACTAAAATCCTCTCCTGACACCATTACAGTCACCAGACAGGTGTACGTACTACCTTAATACACGTTAGGGACTAAAATCCTCTCCTGAAACCATTACAGTCACCAGACAGGTGTACGTACTGCCTTAATACAGGTTAGGGACTAAAATCCTCTCCTGAAACCATTAAAGTCACCAGACAGGTGTACGTACTACCTTAATACAGGTTAGGGACTAATATCCTCTCCTGACACCATTACAGTCACCAGACAGGTGTACGTACTACCTTAATACAGGTTAGGGACTAAAATCCTAACCTCTTGTGATCTCAACAGTCACCACACTGGTGTACGTCATACCTTGATACAGGTTAGGGAACTAAAATCCTAATCTCTTGTGATCTCAACAGTCACCAGACTGGTGTACGTCATACCTTGATACATGTTAGGGACTAAAATCCTCTCCTGAAACCATTAAAGTCACCAGACAGGTGTACGTACTACCTTAATACAGGTTAGGGATTAAAATCCTCTCCTGAAACCATTACAGTCACCAGACAGGTGTACGTACTACCTTAATACAGGTTAGGGACTAAAATCCTCTCGTGAAACCATTACAGTCACCAGGCAGGTGTACGTACTACCTTAATACAGGTTAGGGAACTAAAATCCTAACCTCTTGTGATCTCAACAGTCACCAGAGTGGTGTACGTCATACCTTGATACAGGTTAGGGAACTAAAATCCTAATCTCTTGTGATCTCAACAGTCACCAGACTGGTGTACGTCATACCTTGATACAGGTTAGGGAACTAAAATCCTAACCTCTTGTGATCTCAACAGTCACCACACTGGTGTACGTCATACCTTGATACAGGTTAGGGAACTAAAATCCTAATCTCTTGTGATCTCAACAGTCACCAGACTGGTGTACGTCATACCTTGATACAGGTTAGGGAACTAAAATCCTCTCCTGACACCATTACAGTCACCAGACTGGTGTACGTCATACCTTGATACAGGTTAGGGAACTAAAATCCTAATCTCTTGTGATCTGAACAGTTACCAGACTGGTGTACGTCATACCTTGATACAGGTTAGGGACTAAAATCCTCTCCTGAAACCATTACAGTCACCAGACTGGTGTACGTCATAAATTGATACAGGTTAGGGACTAAAATCCTCTCCTGAAACCATTACAGTCACCAGACTGGTGTAATTACTACCTTGATACAGGTTAGGGACTAAAATCCTAATCTCCTGTCACCACTACAGTCACCAGACTGTTGTCGCTGTATACAAGCAAAATGCGCAAGGGCGTTGGCAAGGAAGAATGAAGTGAACGTGATGGTGGTGCAGGCAGAGGCCGAGGTCATGTGCAAGCACTAATTTCGCAACAACAAAGGGGCACATCTATCAGGAACCTGGAGCAGTTTGCCAAAGAAGAATGGTCTAAAATTCCAGCAGAGCATTGTAAGAAACTCATTGATGGTTACCGGAAGTGGTTGATCGCAGTTATTTTGGCTAAAGGTTGTGCAACTAAGTATTAGGCTGAGGGTGCCAATACTTTTGTCTGGCCCATTTTTGGAGTTTTGTGTGAAATGATCAATGTTTTGCTTTTTGCTTCATTCTCTTTTGTGTTTTTTCATTGAAGACAAATTAAATGAAGATAATAATACCAAAGAATTTGTGATTGCAATCATTTTCAGGAAGAAACTGAGTATTATCTGACAGAATTGCATGGGTGTCAATACTTTTGGCCACAACTGTATCTTAGTTCAATACAATAATGCTATTCAAGCCTACAAGATATGTCTGGTCTACCATCATGCTGCTATAGGTGTCATCAAGGAGGCATCAAGGAGGCATGCCTCTATTGACAAATCAGCTTTCAAATGAATTCCAATGAATTCTTCTTGATCCCATCGAACAGAGATCCCTAACCGTTCTGGCCTTGAAAGCCACATCCAGCTCTGAAAGATGATTGCGAGCCACATTTAGCTATGAGAAAGGGTCGTGAGCCACACCCAGCTCCCGCCCCCTCATAGTAGTGACACCAGAGCCCCCCATCACTGATATGATGTCAGCAAAAACTTTTCCCCCGAGATCACACTGAGGCAGTGTACCAAGATCCAGGAGTTCCTATCTTACTCCTATCCAGATCTACTCTTCTAAGTGGTGCTACTTACAAAATTCACCATCTGGATATTTGCTCTTCATGGCAGTTTGATAGACCTTGTGTAACAAGCTGAAAGACTGTCATGAGCCATGAGTTGACTGCTTTGCAGTCTGTATATTGAATGTTGTTAATTTCCTTTGAAACATTAAGTGTTAATGTCAGTTCTTTCTTTGTTGCTGCTGAAGTCTTTCATCAGATCTTGTGGTTGATTATATTCCTTTACCCTTTAAATACCGACATGACCCATAACCTGATATTCGTTGTTAGAGTTCACTCTCTGCCAGACCATCCTGCTGTGTGGTAGTAGCTCTCTGCTTTTCTGAAGATTTCCTGGAAACCCGCTTGTTCTGCCTCGGAGGGCTGATACCCATTTCCAAGTATCCTTAGGCTATGTGTTTGCGATGCAGATTTTAGAAGTCAAAAATCTGCACCTTCTGTTAGAAATATGCACCCGAAACATCTTTGTGCCAATGGTGCATTTTCAACAAAATTTTGCCTGGATTTTTCATGTGGATTTTGCTGTGTTTTTTTCAGCAATCTAGTTTTACATGTCTGGTAATCAAAATAAAGAAGAGCCCTTTTTTTCTTTATTATTTCTTGCTTTGCTGTATTTTTAGTTTTCAGATTGGTACAACTAGGCAGCTGGGGACTGGAATTCTCAGCATGGGGCAACCCAAGCTTCCTGGTCCACCCCACTTCGCAGCCCGCAGCAGCCCCTGAAAATAGCGCATTCATAGAAGAACAATTTTCTGACTTTTTCAGTTGCCCTCATGCTGGTGTCGAACTAGGTAATAAAGGGGGTTAATGCCAGCTTTGTATTGCGAGCTGGCACTAAGTCCAAAGTTCTTTCTGGCCTATGTTAGACCCAGGCCATTAGGAACCTCTAAGTAAATAGTAAATAACACACTACACAGAGAATTTTTTTTTTATTTGAACAAAAGACACAAACACATGCCTCATTTCCATCTTTATTACTCTCACATAAACCCTCCACGATCCTCTGCAGTAACCATTCATGGTGGGACCAGAAACTGAGTGAGTTTCAGCTCTCACTGTGAGCGGGTTGACGTCACAACCTGGCTCACCTGCGTTCAGCTAGAGTGACGCTGCTCAGCTCTGACTTCATGTGAACTTTTCCATATCACAGTGGGACCTGAGACTAGTGAGTGTATTATTTACTATATACTTAGAGGTTCTAATGGTTGGGTCTAACATTGGCCCGACATCATGAACCTCGGGCTTAGTGCCAACTGGCAATATTTAGCTTGCATTAACCTCTTTATTACCCTGTCTGCCACCACCACAAAGCAGCAGGTACAGTCGAGTACAGCATCAGGAAATGGCATTTTGATGAATGCAACATTTTTGGGGTGACTGCAAGCTGCAATTGCCAGTGGGGAGCAGAATACTTAATATTCCTCATGCTGAGGATTCTAACTCACAGCTACCTAGTTGTACCTCGCTTGAAACCAAAAATACAACAAAGCTGTCATTTTTTAAAACTTATTTCAAGAAATAATAAAGAAATAAAGGTCACCCCTGTATTTTGATTACCAGCAAGATAATATAGGCAGCTGGTTGTGGGTGGCAGCCTGTACCTGCCTGCTCTACCTGCAGCAAATACTGTGTTCACACTGCTGCATACTTGCTGCGTATTTAGGAACTCACATTGAGTTAGTGTGGGTGATAACTGTGGCAAAATATGCGGCAAGAATTGACATGCTGCAGATTTTCCTTAAGCAAAACTCGCCATTACTGCTGTGGGAAAACCGCAGCATGAGCACAGAACCTCTAATTAACCATACACTTTGCAGGGAAGGTGGGGAAAAAAATGCGGGAAAATTGCAGCAAAATAAGAGGGAAATCTGCAGCGTGGGCACATAGTCTTATTGTTATTTCCCCAGTCTGTCTTAACCTATCCCTGTGTTTTATTTTCTGCAGTGGCAAGGCTAGTGCCCTCGCTCGCCAGTGAGCTAGCAAGGGTTATCGTATGTGATAGATAGGGACAAAGCATGTGACAGGCGGCAGGGGAAAGGATCAGGGTGTCAGGGCAGAAAGGGACAAACACAGGCCATTGTCAGGAGGTGTTCCCATCCCCTGCTCCCTACTGTTAAGGCTTTCCTTCCCCTTTTTACCATCCTGCTGTCCATTTGTGATGTGGCATACTGCTGACATTTTACCTGTCTGTACATGATATTAACAGCGACCCACTATATTTCTGTGTTTTTATTACTGAAGCTGCAGCAGCTGATGCTTTTGCATGCCTGATACAGACCGTCCCTGAGGAGGTTACTGGTTTACGTACTCAGGTGGTGCAGCAGTTGCAACAAATTGTTGGGTATCTGGCCTTGGCTCATGCCTAGGCTGTGCCTGAACTCAAGAAATCTCTCCCCAACAGATTTTCGGGATGGAGAGTTACATTTATGGTGTTTAGAGAAGCCTGTAAGTTGTATTTCTGGCTCTGATCTTGTTCGTCAGGGAATGAAGAACAGTGCGTAGGGATTGTAATCTCCCTTCTTGAAGGGGATCCCCAGACCTAGACCTTCCCCCTGTCGACCGATTCTCCATCTTTGCAGTTGGTGGATGAGTTTTTTACGACTTTGACTCATGTGCATGGTGAACCTGATAGGGTGTCTCTTGCTGAGTCTAATCTCTGTAATCTTAACCAGGGGACATGGCCAGTTGAGTACTACTTCTCAGGAGTCAGTTCTGCTAGAGTCTGTCAGCTAGACGTCAGGTTGCTCCGGTCTAACATGCTACTCCGGAGTTGTTGGACGCTGCAATGTCCTTTGCCATCAGGGTAAACAGACTCCTCAGAAAGAGTCCCAAACCAACCTTGCCCCTGTTGTCTTCCTGATGAGGAGGTTCCACGGGTAGTATTTGATGAAACTATGCAGTTGGCAGGAGTTAACCCCCTTACTAGACCACCTGCAGTTGATCAGGTAAGGGGGTGCATGTTTCTATTGTCATACTGATCAATTTATTAAAGTCTGTCCGCATCACCCCAAATTGGCTGCTCAGCCTCAAAAGTCGTGTCCCTCTGTTTTTTTGAAGGAGAGTGCTTATCTTTCCTTCATTTCTAGGTCTCCATTTTCACTTTCAGCTGAAGTGGTGATCGGTAGTAAAACTGAGACTGTGACGGTTCTTGCAGATAGCAGAGCTGGAGTCAATATGATAGATTCATGCTTTGCTCAGACCCATGGTCTCATATTTAAAGCATCAGCAGGATTTATTCCTATCTCTGCTAATGGAAAAGAATTTCCAGAAAATGGTGCATATTGGGATATGACTTTCAGTGAATCAGCAGCCACACAAACGACTAAGACACCTCTTTGCTATTCTTCTAACAACCTGCTGCACACAACACCCATTATACAACAGGAGCCCGCACACAGCTCCCAGTACACAGCAAGAGCCCGCACACAGCCCCCAGTATACAGCAGGAGGCCATACACAGAGCCCAGTATACAACAGGAGGCTGCACACAGCCCCAGTATACAGCAGGAAGCCATACACAACCCCCAGTATACAGCAGCAGGCCACACACAGCCTCCAATATTACAGCAGAGGTCACACACTGCCTCCAGTATACAGCAGAAAGCCAAACACAGCCCCCCGTATACAGAAGGAGGACACACACAGTCCCTAGTATGCAGCAGGAGACCACACACAGCTTCCAGTATTTCAGAATGAGACCACACACTGCCCTCAGTATACAGCAGGAGGCCACACACAGCCCACAGTATAAAGCAGGAGGATGCACACAGCACCCAGTATACAGCAGGAGGCCGCACACAGCCTCCAGTATACAGCAGGAGGCCACACACAAACCCCAGTATACAGCAAGAGGCCACACACAACCACCAGTATACAGCAGGAAGCCACCCACAACCCTCAGTATACAGCAGGAGGCTTGTTGGCCTTCTGTTGTCACTTGGCACCTATGGCACATGCTAAGCCAGTTACCAACCTACTATGTCCTGGTAGCCACCATATACTAAATAAAACAGCAGGAAAGTTTTGTGTTACAAGCTAATACTTGACAATGTAAATCTTTCCATAGTCTGGAAAATGAAGCAGTCCAAAGATGACACCGTAATTGGTAGTGAAGAAATGTTACTATTTAGAAAAATAATTTTACACAGAACCGGTAGTCTTTAATTTAACCCTCACTTTTTACGAAGCTCTGTCAGTGGATGAACTAACACAGATGTCATGGACAACTTTCCAGCATGCTGGTACTTTTCAGGTTGTCAGTAGTTTTTGTTGCATAAAGCAGACTAATTAACAATTTACTGGGTTAATATTATCTTAAATATGTGTTTTAAGATCTATCTTTGTCTATTGGCAGCAGTTGCGTTGCTCACATTAAAAGAAAAAAAATCTCATTGCACTGATCAAAGGGCCCCCGAACAAACCAGGCCTTATCCTGACAAGAGGAGTGTGCAGCGCAAATCAGCTCAGAACATTGCAGTGGGTGGATTTACACCAATAATCAGGTTTAAGATCGGATTGCAGTGAAGTCAGCATCTGGTTTAAGGTATAGAGACTAATTAGGCCAGGTGCTTCCTGTGCATGGAGGAGGGGGAGACAGGACGGGAGGAGAGGAATATTTCAACTAAAAATGCTTGCATGACTGCGAAGAATATTCAGCTGCGTTCTCTCAACAAGTCAGTTAACAGTTCCAATTCATGACTTAGAAACACAAAACGTAGTCATTATGGAAGCTATAAACGGTATCCAGTACGACGCCCGCATATGTAACAGGAATATTAATTTCATATGTTCCTCCCTATAGTACGGCAAATATTTGACCAACTGATGTAGGTGTTGTCTCCACTGGTTTCTATTACCTAGTTTATTTTTTAATTTTTCTTGAATTAATTACTGTGCTATTCAAATATTTTAGGTGGGTGTGGAAAAATGCTGCAATGTAAGAGTGCTCTCAAAAACAGGCGTGCTAACCGTTTATTTTTTATTAATTAACAAAATGCAGAGTGAATTAACAAAAGAGAAATATAAATCAAAATAATATTTTGTGTGGTCACCCTTTGCCTTCAAAACATCATCATATTATCAATTCTTCTAGGTACATGTGTACATAGTTTTCGTAGTAGCTCGGCAGAGAGGTTATTCCAAACATATTGGAGAACTAATCACACATCTTCTATGGATGTAAGTTTGAGTAAGGCTGGAGTCACACTAGTGTATGTGTAAGAGCCCATGAGCAGGGGACCTCAAATGTTTGATATGGCACGAGGGTGCAGGGGCCGGGTTCTCTTGGTAATCTACTAGGCTGATTGTTCCCTGCTATCTACCCCCACAGAGTGTCCACAGTCGTTGGATAGACTACAAATACAGGTCTCGGGGATAACAGTTGCTTTTACTTCATCAGAAACGAGGAAATCCAACATGGAATAGCTGTTTCACTGTCTCACGTGGGTTGGCCATGGCAAACACAACTGAAGTTGTGTTGAATGGTGAAGTGCAATTGGGGTGCTGAAGCTTTAAAAGCACAGATTGTTCTTGGTGTAATGCTTGGATACTTTTATAGGAAGGTTCAGAGTCTTTTGTAGATTAGAGTGGATGAGTAGGTATAATAAGAAGATTGTACAGACCTGGAATTTGGGGATAGTTTCACAGCTAGTCACAGCATGTGCAGAAGAACTTGGAAGTGTCGAGCCCCAGACCCTGGGGTACTCGGGTATCAGACTGGAGGGGTTTTCACGGGGATGTCACGGGTGGCAGTGCCTGAGCCCGTGGCCTGGGTGACACTTCAATAAGGGTTATGTACAGGGGATAAGCGTTTGTTGTCATGTGATGCCACCTATAGTACCTGGTGATGGGTCACCAGCGCTGCCACAGTCCTCCGGAGGGCGATGGTATCGCAGCAAGGGTAGTAAAGCTCCCTACAGGTGGAGCTGGACCACCGGGGCAGCGTAGAGAAAAGGGGCAGCTTGGAGTGGGACTTGTGGCCAGGGTAAGAAGCAGTAAGGCAGTCTATAGGGAGGTTGGGGACGGAGAGGAATGAAGCACACACTCTGAAGAAGTCTCTTTTACCTTTTAATGGTGGTATTCACAGGTAAAGATGTCCAGAGCACTGTCGGGTGACCAGTTGCACAGTGAGTCTCCACAGCAAGTGGGTATAAGGCCTCCTCAGTTTCCCTGCTGTCGCTGAAGCCCTGTCTGTCTGCAACACGACTGGCCTCCTCACTTTCTCTGGTCCTCTCTCTCTCCTCCTGCGCGGTCCACGGGTTACCCTCTCTGATCACTGCTGTGTGTTCCCCACACTACGGTGTCTGGCTCCCTCTTTCTGGGTACGCAGGGGAACCAGGTGAATGAAGTCTCCATGGTGTGCCGGGGTTTTCTGCAGTCTTGGAGTAATCCTGCAGGTGCGGACCCCTGAAGTCCGGTACTTCTTTGGTGAACCTCCTCCGGATCCTCGCTCCCTTGGCTCTGCTCCTTGCCTTCTGTCCCCACTCCTAGGCTTGGCTAAGCGTAGAAGGGCCACTCCAGGTCACTGGTTCGGGCCTAACCGCGGCACCGACCACCAGGATGTCTTCGCGGCTCTCCTAGCCTCTACACACTCTAACTAACTCCTCCCCAGCAGCAGTATTTATAGGGGATCTCACCTAAAGTCAGTGAGTGTAGCTCCCCCTACTGTTCCGGGGTGGAACTTGTTGCATGTAGTTGGTACCTGCTGTGGAAACCCAGCTGTGCAGTAGGGAAGCCTGTGGCTACCTGCGAGAGCAGGGCGCCACAGAAGCAAGTGTAGAAAGTTGCCCAGCGCGCTATGGAGACCGGACGGCTGGTGCATGGATGAATGGCGTGCAAGCCACTAATGTTGTGATAGGATGGAAGACCCTCAAACTTTCCTAATAGGTGCAATAGGTTCTTCTGTATACTCAGTATGCCCTACTGTCTGAAGGTGCATGTGTAGATCTTAACAGTGAGGATTCAGGACAGAAAGTCTTTAGCATACTGTCTGTGGAAGACAGAGAGGGATCCTAGGCCTTCGGCCTGGCAGGAAATGTTGTGGTGAAGGGACGGATAAACTTCCAGGCCCAAGGCCTCGAAGTGCTGAGGAGACCCCCACAAATGTGCTCTGCTCCCTGAGGAGTCTTCGCCAGACCTGGGGAATTCCAGCTCTGTCTGTCTAGACAGAGGCTGAAAGTAGCTCCACCTATTGTGCCATGTGACTAAGTCAAAGGCTAATAGGACAACACCCAATATACACTTTAAATTCTTACAGTTTAAGGCTACGTTCACACATTGCGTATTTTGGTGCACTTTTTTGTGCGCGTTTGTCAAAATACGCAATGTGCTTTTTGTCTGCCGGCAAAGTGAATGGGAAATTCACTTTGCCGTGCAGACAGTGCGTAAAAATACGCCCGCGCTTTTATGGGAAAAAGTGCCTGCGTAAAAAGAATTACCCTTTTTCCTATAAGGGTGGCGCTGCTGCATCTGACGTCACAGAGGGGGGGGAGAATCCTGATTCCTCCTTCCCTGTGTGACACCTGTGACCGCCCATTTGATTTTGCAGTGTATTAATATATACTGCAAAATCAAAGTTAAATAAAGACAAATGTATTAAAAATAAAAAAGAGTTAAATACTTACCTCTCCGACGGGTGTTCCGGTGTACGGGAGCCAGGAGCCGCCACTGGAATGGCCCTGCTAGGACCTGTGGTGATGTCAGAGGGCATTCCGGTCATGTGATATGTATCACATGACCGCGAGTGGCCCATCAGTGCCCAGAACGCCCTCCGACATCACCACAGGTCTTTTTCCACTCGGAATCTGCGGCTGCTCACCGGTCCTGGCTACCGGACACCCGCCATCCACCTGCAGGAGGGTAAATATCCATGTTTATTATTTTAAAAACCTCTGGCTTTATTGACTTTAGATTTCACAGTGTATAATAATACACTGTGAAATCTTTAGGGGCATACACAGAAGTGACAGAGGGGAGGAGGAAGTAGGATTCTTCCTCCCCCTGCAGCACATAAAAACGCGGTGCATGAATGCACCCTCGTATTTTGTTGTGCCTTTTTGCGTGACCAAAAAATCGCGGTAAAAGGCGCAACAAAATACGCAATGTGTGAACGCAGCCTAAGAAACACATGAAAAATGCATTAAATATAAATGGATGCTACTGGAAGTAGATATCTAAAGCTCACAAATAAAACGAATAGAGGGGTAGCTAGGGAGTGAGTTGTAGTGTCCAGGAGCTGCTCACTGTCCAGATGTACTAAAAGAATATATATCTGTAAAAGAAGCAAATGCAAATAGAGTCTTATCTTTATATATAAGGAAGGCTCTGAAGCCGCTCAATGAAACTGCTCACCTGTTCAGGTTGTGTGACACACAACCAGCACAAAGCACATGAGATAGCTGCTGCGAGACACACACTTCCACGTGCAGTGTAGTAGGCAATCCTGGGATTCAAAAGGAACAGTGTGTTGTAGGTCTGCACTGCTACAAAAACCACGAAGCCCAAATCGTCAATTTATCAGGGTTTATTGGATCCATCCAACACGTTTCAGAGCCTGCTATGCTCCTTCATCAGGGAGTGCATGGAGACAGACACAATCTGGACCGGGGCACTACATATGTGTCCAATAAAATGAATCTCTCCATCTCCTCCATTGCCAGTCTCTGTGTATATTACATGACATCTGAGTGCAGTGTGATGTCTCACTTGCACTCATAGACTTGTATGGGTGCAAGTGAGCTGAGACTCACTGAGAATTGCAGCAAGTTGTGACTTTTTTCTCAGTCCGATCAGGGCTAAGGAAAAACTTGCAGATCTGAGCTGAAGCTAGGGGCATACATAGAAATTATGGGGATAAGAAAATAAGAACATCTCTTTCATCTTTACAGGCATTTCAAAGTAATTTTCCTCCTATTAAAGCCACTAGATTCTCCTTTCTTCAGCCATAAAGTAAAATGTCAACAAAAGTGCCAACAAACACTGTATGATACCACACAGTGAATTCCTCCATAGTACCCTCCACACTCATAGTATGATGACCCTACTGTACCACTCTCAACCTCCCAACTACTCAAAATATGGTGACCCTAGCACATTATGATCCCCAACTGTGACCTGCCACACAGTCCTCCATGCAGTATAACAGGCCTACATACAGTATAATGGTCCTTTCTATCCCTCCAAATAACATAATGGACCCCACAAAGCCATCTGCAGAGTATGGTGGACCTCACACAAATCAACACACTGTATAATTGCTTGCATAAATTTAATGACCCTAAATAACCCTCCATAAAGTGGAAAAGCTCCCACATTGCCCTCCAAATATTATAATGGCCTCCACAAATTTTTACCATACAAACTGTATGGGATTGAAAAGGGTTACAGGCATAATGTGATTCATGATAGTTACTGGTGGAATCTGTGTTAGACATTATCTAGTGGGGCACTATAGTATAGGGAAAGTAAAATGATATGTCAACCTGGGGGAGAAAAAACCAAGGTATAAGGATACACAAAGTATGGTGAAAATATAAAGGATGTAAGACAGGGGGACATACCACTGTATAGGGATCAGTTAAGTGACTCCTGTCCTGAAAGGAAGAGAGGTTCCAATAAGAAAACAATGGAGGTATATGCACAGGACGGCTCATAGTCAAAGTGACTGAACGATATTAGATATTGTCTAACACAGATTCCACCAGTAACTATCATGAATCACATTATGCCTGTAACCCTTTTCAATCCCATACATTTTCATATTTACCATTAAGCATTTTGTGATCTGCCCTAGTTCATTAATGTAACTTACATTTGTAAAGTCTATCTCAATAATACCTAGTAATTCACCTATTATAGGGTCAGTACCCAGAACAACCTACTAAAGGATACATATGTACCTTCTAAGTACACTCTTTTTTCTTAAGAAGGTATATACCGATTTTTTCTATCACTCTAAGTTTTACAACCATTAGCTATTAGCCCCTTATCTTTGTTCCCCTATATTTGTCTATTTCTTCACTTTTCCCTCTAATCCTTCACTCCTCACATCTACAAGCCACTCAGTTCACCTTTCTCACATCACAATGTTTCCAATCACCTTGCCCCTCAATCCATATCATCACAGTATCATCACTAACACCTCAAGACCACAATCACCCGTCGTGATCCACTAGCATGCAATTTGTATATGACTCTATATGATTTTTGTATTATTGATTTGTATTTTGTACAGAACCATTTGAGGAAGGCTCGTGTTGAGCCGAAACGTTATGATTTACCTTCTTCTGCAAATTAATAAAAAAAACACAAAAAATTCAACTTTCAAATCTCATTTTTAGTGTGCCAGGGTTGTATATTATTTTGGATACCCTTTTTCCCTTGAGCACCTTTTTTAAGCAGTTGAGCCTGCCCTTATCCTTCGATTAATTACTGCAACATACTCCTCTGTGGCCTCCCTGCTAACTCTCTTGCACCACTCTAATCTGTCTTCAACTCTGCCCGACTAATCCACCTCTCTCCTCGCTACTCCCCATTTCTCCCCTCTGCAAATCTGTTCAATGGCTCCCAATTCCACAACGAATCCAGTTCAACCTACTAACACTGACCTACAAAGCCATCCATAACCTGCTTCCTCCCTATATCTCTGAACTAAGCTCCCACTATCTTCCCTCACATAATCTGCGATCCTCCCAAGACCTCCTTCTCTTCTTATTCATTCCTCACACAACTGCCTCCCAGATTTCTCCCGAATATCTCCCATCCTCTGGAATTCTACGCCCCAACACATCCGATTATCTACCACACTCGGATCCTTCAGACGGAACCTGAAAACCCATCTCTTCAGGAAAGCTTACAGCCTGCAATAAACACTGTGCCACCTTACCACCACCAGAGCTGCCGCACCCTCTCCATTAACCTGTAGAATGTAAGTCCCCAAGGACAGCGTCCTCTCCCCCCTAAACCAGTCTGTTTTTGTTAATTTGTTTACTGTAAACTATATCTATAATTTTGTATGTATCCCCTTCTCATGTACAGCACCATGGAATTAATGGTGCTATATAAATAAATAAATAAATAATAAGAATAATAATATGTGACACCCTGCTAACCCAGGTAACCACAGGCTCACCTACAGCATGATGGGTTTCCACAGCGGGTACACAGACACAAACAACACCTTCCACCCCGACACAGTAGGAGGAGCTCAATTTGCTGCCTTTAGGCAAGATCCCCTATAAATACTTGTGTTGGGGGCGGAGTTAGTTAGAGTGTGCAGACGCTACAAGAGCTGTGAAGACGTACTGGTGGTTGGTGCTGCATTAGGCCCGAGCCAGTTACTCAGAGCAGCCTCTGCAGCAGTCCTGCAAGGCCCAAGAGTAGGGACAGAAGTCAAGGAGAAGAGAAAGGACAGTGGGGACAGAGGAGCCAGCGTTAGGTTCACCCCCGAGCAACGCACCGGACACCGGAGTCCGCGTCTACTGGAGAGCACCAGGCCCAGTAGAAAATACCGGTACACCGTGAAGACTCTAGTCTCCTGGACATCTGCGCAGTCACATAACAGGGAGCCAGGCACCGCAGATAGTGAAGCAGCGGTAGTCGAGCGAGGGTATCCCGACGACAGCACAGGTGAACAGAGAGAGCAGACGAGGCCAGCCAAGTTCTACATAGGTGGGGGCTTCACACACATGGGGAAAGCAACAAGGAGGCCTTATAACCACTCGCTGTGGAGACCCAGAAGTGCATCCCGAACACCTGGGAGTGCTCTGGACATCTACCTACAACTACACCAGCAAAAGGTAAAAGAACAACCAGCGGTGTGTGAATCAGTTCCTTACCCACGTCCCTGTCAGCCCCAGAGACTGTCCTGTCTTCCAGCAGCCAGGCCAACTCCCTGCTCCATTCATCATCAGCACCTCCATTACTACCGGTGCATCCCTGCCGTTTGCCCCGGAGGGCCAGCTGCACCTGCAGGGAGCTGTACCATCTTTGCCGCTATACCACCACCTTCCGGAGGTCTGAAGCTCAATCACCAGAAGCTGCGGGTTGCGTCTCGTGAACTTTATAAACTTCATTTCTCCCATTTCAATTACCCCTTTTTGAAAGCACACCACCAGGGCCACGGGTCTGGGCAGGCCACCGATGACAACCCAACATCAATTCAGGCCCAGACACCCGTGTCCCTATACCCTGGGCGAGTCATATACACCCCATAGTCCTCTATCTTTTATAATGCATTTCATAGTCCCCATAGTCCTCCAATTATTATAATACACCCCCATGTTCCTATATATGATATAATGCACCTCGGTATTCCTCCATATATTATAATGCAGACCTAATAGTCCTCCATGAATCAAAAGACAACCCAATGAGCCTCTATGCATAAGGTAGCCCCCATAGTCCTCTAATTATTATAATGCCCCCCTATATTCCTTCATTCCTGCAACTTTTCTGATCAAGGCTAATGAAATAATGTAATGCATTAAGAGAGGCTTAGATGCTCATGAGAAGGATTTAACTGAACTAGAGCTGGTGCAGAGAAGTGCAACCAAGGATAATAGAAAAAATTGGAGTCTGGCTCAACAGGACTGGATTTTCCTTTTCTTTTTCAAAAAAAATATAGTGCATACAAGAGAAAAATTTACATGGTCGACATGACCCAGTCAACGCATTTTGATTGCACTAAGCAGACTTACTCAGTCTTACTGCAATACACAGACTAGTTATTGGTGTTAACATTGGGTTATTTAGTCTGGAAGGCTTACGAGCGATTTTATTACAATGTATAAATATATGAGAGGACACTACAGAGACCTTCCTAATGATCTCTTGACACCTAAGCATGCGACAGGGACAAGGGAGCATCCTCAATGTCTTGAAGAAAGAAGATTTAATCATAATCACAAACACAGGATCAGTGGCGGACCTTTACCACAGCCACGTTGAGGAGCGGGGGGGTGATGGTGGCGGCGCGGTCCAAAGGGGAAGGGTCCTGGTGGCGTCGGCTCTGTCCCGGGGGGGGGGTGCTGTGTGGTGCTGGCGGCTCTCCTACCTGAGCGAATGCGCTCCTGGGAGCCGGAGAGGCAGAGGAGACGGGGGGCGGGGTCAGGCAGGGGAAGCAGGAAGCTTTCTGCTTCCCTTGCCTGTCCCTACTCTACTCTGACGGCGGCTTGCAGGGGTTGGCTGGGGGCCCCCCTGCAGGCTTGAAGGGGCCCCCTAGCCGGTTGGGGCCCTGGTGCAGCTGCACCAGCTGCACCATGGTAGTTCCGCCCCTGCACAGGATTCTTTACTGTAAGAACAGTGAGACTATAAAATTCTCTGACGTATGATATTGTTATGGTTAATTCACTATTAAAATTAAAGAAATACCTGGATGCCTTTCTTGAAAATATAATATTACCTGTTATGTAAACTAGGTTCTATTATATTGAGTTAATCCAGGGAACTAGCCTGATTGCCATACATGGAGTCGGGAAGGAATTTTACCCCCAATATGGAGCTTAGTATTTTCCCTATGGGGTTTTTGTCTTTCTCTGGATAAACATGTTACGCTACAATAGAAAAAATTCAGAATAGGGAGTATCATGCAAAATTTCAATCTTTATTGGACATTCAACACTAAACAGACTTTAAAGATAGTATAAAAACAATAGATAGTGGTGACACATTAGATGCCCATGGGCAATTACAATATTAAAGGAATACATTTATTTACCAATTCATTTAAAAACCCATAGTGGGGTGTAATAGTTCATATAAACAAGAAAAAAAATCAATATTTGTTCTTAGATCTATCATTTTGTAATATATATGGATGCAAAATGTCAGTCCCTGCTCCCGCCCATGCGCTATGTACCACATGACGGCTGGCTGATCACTTCCAAGGGGTGGGAGTCACACACGTGCGCTCTGAACAAGAGAGACTGCGTGATTGGGCAATTATTGGAGGTAGCTAGTGGTGATGACCTATTTAATTCCCCTGGACTACTGGGTGTAATGTTGTGAATTCATTGATGAAGAATTCTGGTTGTGCGCTCCCTCCTGTGGTTGCTGTTGGTGATGCAGCTGGCTGTGTTTTGGAGATTTCTACAGCTGATCCTGATGATTGGCAGTCTGCTTCGGATTGGAGCATATAGGTGGTTGGAGCTTATCAATCTCTGCCAGTTCTAATTATTTCTGGAGGTGTCCACATCTCTCCCTGGTTTCTTCCTGCTCTGCTGAATCCTTGCAAGCTATGTGAATGGTGTTTGGTTATTTTGTGGTACACATGTTGTGTGCTTGAGGATCTGCTTATTACTTGTCTTGCTCTGAGTTGTGGGTTGATATTTAGTCTGCATATTTGTTTACCTGCTCTCAGTTAGGAAGTTCTCTTCCTAGGTATGAACCGCTATTCACTGTTGTCTGCAACTTCCAGTTCTGCTGGTGTTAGAATCTATTTATTCTAGTTTGATTCACAGACGTTCCTGCAGATATAGAGGGTGGTGAATCTTAGCAGACTCAGGGTTATTTTCTGGTACTATCTGCTGTTGGAGGTTTTTGATAGTATTTTTATACTGACAGCATTAGTATTCCATCCTGTCCTTACTATCTAGCTAGTGTGACCTCTTTTGCTAAACTCTATTATCTGCCTGTGTGTGGTTTTCCTCTCCTGTTTCTCAGTCAATATCCGGGGGGGGCTTGCTATTCTTTTGGGGTTCTGCTCTGAGGCAAGATACACTTTCCTGTTTCCACCTTTAGGGGTAGCTAGTTCTCCGGCCATGTCGAGGTGTCTAGAGCATGGTTAGTTACACCCCACGGCTACTTTTATTTGCGGTATTGTCACAGTGTAGGGAATAATGATAAGGGAATGGCAGTTACGGGCAGGGTGACCAGGGAAGACTAGTCTTAGCCTAGTCTAGGAACCCTGAATGGCCCTGATCCCAAAGGTATCTCTGATGATGAGAAGGTTCGGGCCTCCAGCCTCTCCCTAAAACTCTTCCACCAGCCCTGTACTATTTCCCCCTCACCTCCCTCCACAGAACTGGGATACAGCAACTCCAAAGGAAAGGACATCAGCCACACAAACACACAGGTCAGCACAGCACGGCTTCCAGGCATAGAGTGAGACTCTATCAGCAGCACCACCTGGTTGAAGGAGAGGCTACTTAAAGGCTAGGAGGAGGGCAGTTCAGGTGAGTCACACATTAAACCCTCAACCAGCAGTTGAACCTAATAGTGAATGCAGTTCTGGAGTATAACACAGGAGGCAAAGACCCTCACAACAGTTAACCATGCAGCTCTTAAAGACAAACACATACATAGCAGCATCCAGCAATGTCAGCGCCAACTAAGCATGTGACAGGTATTTAGTGAGGGACTGCAGTCAGTACAGTTGCCAACTACTTCTGTGAAGTCTATGTTATTCCTAGGTTATCGGATCATAACAGTGTAGTAGGAACAACACCCCTGAAGAAGCTGTATGCTACCAAGCACTGATGTGAAACTTACATCGGGTCTCTTTCCTCTCATCTCGTGGTGACCAACTGTGACCTTACCTTTTATAAAGCAGAGCTCTATTATGGGTATGTTAAAAGTCTTGTCATAATTGCATATAACTTGAAAATAGTTATGCAATGATTGCATTTTCTTAGCTGTATGTTCCTGTTTATTATTGGTGACCCTTGTTGGACCATACTGTTTTAAGAGCATATAACTGTACAGGCACTTTCTAAGAGACATTGCAGTACTATTTTGGTGCTTATATTTCTGTCATCTTTATCTAATTAAAGGTACTGCCATTTTGCATCCTTATGTATTATAAAATTGATAGATCTAGGGCCAAATATTGAATTTTTCTTGTTTGTATGCACTAATATATGGTACCCCACTATGGGTTTTTCAATTAATAGGTAAATAAGTACATGCCTTTAATATTGTAATTGACAATGGGAATCTAATGTGTAACCACTATCTATTGTTTTATACTTTTAAGTGTTTTTAGTGTCGTATGTCCAATAAAGATTGAAATTATGCTTGATACTCCCTCTTCTCTAGTTTACTCTATAAATGCAAGGAGTATGTACTTGCAGATAACATCCCCTCTAACATAAGATACTATGTGGGTGGTTACGTTTCACATTATTATTATGTCTATATGGACTGTGTTACTAATGTTACGCTACAAGCTGAACTCAATGGACTTAAAGTCTTCCTTCAACGTTAAAAACTATCAAACTATGTATTACAATGCATCCCCAAAGTCCTCCATGTACAAGGTAGCCCCCATGGTTTTTCCAATTATTATAATGCGACTCCATGTTCCTCTATGTTTTGTAATGCACCCCCATAGTCCTCCAATTATTCTAATGCATTCCCACTTTCCTCCATATATTATAATGCAGCCCCATAGTCATCCAATTATTATAATGCACCCACATGTTCCTCCATGTATTATAATACACCTCATAGTTCTCCAATTTTTATAACTTATGTTGCAGGAATGATAAGAATCTGCCTGTATTTTTCAGCACTGAGGGTACTATTAATCTTGATCAAATTAACAAATTTCCTTTACTGAAATATAGCCACAAGATTCAAGGAGCCTCCATCATGCTTTACTGTTGCCTGCAGACACTCATTTGTACCGCTCTCCAGCCCTGCTTGCTGGTGCTTTCAAATATATCACATTTTGACTCATAAGCTCCTGCTGTCAGTTTTCTGCACTTCAGTTCCTATGTTTTTGTGGCTAAGTTGAGCCAGTTAGCCTTATTTTTAAGTCAAATGTATGACTTTTTGACTACAATTCTTCCATGAAGATCACTCCTGGCCAGACTTCTCTGAATAGTAGCTCAGCATAGTTGGATCTCACTCTTTGATGACAGCTCTGACCTGATGCACTGCTGGACATCTTCCTATTTTTAAGGGAAGTAAACATCATGTGCCTTTCATCTGCGGCACCACTTTTCCTTTGCTGACCATTGCGCCTACAATCCTCAACTTTGCCCATTTCTTGGTGCTTCTTACAAAGAACTTGAACAGTACATCTTGAAACCCCAGTCTGCTTTAAACTCTTTGCCCAGGAGAAACATTGCTGATGCTGTAATATTACCTTGTCTTTTGAAGATGTGCTCAGACTTGGTATGATTCGTCAGTAGAAGTAAACTTCCGGCATGCGAGTTTTTAAGCTTCAATTTGAATCGTGGCTTATTCCATAATTTTTCAGTGCATAATGTTATACAGCAATGCAACAACAGCGCTTTTGGGACAACGGATTGCTTTTTGAAGTGTTACAAGCCTTTTACAATCTCTGACTTATTTCTGGAGTCTGTGTTGCAGTGGTATATGACATGTGACTTGAAACTGTGTTCCACATCCTCACCTTTATAGAAGTATACCTGTTCCTTGCCCATATGTAAGCTTCCAATATAAATATTTCTATTTCAACCTACTTATAAAAATGATCAATATCACCTGTTTGGTGTAATTGGTAATTTACACACCTGATCATAATCCTCTAAATCTCTGACCTCAAAGAACTCATGTGCTAATGCTGCATGAAGGCAAAGGGGGATTACACCAAATATTGATTTAATTTAAATTTGTCTTTTGTGCAATCACTTGGAAACTGAATATAAAATAAATCATTAACAACTCTATTTTTGAAAGCATTCATATGTCATCCTAGATCTCAATAAATAAAATATTTCAGCTGCAAACCTTTATTCATTACATAGTGGAATACGGTGAGAACAATTAAACATAAAAATGATCAATGTAAATCAAAAAATGATACTCGAAATCAAAGTGGGAAATCAAATTACAGCTGATCCAACTTCAGTGGAAATGCCTCAAGGAAATAGGGCTCAGTAGTGTGTGTGTCCTCCACATGCCTGTATGACCTCCCTACAATGCTTGGATATGCTCCTGATGAGGCGGTGGATGTTCCCCTAAGGAATCTCATCCTCGGCTTGGATTAAATCATCAGTTAACTGGTGGACAGTCTGTGATGCAACATAGAGTTGGTTGATGGAACGAGACATGATGTCCCAGATGTGCTCGATTGCATTCAGGTCTGGGGGAATGGGCAGGACAGTCCATAACATTAATGTCTTCAGCTTACAGGAACCGCTGACACACTTCAGCCACATGAGGCCTAGCATTGCCATGCATCAGAAGGAACCCAGGACTCAGCACCTGCATATGGTCTCACAATGGTTCTGAGGTTATCATCCAGGCACCTACTGGCAGTCAGGGTACCTCTGGCTAGTGCATAGAGGGCTGTGCGGCCCACCAAAGAAATGCCACCCAACACCATTACTGACCCACTTCCAAACCAGTCATGCTGGAGGATGTTGCAGGCAGCAGAACGTTCTCCACGGTGTCTCCAGACTCTGTCACGTCTGTCGCATGTAGTCAGTATGAATCTTAGGCTTTTTCGGCTGTTTGTTCTCAGCACTTGAAGAGCATCAATAATATCATTAATCATGCTTAAAAATGCAGTGGAAACTCTTCTGTTTTTTTGGTGCATTTTTTAGCTTTAATAAATGTTATGTTATAATATATATACCGTATATACTCGCGTATAAGCCGGGTTTTTCAGCCCAAAAATTGGGCTGAAAAGTACCCCCCTCGGCTTATACGCGAGTCAGTGCGGGGCTGCTGTATACAGCGGTATACAGCAGCCCCCGCATCCCCAGTAATGCAGGGCCCCCCCCTCATGCTCCGGTCACCTGTAAAGCAAATTATACTTATCATTGTCACGCTGCCGTCCGCGCCCGCATCTGCCGACATCGCGATCCTCCATCTTCATGCGTCTTCTTCCTGTTTCCTGTGTTCGTCGCTGCCAATGACGTCATTACCGACGCCGAACACAGGAAACAGGAAGAAGACGCATGAAGATGGAGGATCGCGATGTCGGCAGCGGCGGGCGCGGACAGCGGGACAGTGATAAGTATAATTTGCTTTACAGGTGACCGGAGCATGAGGGGGGGGCCCTGCATTACTGGGGCTGCCTGTATACTACCACTGGGGCTGCTGTATATAGGGGCTGCTGTATACACCAGTGGGGCTGCAATACCACTGGAGCTGCTGTATATAGGGGCTGCAATACTACTGGGGCTGCAATACTACTGGGGCTGCTGTATATAGGGGCTGCTGTATACACCACTGGGGCTGCAATACCACTGGGGCTGCTGTATATAGGGGCTGCAATACCACTGGGCTGCAATACCACTGGGGCTGCTGTATATAGGGGCTGCTGTATACACCACTGGGGCTGCAATACCACTGGGGCTGCTGTATATAGGGCTGCAATACCACTGGGGCTGCTGTATATGCCACTGGGGGCTGCTGTATATACCAATGGGGCTGCTGTATATACCACTGTGGCTGCTGTATATACCACTGGGAGCTGCTGTATATACCACTGGGGGCTGCTGTATATCATACTGCTGGGGCCTGTTTACCACTGCTGGGGGCTGTATACCTGTGCTGGGGTCCACCCTCGGCTTATACGCGAGTCAATAGATTTTCCCAGGTTTTGGGGGCAAAAGTAGGGGGGTCGGCTTATACACGGGTCGGCTAATACACGAGTATATACGGTATCTATTATCTGCTTCCATATATTTGCAACATGTATGGTATATGTTTGTGTGTCTATTTATGGGGGAGTCAAGGGAGTTGATTTTGCAATTATTTGACAGTTGTGCCAAAATAGGGATAAGTCGGAGGTGAAGGAACTTGCAGATGGGTTCAATTATGATGTGATTATCCTTCCAAAACAACAATGAGCAACGGTCGGAGATCAAAACAAATCACATATACCCTTATAATGTCATACCTGCCTGCAAAACAAGTGATCTCCTTAACACTGGTTATGGCATCTGGTAAGTTGCTTATATTTCTAAAGATATAATTCAATATGACCAACCTAGCAATTTTTATGTATGACCCGTCTGTTGAAACAACCCTTCAAATTGGGAGTTCTTTCTTCCCTGTGACAAATGTAAAATGTAAAATGACATTTTCCAAAGTAACCATATACACTCCTCAGTACTGAATTTGCGACACCTAAAAGGAAACAGTTTACATGGCCAAAATATGCTAACATAGCCTGCAGTCTTCAGGATTGTCTCCTATCAAGCACATCTGGGACATTATTGGCCAGCAATAGGAAAGAAACTGCCAATGGCGGATCTTGATGATTTGTGCATGCAAGTCCATTCAGTGTGGAAGAAAATTCCTTAGGCCGGCTTCACACTGCGTGTGTGATCCGATCCGTGGCTGTCCGCTTGAGGCAGACAGCTGCGGACCGGATCAGCACACAGGACTGGGGGCTATTATGGCCTCCGATCCTGTGTGCAGCGCACGCAGTTCTCACTGCTGATAGGTGAGGACTGTGGGCGCCATGGTCCTGACCTGTCAGCGGCTGCAGCTGCGTGCGCTGCACACAGGATCGGATGCCATAATAGCCCCCCAGTCCTGTGTGCTGATCCGGTCCGCAGCTGTCAGCCTCAAGCGGATAGCCACGGATCGGATCACACACACAGTGTGAAGCCGGCCTTAGACAATCATTAATAGCCTCTGAAAGCAGCCAAGGTGTGTATGTATGTATGTATACTTCTTCATGTATGTATATTTATACTCAATATTAAATTAATCAAGATATTTTGGAAAAAATCTCTCCATTTTTCCATCATTTGCTTTTTACCTTTACCAGTTTTTCATCATATCATTATTATGTAATTTCCACAATTCTACAACATTTTCTTTTGGGTGTTGTAATTTCAATGTTGAGGCTTATATCTGCATGTATCTGCTCTTTCTAACATGCAGGTTCAGTTAGTTAAGATTAGGATTTATTTAATGTTGCTAAAACACATAGACAAAGATATTAACCATTTTCATTATCACTTTCTCCTAAAAATGTTGTTGAATGATATATAAACCCCGTAGTCACTGGTCTATGAATTTGAACAGTGTTTTATTTGAATTTTTGGGGGGAATGCAATTACAAGGATGCACAATGAATTGCAAGTCCTCCTTTACACACCAAAAATGTCATTCCTTCTACAGTTTAACCATCATTTTATACTATATTTTCCTTAAAGATGACCTTTTCTTATAACTTCTTCTAAGAAACCACAAAATGGTACAGAAATGAGGAAAGCACATAAGCAAAATAATGCAGTATCCATTCGATATACATTCTATATACATTTACACAGTGTAGAGTTATAGCTGCGTTATTAGTAAACATATGGGACAACCCCCTCTTGCCCAATCATCTGGTCAATGCCGCTCATCACATTAAGTGCCCTTTCAGTTATGCTTCCAGTCTGAAATTGGAGACAGACGGGTAAAGTTTAAGTGAATGTATGTTATTGTTTTCTCTATTAGACAAGATCTGTAATGTTTTCAGCTTCTCAGATAACTCCTCTGTGTTTGGCATCAAGGGACATCAGAGTAATGACAATGTTTTACATTATGCTAAGTTTAACTTTCCAAAACTTTTAAGAGCTCGGAAACGCAATGTATAAAAAACATGTAAGGAAGAAAAATTCTTGCTTTGTCCATAAAACTGATCCTGGAACATTTATAAGACGTATATCTGTACTTGTTTCTGACTTTGAGGTCCTTAGATGCCTCTTAAAAGGAAAATGTAATCAGAAATAATCTACTGTTTAATACAAGCTTTTATGTTAATTTTTAATGCTTTTCTCCATATTACTATCTTTATCTAAAAAAAAAGCAGAAATTTTGCAATCTTCACAGTTGCCACAAATCCTAAGATTTAGACTCACACTTTCTGTTCTTTACAGAACACTTCTCAGAAGTCTCATTATCACCACAGACACAATGACACCTCTCTGTGGGGTGGATAACGCAATATCACACCATTCAGAATAGACTGTCGTAGCTCCCATACTCCAACTGCGTATGGATTTATTGAACAAACAGCAAGTATGATGATGGCTCCTTTAGAGTCTGAAATGTAATCCGTCATGGCCAGACAAACCTAAGGGTACCGTTGCACCTGGACACTTCGGCGGCGATTTCATAGGCGATGCAGGGGCGTGGCCTATCGCCGCCGACAGCGCCAGTGCGTCTCCTATTGTAAAGGGGCGATAATGAGGAGAAAAATTGCCTTAGAGTGGTCGCCTGGTTTCGCAGCACTGCTCTGAAACCAGGCGAGCACTCTGGGGCGAGGTGTACACATCGCCCCATGTAACATGGCGATCGCCGATGTTACAGGCGATACAGGATCGCCGCTGGGGTTTGTGGACACCCCAGCGGCGATGTCGCCTGTAACATCGCCAGTGTGTTGCTGGAGGTATCGCCACATGTAAAGATGCGACGGCGACGCTGGCGGGGCGCCAAAAACGTGCGCGCTTCTGTGCATCGCTGGTGATATCTCCAGCAATGTGGATAGGTGTGACTGTACCTTAATAGTAACATGTGGCCTACAGTTTGGTTTAAAGCTTACTGTAAATGAAAACATTTTACTTAGTATTCCTTCAATATCAACTTTGTACATGAGATCGCATAACTTCCAGCAGGTTTCAGTCCTACACAGCGTTCTCAGACACATTTCCAGCTCCCTCTGTGTTGTTTACGAATCACGATCTTACTGGTCCTGTGAGTCCTAGCACAACCCAGCCCAGCTCAAGAGTCCAATCCATGATGGTCATTTTACCTCTTTGCAGTTTCACGTCTATTCTTCTCATAAAGGAGGGTGTATGGGGGTTGTGATCACTATGGCAACAGTAGAGCATCATGCTCCCAGATGCTTTCATATCTACAACTCTTCCCCACCGTAGAGGAGGGCAATAAAGGGTTTGCCAGTAGTGTCAACAAAGAGCATTGCGCTTTCAGATGCTTGTGGAGACTCCGCCCAGGAAAGTCGACTCAGTTCACATACCAATGTGTCCTGACTCGCTATCTATTAGGCTTGGGGCCTTATCGCTAAAGCACCATCCTCCAGATCCTTCTGCCTGGGGCCACTGGAAGGTTGATATATGACCAGATCATTATCTCACTTTCTGTGTCTTAGTGAAAATTATCACAACTTGGTGTCTTCTTTCCTTTTTGTTGCCATAAGTCACAAATTACATATGGCCTTGACAATCTCTTAGACCATAGGTCTGCTCTAGCCACACAATTGGCTCTATCTGAAGTACCACAGGAAACCTTCACTCTCCTTAGATTCAAACCTCTCCCACATAGTCACAGTTCTTAACTATCTCTTACCCTATTGTCTGGCAAATCACACTGTAATATTGATGAACATTACACAATACATCATATTTCACACTGTAAATTATTTTAAAAGACGCAGCATACAATTTACATGACATTAAATAAGACTTCTCCCGTAGATATAAACTTAAAGAGAACCAACCAGAAGGATTATATGATATAAACTGAAGGTAGTGTGGTGCCCACTGGGACGGGGTACTCGGTACCGGACCGGGGTATCACAGGGGTTATCACGGTGATCTTGGTCCGGACCGTGTCCTGGGCCCACAAGTAAAAGGGTTATTTACAGGGATAGAAAGTCGTGACGCAATCCGTGGTATGTGGTCAGGGGACCACCGCTGCTGCAGAACCTCTGGGATGATGGATAGCAGCTGGTGATGTAACGGCTCTCCACGGGCAGAGCCTGGTCCCTGGGGCAGTAGTGATGAAAACAGTTTGTCAGGGAGAACAGGGTTCACAAGGATTACACAGACTCACGGTTTTGTAGTTTTCTAAGTCCTTTACTGTAGATGGCATTCAGCAAGTACTGTCCACAGAGTCTGTACAGGGGCCAGGTTGCTCCCACCCTGACCGGGTCCTTGGCTCCCTATTCTTGCGCTGTGTGTGTGGCCCTTCTGCCGCTTTAGCTAAGCTGCCGGCCCTTTCTCCCCTCACGGGTACCAGTCTGCTAGGTAACTTGAGTCTTGTCCTGTGTTCCTGACTCCGCCGTGTTGCTTCGCTGTGGTACAGTGAAGATATGTAATCTTCACTAATCCGGTGTTTTCTGTGCTGTTTGTGTCAGGCACAATTTCGGATCCGGTATCCAGTCTTTGCGCTCCTCCGGGGCGAGTTTAGGGTAACTCAGTCCTCCAGATGTGTTCCTTTGTTTCTCCTATCTCCGTTCCTCAGACTTTGGCCGGCCTGGAAGTGGACAGTGGACCGTGGGTTGGGCCTAACGTAGCCCTTTTTTCACCCAGATCCTTTCCCTCAGTCCTCTCAGGAACTGAACTGCTCACTTCCTCTCCACACCAGAATATATAGGGAAGCAGCTTTAGCTTCCCTTCTGGCCTGGAGGCGCTAGTGTAGTGTTGTGGGCTGTGTGGGGAGTTAACCCTTGGTGTTGTTACTGTGGTACTTTAACCCCTGTGGTGCCACAGTAGTGTCAGACAGGCACTGGCATGCTGAATGAAAGTGCACCCTTACTTTGAAGATTACAGGCTTGCTTTTAAAAGTGTCATCAAACTTTTTGAAGTCAGTGCAGCAGGGTGGGATTAATTGGGTCAGGTTTAGTATTATTCCTCCTATGTGGGCTTGTCCCAGCTAGATGCAGAAAAACTCCCTCCCTTTCATTCATGCTGTCATATCCCAGCGCCTATGCAAAATACAATGTAAGCCATTCAATTTCTCTTCACTAAAATGGCGTTGGACATCACGAATGCGCATAGCATGATGCCCATCGACATCTTAATGAAAGAGATCCCCTGTGACTTGCCACCTCCCTCACCTGCTTTTCCTGTGCTTGAGATCACAGGAGCACGTGGTCAGAGAACTACTAGAGCAGGAGACCCCGCTCTTTCTCCTGTCTCTCTTTGTGTCTCCTGCCATCTGTGAGGTGAAATAGCACTGAGCTACTGGTGGGGGACAGCATTTGTGCTGTATAGAGTGGTGCAGATGATCGCAGCTTCAAGTCCACTAAGGAGACGAAAAAATGAGTAAAAAGTGAAAAAAAGAAAGTATTTAAAATATCGAAAAAACACAATCCAAAAGTTCAAATCACCCCATTTTTGCTCCATTGAAAATAAAAGAATAAAAAATAAAAAAAATGCACATATTTAGTATTGCTGTGTTCAGAAATGTAGAACCTATCAAAATATAAAGAAATCAATCTGATCGGTGAACAACGTACTCAAAAAAAATTAAGAACCCCGAAATTAAGCGTTTTTGGCTCAACAACTTTTCAATAACATGCAATAAGAGGCCATCAAAACATCATGTCTACCCAAAAATTGTATTTCTAAAAACGTCAGCTCAGAACGCAAAAATAAGCCAACACACAGCCCCAGATCCCGAAAAATGAAATGTAATGGTTCTCGGAAAATGGTGACAAGTGTGCCAAATTTATTTTTTGCGGAGGGGACAAATTTCAGAATCTTTTTTCACCAAAGAGATAAAAGAAAAAACTATACATTTTTGGTATGTACAACCTCACAGTAGCCTGGAAAATCATATAGTCTGGTCAGTTTTATCATATAGTGAACATGATAAATAAAAAACACCACAAATTTGGAATTACCCTTTTTTTCTACCGTTTTACTGCAATTAGGGGCCTTTCACACTAACGTTTTTGTCCGGATTAAAAAAACGCAACTGCCGTATGTGCCTCATAATGGCCGCACTTGTGGTACACTTGAGGCAAGCTCCATGCATTGTCTATGGGGTTTGCGGCAAGTGAAGTATTGCCACAATCCGGCACTTGCGGCAGTTGCGGCTGAGAAAAAAACGCGGTCAGCTGTGTTTTATTGTGCAGCCGCACCTGCCACAAGTGTTGGATCGAGGCAATACCGCACTTGCCGCAAGCCCCATTGACAATGCGTGGGGCTTGCCTCAAGTGTAGAGCAAATGTACCGCAAGTGCAGCCGTTAGGCAGATACATTTTTTGTCCGGATTGGCCGGATCCAGACAAAAACGCTAGTGTGAAAGGCCCCTTAGAATTATTTCCCCATTTTACAGTACGCTATATGGTAAAATGAAAGGTTTAATTCAAAAATATGACTCGTCCCGCAAAACACAAGCCCTCATATGTCTATATTGACTGAAAAATAAAAAGTTATGGCTCTTGGAAGTAGAGGATCTAAAAAGAAAATTGCAACAAGAGAAAAAAAGAAAAAAACAAGGTTTGAAGGGGTTAGAGTACCACTGCAGCGGGTTTTTTTTCAGCATTGTAGTGGTGTTTTAAATGTAAGCCCCCTCCCCCCACCAACTGTCTTATACTCACCTTCTGGTGACTTCACCTTTTACCAACACTACACAGGTCCCGCCCATGGCGCCATCTTGTGACTGTAACTTCTGGAGGGAAGCTTTAAATACAGCAGAATTTCCTGCAAAACAGGAGCAGAAAAAATGTGGCAAGTATGTCGAGCCCAGTGGGATGAGGGTACTCGGTACAGGACCGGGTCTTTACTGGGGAAGTCACGGGTGGTCCTGGTCCGGACTATGTCCTGGACCCTGGCAAATAAAGGGGAATATTTACAGGGGATTGTCAGTCGTGACGCCACCCACTTGATGCGGCCAGTGATGGGGGCCGCCGCTGCTGCAGAACCTCCGGGGATGATGTAATGGCAGCTTAGGTAGTATAGTTCCAGTGGGTAGAACTGTGTTCCCCGGGGCAGTAAGGGTTAAGTCTATTGTGGAGTGTGTAGCACACTTACTTTGCAGACGCTGCAGGGATCTCTCCTCCTGGCTGGTGCTGACAGGCTGTATCCTGTATCTCCTGTATGGAGAGAATCACTTCATGCAGAAACACAAGGGAAGCAGTTCCAGGGTTTTCCAAAGCTTTACTCTCAGTTCTTCAAGTCACTTTACAGTTCAAGTACAGTTCTTACACAGTTCAAGTACACGGGCACATTCTCCCTCTCCGGGTTCCCTTTGCTCTGCAGCCAGGTCTCTCTCTCTGTGACCCCTCACACAATCTGCTATGTCCTTCCCGGGCTGTTACGTTCTCTCTTTACTTCGTGTTGTGCGACACTGGACAGTATGGCGGTGACTCGGGCTCCTGTGAGTCCTACGTGTGTCACTGAGCTTCCTGTCTTTGGGTAGGGATCTCAATCTGAAACTCAGACCCCCCGTCGTGTTGTTTGGGGATGCCGGGTAAACTACGGTCCCCTCTAGAGCCGACACTCTACTTCAGCCCAGCCTCCAGCAGTCCTCCAGCACAAGGCTCTACCAGGCTCCTTTCTCTCTGTGTCTCTTGGTATATAGGAGGGCTACTCCGCCTGCAGTAGGTTGCTTTAGCTGCGTTTCTAGGGCCCTGGTTACACCGTCCCTCTCTGTCCTCTCACACTCATGGGGATCCGGCTCTGGATAGGCTTTCTCTCTCCTCTGGCTCGCACTGGCTCAGTACAGATTCTGCGTTCCTTATGCCCTCACTCTTCCAGGACGTGTGGCTTTCTCCTGCTCAGCTTCAGCTCAACTTGCTGCTGTTCTCTGGCCTGTTCTTAGTCTTTGCATCTCAGCACCCTGGGCCTACTGAACACCTTCCTCCTCCCCCTTCACTACATACTCTCAAGTCACCTGACTACGGGTGTGCCCAACCCACTCCTCTAAATCCACCACCCCTCAATCTCATAGAGTCTCTAATCTCAGGGTTTGGACGCTGCCTCCTCCTACACGTGGGTATGTGGGCTGTGAGGGTGTTGGTGTGCAACAAGTGTCCTACCTGCCTGGCTGCAGTTCCCTTTGTGGCCTCCTGGACGCAGGGGAGCCACAAGTACTCTACATGTGACATAATGCGCCATGTCAGGTGCTCTAAAGTCAGCTGCTGGCCACAGAGGATCATGAGAAGGACCATGTCTACCAGGATGGGGGATACATATATATATATATATATATATATATATACCAGGAGGAGCATGCAAACCAGGATGGAAGGGAGATATATACACGTAATCCAGACTTCCCCTTGGGATGTGGACACATTAGTTTTAACAATCTCCCTCTTTTTTGTATGATGGATTTTTTCATAATTTGGAATAAAATTTATATTTTAATTCACCTAACGAGTTTCTTGATTTTCACTTTTTCTGCTGACTGTGCAATACTCCCACTCCAGGGTTGTGGGGTACTCGTTACTGGGCCAGTTCTTGTGGTTCTTTTATGGGATGTCAAGGTGGCCACCCGGCTCTGTGACCCTGGCGGTATCAATTAAAAGTTATGATGACAGAGGGGGCTGAAAGGAAAAGGGGTATTCATGATGCTACCTGCGGTGTACGGGCATATGTGGCCACCGCTGCTGCAGAACCTCTGGGGACGATGATCGTCAGCTTAGATGGTTTCGCTCCCTGCAGGCGGAGCGGTTCCCCAGGGCAGTGAGTAGAGAGGTCAGTTTACTGTTATTGACCGGTGTTCATTGGGTCTTCTCCTCGGCACCTCTGGATGTCATGCGGCCTTTGCAGCCGGTGGTCGCAGCTAAGAAAAGTCTCACACTCAACTGTTAAGGTACCTTTACACGCCGCGACGGCAGGCTGGATACATCCCGCTACTTCACGTGCACGAGCACGCTCAAACGGTTACAAACGGTCAACGCATCACCTTTACACGCCGCGACAAGATGCGCTACGCCACGCTACATCTATAGCTAGCTACATCGCTGGGTGTCTCAAGTAGCCAGCTGTAGCTCATTTACACACCGCTACAACCAGCTACTATGGGCGTACCTGGTGCAGCAGGGACAGCACATAGGCGTGCTCCAATTGTGGATTACGAGACGTCCGTACGCTGATAGGACAAAGCAATAATACCATGATTGGCCAGGCATCGCAGGAGGCTGATTAATATTTGACGCTCGAGCAATTGTGTAGTGTGACTCGTCAGCTCCTTAAATATGCCGCCCTGTGCGGCGACAACCAATCGCAACGCACCATCTTCCACCAATGATCGCACATGGGGCGCGGTAACACGGAGCCAGGGTCACGCCTTAGCTACATCGCAGGCTGTCCCGAGTTCCCTTCCGTTGCTTCTTTACACGCCGATACAGCTCGCTACCATCGGCGTTGTAGCCATCAGTTTTCGAGCAGAGCTAGGAAACAGATGTATCTGTTGCCGGCTGTATCGTCACGTCTTCAGACGCCGCTACGACGGGCTACATTGGCGCTACAAGCTACATTTGTAGCCTGTAGCGGGATGTATCCAGCCTGCCGTCGCGGCGTGTAAAGGTACCATTAGAGTTCTGTACCTTTACTGTAATGTTTCAACCAGGGCGCCAGGTGCTTCCCTCTGCCAATCTCCGGTTTCAGCGGTTTCTCTAGAACTGGGACAGTGTCAACGAGACCCCCTTAGGTGTTCCTTGCTCCTACAGTGTTTCTTCCTCTGGTGGTACTCTCAGAACCCCTAGTTTGTCTTGCCTCTCCTCTCAGCACCTCCGCACACAGAGCTCAGATACTGACAGCCACAGGCATTTGGTGGTACCAAGTCCTAGTACCACGCCGTGTCCCGAGCAACCTCCCATAAAACACAAAACTCACAAAATATTTTTTTTTTTTCAAAAAGGAACAAATGAACATAAGCTTACTTTTCATCCCTTTCAGGAGGCAAGCACTCAAACGTTTCAATAGTAAGAGAACACGAGTCTATTCAAGTCCCGGGATAGAAAAATGATAAAGAGCAAAAATGTACATATAATAAAACGTTCTCAGTCCTGCGGGTTGCAGCACCTCTTAGCCTCCAGCCGGGGCTCAACACAATTCTTAGGGTGGCTTCACACTTGCGCTCCCTGCTCCTGCGTATTGCAGCGGGGAAGCGCAAGCCGAGCGCAGGCACCGCGCGTCCCTATGTTTAACTTGAGGACACACGGTGATGCGCTCGGCTGCGGATTGCCATGTGCACCCATTCACTTCAGTGTGTGATTTGTATGCATGTGGATGCTTGGTACCTGCAAGGGACTGGGTACTCAGGTCTCGGGCGGTTGGATGCAGTGATGTCACGGGTGGGTGCCCGAGCCTGTGCCCTTGGGTGACAATGAAAAGGGGTATATTTACAGGGATTAAAGTTATTGTCGGTTGTGATGCCACCTGTAGTTCCAGTGATGGCACCAGCGCTGCTGGGACCTCCAGGGCGATGGGCGGCAGCAAGGTGTTGTAGCCCTCTACAGGCAGGGCTGAGTCCCCGGGGTGTTGGAAGTAGCAATAGGAGCCAGGAGTATCAGCGACATCGGCCATGTCAGAGACTGCTGCTGAACACAGAGAGCCTATCTCTAATGAGGTCCTCAACCAAAAGCTAGATGCCCTGACGGACACTGTTATTTCCATAGCTAAAACAATCAAGGAGCTGCGAAGGATCCAAGCCTGCACCCAAGATCGAGTTGGCAACCAGCAAGGAGGATGTCCCGTGCATGAGGCCCAGGAGGTACCAAGCGACGAGAGGACGACTCAGTGACCGCTATCAGCCGGATGGACAGCCCATTTGCCGGCCTTGTCAGTAACCAGGTCATTTTGCCCGGGAATGTGCTTAAAATGAGGATTCCCTGCCTCTTCTCAGGAGTAAACTCTCAAGGTCCTTCAGCCTGGTATGACAGATTTGTGGGAGGATGTCCGGTCATCCCTACCGTGTTGGAAGGCATTCCCTTCAGTGCCTTGTTGGATATCGGGTCCCAGATAACATCGATTCCACATGTTCTTTACAAAAGGTACTGGGCTGATTCAGACATTAATAGTGGTCCAACTGACATTGTAGTGAACGTATGGGCTAGTAATGGTGAACTAAAGCCACAAGTTGGCTTTAGAGAAATGACTATTCAGATTGGGAATGTAGAAGTGCAGAACCAGGGTGTTATAATTGTAGATATTGACCGGCGAGAACGTGAACCAGTAATGTTACTAGGAATTAATGTAATTGAAAAGTGTTTTTCCGAGGTAGTTACTGTCTTACAGCAGATCGCCGAGACTGCCAAAACCGGACAGCAGAGGCTTCTGCACAAGGAAATAAAAGCCCTGATGATGAAACAACAGGTAGAAATATCAGGAGGTGAAATCGGCAGTGTATGCGTAAGTGATCCAATATCCATAGTGATACCTCCCAAAACTGAAATGTTGGTCTGGTGTGGAGCCGGAATAGGCATTAAAGGGCAAGACTACCAAGCCCTGGTAGAACCCGTGTACTCAGACAGTAGACCCACTATACTAACAGTCAGAGGAGTGGTTGAGGTACACCGGGGAAGAGTGCCATTACGCCTTCTAAATTGCGGGGAAGATGAGGTCACATTATCAAAGTATGCTACCATGGCTAAATTATTTACGGTTGATAACAATGCCATCCCAGCCGTCGAGCCCTTGAACCCATCAAGTCAGGAGGATGACAATGGCTCAGGGGAAAAGCTGGAGGATTGGTGCCAAAAGCTACTTGTGGGTACCAGTTCTACACCTTCCCATCAAAAGCATGGAGTATACCGGGTTTTAAAAGAATATGAGCAGATATTCAGCAAACACCTGTTAGACTTTGGGCAAATTAAAGGGGTAGAGCACACTATAGCCACAGGTAACCATCAACCTATAAAAGAGAGGTATAGACCATTACCACCTGCTCACTACCAAACCACCAAAGACATGCTCAAAGAAATGAAAACTGCAGGGGTATTAAGAGACAGTTGTAGCCAATGGGCAGCACCTTTAGTGTTAGTTAAAAAGAAGGACGGGACCATGAGAATGTGTGTAGATTACAGGCAGATCAACCGCATCACACATAAGGACGCATACCCGTTACCGAGGATTGAGGAGTCATTAGCTGCATTAAAATCTGCTAACTACTTTTCTACTCTTGATCTGACTAGCGGGTACTGGCAAGTTCCTGTGGCAGAGGCTGACAAGGAGAAGACAGCGTTTACTACGCCGATGGGCCTCTGTGAGTTCAATTGTATGCTGTTGGGACTCTGTCACACACCCGGTACCTTCCAACGTCTGATGGAGAGCTGCCTAGAACATAAGAATTTTGAAACTGTCCTCCTGTACCTAGATGATGTCATAGTCTACTCTAAGACGTATAAGCAACATCTACAAGACCTGGCTGAAGTGTTTAAGGCCTTATCCGGATACGGCATGAAAATCAAGCCATCCAAGTGCCACCTTCTCAAGCCAAAGGTACAGTACCTGGGACACGTCATGAGTTCAGAGGGAGTAGCACCGGATCCTGATAAAGTCACCGTAATAAGGGATTGGCCAAGACCTACTAATGTGAAAGAAGTGAGGCAATTCCTGGGCCTGGTAGGCTATTACAGAAGATTTATCAGAGGGTTCACCAAGTTAGCAGCTCCCCTACAAGACATCCTGGTAGGACAGTCAAAAATGTCTTCAACCCGTAATCCTCCTTTCCAGTGGAGTGAAGAGAGGGAAGACTCCTTCAACAAGCTAAAGTGTGCGCTGACAGGAGAAGAGATCCTAGCATACCCGGATTACCATCAACCCTTCATTCTGTACACGGATGCCAGCAACGTGGGATTGGGAGCAGTACTGTCACAGAAGCAAGGAGACAAAGAGAGAGTTATTGCCTTTGCAAGCAGGAAACTCCGGCCTACGGAAAGAAACCCTGAGAATTACAGTTCCTTCAAGTTAGAACTACTGGCAGTAGTTTGGGCTGTAACTGAACATTTCAAGCACTACCTGGCGGCTGCAGAATTCACCATCTACAATGATAACAACCCTTTGACCCACCTAGACTCAGCAAAATTAGGAGCAGCGATGGATAGCCCGGCTGTCTTACTTCAATTTTGTCATCAAATATAGAATATCTAGAGGGTTGAGAATGCGCACATAGGGTTTTATCCTTTATTGACAGGAAAATTGTGAAAAAATCAGATTTGCTCACCTGGTCCGGTTATGTAGAACACAACCAGCGTAATCGCTCAAACAATGCTTCTGCTGTACTTCCACGAGGTGCGGTGCAGTGTTCAGGTTTCCAACGCGTTTCGGAGCCACGTATCGAGCTCCTTCCTCAGTGTTCCCTGAGGAAGGAGCTCGGTACGTGGCTCCGAAACGCGTTGGAAATAAACCTTTATCACCAGTACTCTGACGTCCAGTGTCGTTGGTGTGTTCACCTCTCTGGCAGCAGCGCGGACAATAAGGTACTTCGTCCAAAAAACCTGGTCATCAAATATAGGGCAGGCCGCAAGAACGGGAATGCAGATGCCTTATCCCGGATGCCACACCTGAAAGACGTGGAAGAGGAACCGGAGGAACTGTAAGAAATTGAGCTACCGACCTTTGATCGTTCTAAGGTAGAAAAGTATCAACCTGGCATCTACCAAAGACAACAGGAGGCGAATCTCAACCCATTAGCACACCATGGATGGGCTGACACCCAGGATAGTGCAATCAAGAAAGCATCCAGCCAGGCAATGCAATTATCATTTTTTTGGAAATTTATTTTTGAATTATGAAGAATAAAATATGAAAGGGGACAAGCCCTTAAACGCTGGACGCGTTTCGGTAACACACCTTAGTCGTCAGCATACAGAGTGCAAATAATCAATACATATATATACCCAGGATAGTGACCCGGCTGTGAAGCTAGTGAAAGAACTGCTTACACAAGAAGGTGTGTACCCCAACCAGAACGCCCCAGCTGAGACCCAATACCTCTGGAAGGAGAGAAGCAAGTTGTTCCTATATCAAGGGAAGCTCTGCAGAAGGCACACCAACCCTAAAACACATGAACTAGTCTGGCAGATAATCGTACCCAAGTGAGACATTAAAATGGTCTTAGAAGCCTACCACGACGGCGCAGGTCATTTTGGATGGAAGAAGTTGGAAGTGCTCCTAAGAGAGAGATTCTACTGGGTTGGCATGAGAGAATCAATTGAAGATTGGTGTAGAAAATGTGGCCCGTGCAACCTTAGAAGGAAAAATCAACAGAGAGCCCCACTCCCGTCCAAAGTAACCAAGCAACCACTTGAGTTAGTTGCGTTAGACCACGTCAAGTTGTCACCAAGCCGGTCAGGCTATGTCTATGCCTTAACCACCGTGGACCATTACTCACACTTCTTAGTGGTGGTACCTGTCAAGGACCTGACAGCGAAGACAGCTGCAAGAGCATTTCAGACACATTTTTGTAGACCCCATGGCTACCCGGAACAAGTCCTTGCAGATTAAGGTCCAGCTTTCGAATCAGATATTTTCCAGGAGTTCTGCAACATGTACGGCTGTAAGAAGATCCGCACAACAGCTTATCATCCCCAAACCAATGGCTTATGCGAAAAGATGAACCATATTGTGATTGACCTGTTGAAAACCTTACCAGAGTCAGAGAGACATCAATGGCCAGAGAAATTACCTGACTTGGTAGACTTGTACAACCATATCCCGGTTAGTTCTACAAACTGCACCCAGCCTACCTTATGTGTGCAAGACCCGGTAAGCTGCCAATTGATTTAGATACAGGAATTGTGAAGCCAGATGCAGAAGTTGAAGAACCCAATTGTGATACCCTACGTCAACAGCAGTATCGCCAAGTACATAGAGAAAAATCTTCAGCGAGCTAGAGCGAGACAAGAGAGAACCTTTAACCAACGTGCTCAAAAACTCCATTACAACCCGGTGAGCAAGTTCTCAAGAGAAAGAGACGCACCAACAAATTAGATAATTAGTGGGAAACCACCCCATATATAGTCCTACCATCCAATTTAAGCAATGCTAAAATGTGTCTAATAAGCAAAAGACGAAGGGAGAACATCAACAGTGGTGTCAAGAGACCATCTTAAACCGTGTCCTGAAACCTTGATGACACCAGAAGTAACGGTACCCGTACAGGTCCAACCTGTCAAAAAAGAAGAAGAAGTATTCCATACCGTATTAGGAGATTTCCCCAAAACATAGCCAAATTACTATGGAGCAGTTGTAGTCCCAATGATTGCTTTCCCTCCAATGGTTGAACCAACACCAGAACCCGTCCAACCAGAAGTCCCAAGACATGATGATCTGGAAGTCGAGCGTGAAGAGGAAGAACCAATTCCTGGTCCCAGTGAGCTTGCCAGTTCTACTGTCAGATCTCCATCTGCAATAGTACCAGACAGTACAGCTAGGTAAATGTCCACCCACACCATCAGGCTAAGTACACCCAGTACACAGGCATTATGCAGATCAGAGCATAGTACCCAGGGTCAGTTACTGGCAAGGTACAAAGATTAAAATGTAAAATTAAATGTGAAATATAAATATGTTTGTGTAAAAGTTTAATAGAACCCGTTACTGTGTAAAGTGTATAGAAAGTATGAGAGTAGCTTGGTGTTAGGTGGCAGCCACGGAGAGTAAGAACTTGGCCTCTGATGCGGTGACCCGAGGGCTTAGGAGCCTACTGCACTTAATCTAGAGACACCCGTACGTGTTTATATGTGTCTTGCAACGTTAAAAAAGCCCAGTACCTACAGAGACTATCCTGTACAAACTTCTTGCACATTCTTGAACTTTACTTATTTATTTACAGACCATATCTACCACGGAACTGGTTGTGGTAAAAAACTACTTGTGTATATTCACCAGCCCCGGAGGCAATGGACTAAACCCCTAGAAGGATTGATTTATTTTGAACTTTTGGACTCTTTTGAATTTTAGTGATTTTTGTACTTTTTACTTTTTAAGACTGCAAATATTAATTGATATGTTAACTGTTAATTTTTCCACAGTCCCGGAGTACTGTCTTTAACTGATGGGGAATATGGCACCCCAGGGGTTAAGAGCCACAGAAACATCACCTGGGTTAACTCCCCACACAACACCGGACACTGCACCAGCACCTCTAGACCAGAAGGGGATGCTAAAGCAGCTCTCTTATATCTTCTGGTCTGAGGAGGAAGTAGTTAGTTGACAGTTGACGGTTCAGTTTAGTGCAGGGAGCACTAGGAGAAGGACCTGTAAATGGGAGTAGTGCTGAGCTCCTGACAGGGACCACTGACTACTTTCAGGCCTGAAGTCAGAGTCTGAAGAGTGGAGTACAAGAAACAGAGGAACATATCTGGGAGACTGAGTTACCTCATAACTCGCCTCAGAGGAGCGCAGAAGCTGGATACCGGATCCGAATCTGTAACTGAAATACGCAGCACAGAAAACACCGGGATAGTGGAGCTTGTAGATCTACACTGTACCTCAGCAAAGCAACACGGCGGGGTCAGAAGCACACTGAAAGACTCAAGTCGCCTAGCGGAGAGACAGGGCCAGCAGCTCAGCTAAAGCAGCAACAGGGCCACACACAAGGCGCAGGAGCGGGAAGCTGAGGACCCGGACAGGGTGGGAGCAACCCAGCCCCGGTACAGACTCCGTGGACAGTACTCTACTAAATATCATCAACAGTAAAGCCTTGGAAAACTTCAAAACCGTGATTGTGTGCGATCCTTGTGCTCAAACCCTACGTTCCTTCACAAGCAGCCATCACCTCCACCGCTACCCCTAACCTGCAACATCCATAGCATCAATCATAGACCTTTACTACCACTGACCCAGGGAACCAAGCTCTACCCTCGGAGAGCCGTTACATCTCCAGCTGTCAAACATCATCCCCGGAGGTTCTGCAGCAGCGGTGGTCCCCTCACTGACTACAACCCGTGGGTGGCGTCACAACAAATTCCCCTGTAAATATCCCCCCCATTACTTGCGGAACCCGGGACACGGTCTGGACCAAGACCGCCATGATATCCCCAGCAGTACCCCTGTCCGGAACAGAGTACCCTGTCCCAGTGGGCTCCACATATATATAATATAGAGGTTGCAGGCTGTATATAATATAGAGGCTGCGGGCTGTATATATTTGGAGGCTGCTGCTGGGCTGCATATATTATTTTGAAGCTCTGCTGTATACATTATTTGGAGGCTGTGTTGGGCTGAATATATTATTTGGATGCTGTGGCAGTCCAGCAGCAGCCTCCAATATATACAGGCCAATGCCTACCACAGCATCCAAATAATAAATATAGCCAAGCACAGCCTCCATATTATATATACAACACAGCCTCCAAATACTATATACAGCACAGCAGCAGTCTCCATATTATATATACAGCACAACACAGCCTCCAAATAATATATACAGGCAGCCTCAAAATAATATTTACAGCAAAGCACAGCCTGCATATTATATATACATCACAGCACAGTCTCCAAATAATATATACAGCACAGTCTCCATTTTATATGTACATTACAGCCTCCAAATAACATATTCAGCACAGCACACCCTCCCAATAATATATACATATTATACATCACAGCACAGTCTCCAAATAATATAAACAGCACAGCCTCCATTTTATATGTACATTACAGCCTCCAAATAACATATTCAGCACAGCACAGCCTCCAAATAATATATATAGCCCATCACAGCCTCCAAATTCTATATACAGCACAACCTCCAAAAAATATATACAATACAGCCTGCATATTATATATATAGCCCTGCAGCAGCCTTCATATAACCCTGCAGCAGCCTTCATATAGCCCAGCAGCAGCCTCCATAGCACAGCAGCAGCCTCCACAGCCCAGCACAACTTCCAAGCAGCCCAGTGACAGCATCTGCTACAAACAGTACATACTTTTTGGACAATGATGGAACCACTGGGCGTGCCATGTTCTTCGATTTCTCCAGTGCATTCAACACCTTACAGCCACTATTATTACGTAAAAAGCTGGTTGAAATGGCGGTTGATGAGGGACTAGTGAATTGGATCATTGATTACCTGTCGGCCAGGCCACAGTTCGTAAGGTTGGGGGCGGCCGTATCGGATAATGTTCGGAGCAGTGTTGGAGCCCCTCAGGGAACGGTGCTGTCGCCATTCCTTTTTACGTTATACACAGCTGATTTTCAGTATAAATCAGACCTTTGTCACCTTCAGAAGTACTCTGATGACTCAGTGATAGTCGGAGGTATTGAGAGAGGCCGGGGGGAGGAGGAATACAGAAGGGTGGTCTCGGACTTTGTTGACTGGTGCCAGGCTAACCATTTAGAACTCAACGTAAAGAAAACCAGGTAGTTGGTGTTGAGTTATGGAAGGTGCATGAAGGATTGCTTACCTATCACTATTGATGGTCAGGATGTGGAGATGGTGGAGAATTTCAAATATTTGGGGGTTCACCTGGACAGCAAGCTTGATTGGAGGTGCCATATGGAGAAGGTTTGCAAGAAAGGGATGAGTAGACTTTACTTCCTAAGGAAATTAAGGTCGTTTAATGTGTGTAGCAAAATGCTTGAAATGTTCTACCAATCTATTGTGGCGAGTGCAATCTTTGCTGCAATAATATGCTGGGGTAGTAGTGTGCACACAGCTGACGCTAATAAGCTGAATAAACTTATCAAGAAGGCTAGTGCGGCGGTGGGTCTACAACTTAGGACTTTCGAGGAGGTATTAGAGGATAGAATCAATAAGAAATGCAATGCTATAATGATCAACAATACACACCCGCTCTATGAACTGTTTGCGAAGCAAAAGAGCACATTCAGCAAGCGTCTAATCCAACTAATGTGTAAAAAGGAAAGATACAGAAAATCGTTTGTTCCGACATCTGTGGGGATGTTTAACAAATGTATAAGTGTAAAGCGTCCCAAAACTATGTGAAGTTCTATGTGTATGGGGGGAATAGGTGAGGTACATGTACCAGTCTACCCACATCTGCTGTCCATATAGACTTATTTTGTAAAGTGTGAAATGTTCTTGATCTTTGTTCTGCTGCTGTAATACTGTAATTTCCTCCGGGATCAATAAAGTTTACTTTATCTTATCTTATCTTAATCACCCATCATACTGCACATAGTAAAAAAAAAAAACTGTTAAACAGCATATAACACATAACCAGCAAAACACAAACTGTAACAGGCAACAGAGTCTCACCCTTCCGCTGGGCCACCAGGGTTTAGAATATTCGTGCCTCAGATCTTCCAGGGCTATTTACTCCAAACCAATGGCACCCTGTTTTTGGCAGGAACCCACCAAGAAAGAAATAGTGCCAGATTTAGGAAGCTGAGTCCGCACGGCAAAGTCTATACTATAGCCAGGTGACTGGATCGTCACAACCTGGTTTGCTTCCTTATGCAGTCTTTGTTATCCCCAGCCAAATCCAATAATTCAATGCTGAAGTCCATGTGGTTTGATAATCCAGATCCTGATCCCCTCGGTCGACACCGAAATGCCTAGGCCTGGGATTATGGCCGGCCAATCAGATCCGAAGATCATAGATTAGCTGCCTGTATGCAATCTTCAAGCACACTGGTTAACGCACAGGTCTCCTCACTCTGCTGCAGTCGGCTGAGGAGGAAGTGCAGATGGGAGTCAGCACATGGCTAATTTGAATCGCATTCAAATTAGCCTTGTGCACTGGCAGTGCTGCGGGAGCCCCTCCTTATCAGGGCTGCCTTCCCTGATGGGCCCTTGGCCATCAGGGCTGCTTGTCCCTGATGGCCAGTGGGCCCCCCAGCTGCTCAGGATCCTGGCACTTGCCCGGATACGCTGGATGCTGATGCTGACCCTGGTTGGATCCACTGTATTAAGGTACATATAGAATTCTTTAAGTTCTTGTTTATTACCCCTCCAGAGGAGGACCACATCATCTATGTATCGCTACCAATGCACCACCTTTCTATAGTGGTCCAATACATAGACGTGGTCCTCCTCTAGTACAGTCATCACTACATTTGCATACGAACACGCCATAGGTGCGCCCATGGCGGTTCCTCTTAGCTGTTTATAAAATGTATCTGCAAACAGGAAGTAGTTTTCTCTCAAGCAAATCTCTAATAACCTAATTATCATTTCTCTACATTCAACCGAGTAGTGTGTATTCATAAGTTTTTTCTTTATGGCAGCTATACCCCTATCATGGTTGATGGAAGTATACAAAGACGTTACATCAAAAGTCACCAGCATGTCTTCTACCTCAGGACTCAATTGTTTCAACTTATTTAAAAAATGCCCTGTGCCTCTCACATATGATTCTGCTACTTGTGCTAATGGGGCTAATATGTTGCCCAGAAAAATACCCACATTGTTAAAAAGGGAATCTATTCCAGCCACTATCGGCCTACCAGGAGACTGTATTAAGGACTCATGGATCTTTGGAACAAGATATAAATAGGGTGTCTTAGGATGTTTAACCATTAAATAGTCATAAAGATCCTGACTGATTAGTCCTCTCATCTTAGCCTCAGTTAGCACATAGGTTTTGTATTTCAAATTTGGGGTCTTTACCTAATTCCTCACACACTTCTACTTCCTGTAGCTGTCTCATTGCTTCTTGTAAATAGCCAGTTTTGTCCATGACGACTGTTCCCCCTTTATCTGCAGGCTTTATCACTAGGTTTCCTTCATGGACCAACTCTTGCAATGCCACAGGGTACCTTTACACGCTGCAACTGCGGAGAGAAATATTAATGGCGATATGTCGCCCTGCGACAATCACCATCAAAATCCCTCCCAATTGCGGCGTGTAATTGGGGAATTTGGCGGCGATTTGTCGCCTCGCCACAGGCTCTGAAATCAGCCGACCGTGGCGAGGCGATAAATTCCCCAATTACACGTCGCAATTGGGAAGGATTTAGATGGCGATTGTCGTAGGGTGGCATATTGCTGTCAATATTTCTGGCCGCGGTTGCAGCGTGAAAAGGTACCCTTATACTCATCTTTTGTAATTATTATTTTTTTTAGAGCCTCCCCAGTTTCTGATCTCAAATTTTCACATCTTTCTTTACCGCTGTTATAAAATCTTCTATGGCCGAGACTGTATCTGGGGGTACAAAATCACTTTTTTATGCACATTTACATGCCATAATTCTATCTCACTGTTTCTAGTAGTTGATTGTGGGGACATATTACAAAACCATTGTTTAAGTTTTATATTCCTAAAAAACTTATGCATGTCCACATCTACTTTGAACAAGTCAACATGTGCAGAAACATTATAACTCAAGCCTTTTTCTAACAGACATAATTGTGATTTGGTTAGCATCTTACCTGCGATATTGACCACTAAGCTTGATCCTTGCGCCTTTGTTGTCTCTGATGTGGAGTCTTGGGCTTTTCTTTCTTTCTTTTGCCTCCTGTTGCGGTGCTGCCTTCCTCGTCTTCTTCTGGTAATCTGCCTGTGTTTAATTGGAGCAAAGTCATATTTATAAATGGGTTTACCAAAGACATAACACAATCTTTTTCTCCTGTAGTGACCTCTTTTATCCCATTTAGTCTGGGTGTTGCTTTGCCAGTTACAAAACTTGCCCAGATTTGTAGTCCTCAGCATTCCTGGCCCATTTTTGGCGCTTTGTTTCTTCCACATCTTTTTTCATTTTATCAATCTTAATAGACACTGCCTCTTTAAACTTGGAAAATTCCTCATTAATCAACAAACCTTTCATTTCCGTCTCCATTTCCATGTTTTCCTGCCCTGTTTTACTTATTTCTTCCTGCAGATTCTCCATGTTTATCATGATGTCCATGGCATATTTATTGATTAAGACGTTTGTCGAAACGCGTCTAGCTGCTCCTGCGTAAGCGCTATGATGTTTTTAATTTTTTGTACTTAATAAAAGGATTTGGAGAAGATGATGATATGCACCGGTGTTTCCACAACTTTTTCTTCATATTTATTAGATACCATAGAAGTCTTTTGGCAAAAAACAGCATTCCCCATAAATAGTGTGGGATGTATATTAGATCTCAATCCACGTGGAATACGCTTATTTTTATAATATTACCCCAGCATTGTTAAATGTAATTCCAGGGAAATTAACTTTTTACATCCATTCTCATACTTGCGTTTGAGATTATTTATTGATGGCACACTTAGGAACTCCACTTCTTCTTCTAGTCCCATCAGGATACGCTCCTCATCAGCAGCAGTATATTGGTTGGACAAAAGGCGTGTGTGTCCGAAACGTAGCCACCTTGTAACCTAGGCCAAAATAAAGGCATAAGAATATCATCTACAACTGCTTTGTTTTTTGTATGTATAAGGCGGCCGTCACACGCAACGATTTCTTGCCCGATATCGTTTAAGCGAACTCCTTTTTGATCGCTTAAGCGATATCGTTTTGGCATCGTTGCATGTAATCAAGCGATTTACGATGTTAAATCGCTTGATCGTGACATCGCTGATCTGAGCTCCGGTTCTCAGATCTAGCGATGAACGATGCCACGATCTGCTTCATCGTGGTGTATAACACCACGATGAATGATCTCCCAGCGCAGAGCCTATGCTGGGAGATGGTAACTATGGTACACGTCGGGTAACTAAGCGACGCGCGGCCCTAGTTACCCGATGTGTACCATAGTAACGAGCGAGATCGCGGCTCCGCATCGCTGGTGAGTCTGTCTGTGTGACATCTCACCAGCGATGTGAGCGATATTGTAAGCGATCGCGCGTGCACGTGATCGCTTACAATATCGCTAAAGATATCTGTGCGTGTGACGGCCGCCTAAAAGCACTGAGGAATGCTTGGTTGATTTGCACCCATAACTGCAGTGCTGCTCTGTTTTTCTGCATTTATCTATCTATATATCTATTTGAAGAAATTGTAAGATGTAGCTATCTATCTATATGAAGAAATGGTAAGATAAATATGAAATATAAAAACTGAAAAGAGCAGATTCTATAGAGCATAACACCAGGTTTTTGCACATCACAAGGTATACATATCATGTGCCTAAATACACAATTAGCATGTATCTATAAATACATCACATCATTGTATATAAGATGCAGTCAACCATAGTTATGTTTTGCATAGTATCATAGTGTGTAAACCTGTAACTTGCTTAAGACCATGGTTATTTCCTTAATTAGGCTCACATGTGATATTCACCAGGGGGATTACAAGGAAATCTGTGGTCGAATAGCAACATTTAGAATAAGGAACTCCTCATTTCATCTGAGACCTCATTCACATGTCTGATTTTCGCATATAAGTGCTAGCCATGTTTTTACGGATAATGGTCGCTTTACACGGCACGATATCGTTGTCCAACAACGATAAAAAGTCACGTGGTTGGGGCGTTGCCGCTGAAATCGTTTGTGCGTTGTGTGGTGTAAATGAGCAATTCGATGCAAGAACGATGCCAAAACAATATCGTTGGGGGATTGCGCAGGCTCTCCAACTGGCCGATATTGGATGGACGATCTGGCAGAATCGTGCTGTGTGACAGCCCAACTACGATCTGGGGCACAACTTCCCCTATTCACTACAATGTTAATTGGTCGTTCCCGAGTTGATGAGACGCAGTGTGCAAGAGGGGCGTACGACATCGTACTTGCGTTGCCTGCCGATATCGCACTGTGTAACATCGCCTATGCGATCTTGGACAAACGCCAAAAACGTGCGCACTCCCGTGAAGTTGTATACAATATCGAAACGATATTGGGACGTGTAAAGTGGCCATAATACTAGTACCTGTTATAGTCCATGGGACCGTTCACATGTCATCATCATAATCAAAAGGGTCGGAACAATAAAGTCGATGGGTCCATTAAAATGTCAGACTGTCGGAATGGAGAAGGTGGAGACATTTTTTTTTTTCATTTCCCCATGTACTAGAAAAGCAGATGACGCTCAAACCACACTCTGATTAAATTCTAATCAGAGTCTACTCAGAATAATCGGTCCGTTTTTATGACACGAAAAATACCTCCATGTATACAGTACAGAGTTACATATAGCCACATATCAATTCTGAAATTTCCTTGATCAACTCTTAAGGTACCGTCACACGCGTCAATTTTGCGAGCAATTTCACTGGCAATTTGCTGGTTGCAGTGGAATCATGGACACATTGTTACATTTGTACACGGCAACAAAATAGAACAATGTGTCCATGATTTCACTGTAACCAGCAAATTGCCAGTGAAATTGCCTAGCAATATTGCTGTGTGTGACGGTACCTTTACTGGGGTGATACAATGTTGTTAATGATGTTCAATTTTGGATTAAAAATGTTAAGGCGTTTCAGATGCACACAAGCATTCCTAATCATGACGCCGAACATACAAAACTGTTGCACGTTATACAGATGTTTCCGGTCACACACCGGTAATGTAATACACCTATTGAAACAGACAAGTGCTGAATGTAAGAAAAGGAGAAATCAGAGCAAAACCAACCATTATTTCAAAAATGAGTACGGTATATTAAAGGGAACCAACCATCAAAAAATACCTATCTAACCTCTAAATATCTGTCCCTGGGGCCCTAAATGACTATTCTAACCATTCCTGAATGACTAAATCTAACTAACCACAATAAATCACTTTTATACTTACCAAATTCTTGTCGCCTGGGCGTTCCTCCAGGGTCTCTGTCAGCGAGGCGGGTCTCCTCGCTGCTGTCCGTCTTCCTTCCAGGGCGGCATCTTCTTCCTATGGATTCAAAATACCCGCCCATTGCGTCCTCGCAATGAGCGGGTCACATGCTGCAGGCCCCGCGTCACTTCCGCCCGCCGCGTCACTGGTGCACTCAGACAGGCTTCTGAGCATGCGCAGATGGCATGCTGAAGCCGGCCTGGGCGCGTCACAGTCCCAGCGACGCGGCGGGCGGAAGTGACGCGGGGCCTGCAGCACGTGACCCGCTCATTGCGAGGACGCAATGGGCGGGTAATTTGAATCCATAGGAAGAAGATGCCGCCCTGGAAGGAAGACGGACAGCAGCGAGGAGACCCACCTCTCTGACAGAGACCCTGGAGGAACGCCCAGGCGACAAGAATTTGGTAAGTATAAAAGTGATTTATTGTGCCTGTAGTTAGTTAGATTTAGTCAGTCAGGGATGGTTAGAATAGTCATTTAGGGCCCCAGGGACAGATATTTAGAGGTTAGATAGGTATTTTTTGATGGTTGGTTCCCTTTAAGGAACTTAAACACAATTTCAATACAATAAATCTCAATACAATGATTTTATCATGAAATTTTGCAGCCCCCGTTTTTATTTTTATTGATTTCGTTCTGATATATATATGGATTTTGATCACTGTACATTTTTCCAATAAAAATTTCCTCAATATCCTCAAAGAAGATTACCTAATGGGGTGCTGGACTTTTCTTTTACAGTGATGTGCATGCCTAAAAAGATGGACACCAAATGGAGTCCAATGTGTTTGTGGCTGCCTCATTAGAGTTAGTGGTTCTATCTAGGGATGGGCGAGTCTACTCGCTAGGACTCGGGACTCGGCGATTCTGAAGGTACTCGCAGGACTCGTTACTCGGCGAATCTCCCAGCTTGGACTCGCACAGTGACGAGTCCAATGGAATTCAATGGCAATAAGCTTGACTCTTCACAGATACCCGCTGTCAGCAGCGAGTCTGAGCGAGTCTACGATTCCGAGTCCTACGAGTCTACGATTCCGAGTCCTGTATACTGTATTCGGGAGTCGGACTCTCGAATACAGAATATGATTATGTTCCGAGTCAGCACAGCGTGCGTGTTAGGTCAGAAAACTTGTGAAGATAGCCAATCATAGTCAGTAATGGCATAGCAAAGTTGGTTGTGTCAGGACTATGATTGGCTGCTGTCCATCGTGATGCCTATGTCATGTATGACAGGCAAGGCAGTATATAAGGCTTGTCCCCGCCATTTTGGCCACATTCCTGAGACGATCTGACCTAGTATAGGGAGAGAGAGATATATGCTGGAGCAGATCAGGGATTGTCAGTGTAGGGAAGATTCCTTATATTAACCCAAAAAGCTCTTCTGAGAGCTAGGAGGAGGACAGAGTAGTGCTGTGTAGGCAGGCAGGCAGGCAGGGAGGGAAGGAAGGAGAAGCCTTACAGTGCACACAGGACGGACCTCATAGCTTAGCTTACTCACTCAGCTTTGCTAACAGCTGCAGTCAGAGGCTTAGCTGAGGTGCTGTTTCCTTTTTGTTTTTGCACCAGATCGATTTTTGTTCCTAATAAGCCATAGAGCGTTATTTTTTCTGTGGCAGACCAGTGCGTTGCTGCTCTCCTACCTTTAAATAGCACGTACACCACCTTAGGGCCCTTTCACATCAGCGTTTTTTTGAAATCGCGGCAGATGCGGTGAAAAAACCGCATCTGCCGCGATTACCGCATACCGGCTGCACTAGCGGCGCTGTTGCGGTTTTTGCCATGCAAAGTATAGACGGACTTGCGGCAGGTGCGGCAAGTGCGGTTTTGCACTTGCGGCAGGTGCGGCCGCAAAAAAAACCGCGGTCAGCCGCGGTTTTTTTCGCGGCCGCACCTGCCGCAAGTGCAAAACCGCACTTGCCGCACCTGCCGCAAGTCCGCCTATACTTTGCATGGCAAAAACCGCAACCGCGCCGCAAGTGCAGCCGGTATGCGGTAATCGCGGCAGATGCGGTTTTTTCACCGCATCTGCCACGATTTAAAAAAAACGCTGATGTGAAAGGGCCCTTAGGGAGTGTAGTGTGCGGCTTCACTGCCAAGTGTGAGTGCGCACACTTACCCCGCCAGCAAGTGACGCATACAGCAACACCAAACCACATCTCGGTGGCTGTGCGCACTTAAAACCAATTTTTTTAGGGAGTGTAGTGTGCGGTGTGTTTGGACTCGCACACTTTCAGAGACACATCAGCGAGTTGTAAATGTCATTATTCGCTATTACTCGGTTCCCTATTCATTAACATTGGACTCGCTGGACTCGCAACGAGTCCCGAGTCCTTGACTCGGACTCGTTGGGGTCTTGCGATTCCGAGTCTTTTAGGACTCGCCCATCTCTAGTTCTATCGTGGGTTTCATGTGAATCACATTTTTGGAGTATTTACATGAAATTCCTGATGTAACAGCACACAGAGTGCAGAACACAAGAATGTGACCTTAGCCTTAAGCCCCTGTCACACATAACAAGATCGTTAATAATATTGTTGTAACGTCACAAGCTTTGTGACGTAACAATGATCCCGCTAACGATGTCGTTATGTGTGACACGTACCAACGATCTGGCCCCTGCTGTGAGATCGTTGATCATTACATACTGCTCTGGGTCATTTCTACGTCGTTGCACTCCCGCTGGGAGCGCTACATCGTTGTGTTTGACAGGGACAATGACCAACGATCTCAATGCTGTGCTATGGAGTGACACTTCCCAATGACCTCGGTATAATTCTGGATCATTGCTGAAGTGGTTGGTGACATCGCTGGTGAGATACCTGTTTGATATCTTACCAGCGATGTGAAAAACGACGCACCAGCGATTTCGGCATATCGTTATCGGTATCGCTAAGGCTAAGTGCCCACAAGCAAGACACCCTGTGTTCTAGACGCAGCATGTTTGCTCTTGCATGTGAATGTTCTATGCGGGAGAAAGCAGAATCCATGCCCACGATCAGGACTCTGGGTGTAGTTAATTTTCGCTGTGTTCTGCTGCTGAGAAGACTCGCATCTCACCAAGCATAAATTGACATGCAGTGGCTCAGGAAGCCTCAAAGCAGAAAAAATATTTACGCTGCAGAAAAAAGAAACACAGTGGACAAGAGATTTTGATAAACCCCATTTACTGAGCTTGTACTGTAGAACACAACGTTTTAGTTGAAGTGAAAACATGCTACGTCATAAAAGACTGCTAATCCAGATTGTGGGCACTCACTCATACTGAAAGCGGTCAAAAAATGTTATGTATCCCAAAAAGTGAGAAATGTGAAACTAAAGCAATATTTGAAAAAAAAAAGAAAATATGACAACTTAATGTTATCAAATTCGGTGAGGTACGGACTATAACCCTAGATAAAATCCTTGAGGGTTCTAGTTTCTAAAATGGGGTTAATTTTGAGGAGTTTCTGCTGTTTAGATACCTTAAACGCCCTGCAAATACGACATGGTGCCCGCAATCTATTTCAGCCAAATTTGCTTTCCATAATTGAAATATTGCTCCTTCCATTCCAAGTCCTCCTGTTTGACCAAACATAATTTTTTGAGACATGTAGAGTATTGCTATGCTCATAAGAAAGTGGGTAACAAACTTTGGGGTTCACCTTTTGGTGTTATTGTGTCGGTCACAAGGACCAGGTTACTCAGGAGCTGGGCCAAAAATCAGTCCACTGTAGGCGGGCCCAGCAGCTGTGGCCCTAACCGCACATGTAAAGGGGTAATAGCGGTAAAGTTTGTGCTGTCAGTTGGTATAATCAGCCTAACAAGGCTGGCTCTGCAGGGGGTCCATGGGAAATAGGTAGCAGTAAGCAGCGTGGATGGTTAACTATTCCCTTCCAGGGCTGGCTCTCAAGGAGATGATAAGGGTAGTACTGGATAGGTGTATTGTAGGAAATAGAGAGCAGGACACAGTATTTGGGTTATCATTTGCTGAAGATCTGTACAGAGCCCAGAGCATTACAAACACCACCAGGCATGTGGTTCAGCCTGTCTGATGGGAGCTTGTTCCTCTGCTGGTCGATAGTTTTGCCTACCACTGCCTCTTCTTTAGTTCTCACAGTTTCTCAGAGTCTGGAACTTCTGATACTACCTTGCTTCTAGCCCTTCAGTATGTCTCCTCCAGCCAGATGGGAAACATGGGTGCTGTGGGTATCCGTGTTCTAGAGCAGTTCCCTGACTTAATATGTTACTGTGTCCCTAGGACCAACACTTGAAGCTGGGTGTGAAGGATCCACACAGCTATCTCAGATTCTGCCACCAAGCCTTGAAAGCTTAGGTAACCTGGGGACTGAGGCCATTAAGATCCAAAATGAGCGCTTCCCAGTCTCTCCATCTTGGAAGCCTCCTTGTGCTCCACTATCTGCAAAATAAAACTACTTCTCACTCTAACCCCTCCCTCTGACCAGAGCCCTGTGACACAAGCTTAATCCAAGCCTCAAGTGCACAGCCCGCTCAAAGGGATCAGGCATTGCATATGTGAATGTTTTCATCTCCTGCAGAGGAATCATTACGCCTATCAAACTAACAGCACAAAGTAAGTTATATGCAGTGCCATTTTGGGGTGGCCATATGCATGGGTGCCAGATTGCCTCTTGTAAAAGTGAGAAATTTGGTGCCAAAGATTTTTTTTGTGAATAAAATGACAATTTTCAATATGAGGACCTTTCAAATTCTGTGAAGTACCTGTGGGTTCAAAATGCTTAGTATAGACCTGGATAAAATCCTTGCGAGATCTAGTTTCCAAAATGGGCTCATTTGTGAGGGGTTTATGATGTTTAGATACCATTGGGGTCCTGCAAATATGACATGCTGTTAGCAATCTATTTCAGCCAAACTTGTGTTCCAAAATTCAAATATTGATCCTTCCGTTCCAAGCCCTGCCAATCGGAGGTTTCTTACCAAATGTGGGGTATCAGGGCGCTTAGAAGAAGAAATGGTAACAGATTTTTGGGTCCATTTTGTCATGCTATCCCTTATAAAAGTGAATAAATTGGGCTAAAGCAACATTTTTAGATGAAATGTAATTTTTTTTCATAAACTATTTGCATTACCGTATATACTCGTGTATAAGCCGACCCGTGTATAAGCCGACCCCCCTACTTTTGCCCCAAAAATCTGGAAAAACCTATTGACTCGTGTATAAGCCGAGGGTGGGCCCCAGCACAGGTATACAGCCCCCAGCAGTGTGGTATACAGGCCCCCCCCAGTGGTATACAGGCCTCCCCAGTGGTAGTATACAGCAGGCCCAGTGGTAGTATACAGCAGACCCAGTGGTAGTATATAGCAACCCCAGTGGTAGTATACAGCAGCCCCAGTGGTAGTATACAGCAGCCCCAGTGGTAGTATATAGCAACCCCAGTGGTAGTATACAGCAGCCCCAGTGGTAGTATACAGCAGCCCCAGTGGTAGTATACAGCAGCCCCAGTGGTAGTATATAGCAGCCCCAGTGGTAGTATATAGCAGCCCCAGTGGTAGTATACAGCAGCCCCAGTGGTAGTATACAGCAGCCCCAGTGGTAGTATATAGCAGCCCCAGTGGTAGTATACAGCAGCCCCAGTGGTAGTATACAGCAGCCCCAGTGGTAGTATACAGCAGCCCCAGTGGTAGTATACAGCAGCCCCAGTGGTAGTATATAGCAGCCCCAGTGGTAGTATATAGCAGCCCCAGTGGTAGTATACAGCAGCCCCAGTGGTAGTATATAGCAGCCCCAGTGGTAGTATACAGCAGCCCCAGTGGTAGTATACAGCAGCCCCAGTGGTAGTATATAGCAGCCCCAGTGGTAGTATATAGCAGCCCCAGTGGCAGTATACAGCAGCCCCAGTGGTATACAGCAGGCCCCCAGGGAGTACCCAGCAGCCCCCTGGGGGTACACAGCAGCCCCCTGGGGGTACACAGCAGCCACCAGGGGGTCCCCAGCAGCCCTCAGGGGGTCCCCAGCAGCCCCAGTGGTATACAGCAGGCCCCCAGGGGGTACCCAGCAGCCACCTGGGGGTACACAGCAGCCCCCTGGGGTACACAGCAGCCCCCAGGGGGTCCCCAGCAGCCCTCAGAGGGTCCCCAGCAGCCCCCAGGGGGTACACAGCAGCCCCCTGGGGGTACCCAGCAGCCCCCAGGGGGTACCCAGCAGCCCTCAGGGGGTCCCCAGCAGCCCTCAGGGGGTCCCCAGCAGCCCCCTGGGGGTACCCAGCAGCCCCCAGCAGCCCCCTGGGGGTCCCCAGCAGCCCCCAGGGGGTCCCCAGCAGCCCTCTGGGGGTCCCCAGCAGCCCCCAAATGCTGGCACTCGCCCCCCCCTTGCAAGGGCCCCCCCCACTTCTCTTACCATCCCGGTCTTCTGATCAGCGCTGCTCCTCGGTGCTCCGTCCGTCCGTCCTGCTACATCCGGGATCCCCGGCCGTCGCGCGATGACGTCACATGCCTGCGACGGCCGGAGATCCCGGATGCAGCAGGACGGACGGAGCAACGCGGAGCACCGAGGAGCAGCGCTCATCAGAAGACCGGGATGGTAAGATAACCAGCGGGGGGGGGGGGCCCTTACAAGGGGGGGCGAGTGCCAGCATTTGGGGGCTATATGCACTGCTTCCCCCTGCCGCTGATTGACAGGGGGAAGCAGTGCATATTTAATGAGCGGCCCCACGTGACGGGGCCGCTCATACAGCAGCCTCCCCCGCCTCCTGCAGCCTCCACAGCCCCCACCACAGCCACCACACCATGGGCCCTCGTATAGACCCGTGTATAAGCCGAGGGGGAGACTTTTCAGACCAAATTTTGAGCTGAAAAACTCGGCTTAAACACGAGTATATACGGTAATTCCTGTGAAGCAGCTCAAGGATTAATAAACTTCTTGAATGTGAATTGCTGATATACTTAACCCTTTCAACTTCCTAACAAAAAAAAAATTATGTTTAGAAAATGATGCTGATGTAAAGTAGACATGTGGGAAATGTTATTTATTAACTATTTTATGTGATATTACTCTCCGGTTTATCAGCATAAAAATGCAAAGTTATTCCAAATTTTCTACAAATTTCCATTTTTTTCACAAACGCTAATAATATCAAGCTTGAAATAGCAGTAACATGAAGTGCAATATGTGACAATACCCAGTACAAGGAATTATCCAAATAAATTCCGACCACTGCTGAAAAAAAGTATTTTGGTCAATGACCAGGGCCGGACTGGGCATCTGGAAAACTGGGCAGATGCCAGATGGGCTGGCACTGAACCATAAAGTGGGTCAGCAACCCTGATCATCAGCCCCAGGTCCTTTAAATTTTGTCTGTCTGTCCTTTAAATAATGTGCAGGCGGTACTCTCTTGGTATTGCCCCCGCTTACACAGGTGTGTTCTTACCAAATTAAACACTGGGCCTCTGAGAGCATCAAAACATTTCCCTATGGGTGGAGTTCACACTCTTCTCTTCCCAGCACCTCCATGGTGATTCTTCTCTTCTCTGCACGAAGCACTGGAGCAGCTGCCTCTTCAATCTCCCCTAAAGACATGTCATATCCTGATATGTTCTGCTGCTTAGTGTAAGTGCTGACACTGAGCATTTTGTGGCTGAATTTTGTGCACCAAATCCGCACCTTGTGACAAAAAAACGCACCACATCTGCACCTCAAATTTGGTGCAGAAATAGTGTGGATTTGTGCACTGCATTTTTCATCATCAAGTCAATGGCTTAAAGGGCTGATAAAATGCTGAAAAATATGCTGCAATAATTGACGATGCAGATTTGTCTGCAACAAAATCTGCACCTTTTCTGAGGTGGGAAAAAAAGCACAGTATGGGCACAACACTGCAGAATTCCCAAAGACTTTGCTGGCTTGTGCATTTCATACACCAATTCTGCATCAAAATTCGCAAGAAAAACGCATCAAAATACACACCGCGGCCATGAGGTCTTAAATAGGGATGAGCGGGTAGTGAAATATTTGGACTCGCTATACTCGTAACGAGTAGGTCCCAATACTCGGATACTCATTACGAGTAGCGTATTTAATGTAAGTCAATGGGAAATGCGAGTATTGCGAGTAATTCCTAAGCTGGACCCTATACAGCGGTCTCGGGGCTGAGGAAGAGGCTGAAATGTGCATGATTGTTTAAAAGCCGGCGGTAAATAGCCGCCAGCTTTTAAACAATCATTCAGCCCGATCCTCTGCCTCCCATCCCGATCCTCCGCTCTCCCCGCTGCCTCCCATCCCGATCCTGAGTTAGGACCGGGCAGGGAGCGCAGCGCAAGGGAGCGGGGAGCGAAGGGACCCAGCAGGTAAGTCGGCGGTGAGAAGACTTCACCGCCGACTTTCCCGTTCTGTGCTGCGTTCCCCCTCCCCGCTCTGGACTCCCCAACCAGTCCTAACTTATGATCGGGCAGAGATGCGGTGGGGGAGCGGGCAGGGGGCATCAGGGAAGCGCAGCACCACACAGGAAAGCCAGCGGTGAAGTCTTCTCACTGCCGGCTTTCCCGCTGGTTATTGCAAATGAACAGCTGAGGTATCAGCTGATGCTGATCATCTGTTCATTGGAAATAGCCACAGTGCTGTCAGGGTTCATGTGAGTTCATGTTTGACAGCATAAACTCGCATTAACTTTCCCATGGCCGCACAGCTCAGCTACATCTCTGGGAAAGGTTCTCTACCAGAGATGTAGCTGAGCTTAAGAAGAAAACTGGATTGGACTACGTCGGACAGAAGATTATTTTTTTTAATAAAGATGGACTCTCTAAGTGTCTAAGTGACCCCTGCTGGGGTCCTTCGCTCCCCACTCCCTTGTTCTGCGCTCCCCGCCTGGTCCTAACTCGGGATCAGGATGGGAGGCAGCGGGGGGAGCGGAGGATCGGAATGGGAAGCAGAGGATCGGGCTGAATGGTTGTTTAAAAGCCAACGACTTCAGCCATTTCAGCCTTTTCCTCAGCCCCCAGACCGCTGTTTAGGGTCCAGCTTAGGAATTACTTGCATTTCCCATTGACTTACATTGTACTCATTACTCCTAGCGAGTATTCACAAGGAAACTCGCGGAGTAACGAGTATCCTGAGTACCATACTATTCGGCGAGTACCAAATAGTAACGACTATACTCGCTCATCCCTAGTCTTAAACCCCACCATTCTCATGAAGGTGCAGGTAAAAGACTTATAAAAGTCTATGGATGCGGGAAATAAAAAAGGACGGCACTTGGACCCGGGGCTGCCACTAGGAATTTCAGGGCGCCTCACTGGTAAAATTATTGGGCCTCCTTGAGACTCCACCTCAGCTCCACCTTCACCTTTCAAACCTTCCACAATTCCACCTCCCACTATTGGAAAAACTCCACTTTTGCACCACGTCCTCACTAATCACGCATTAGCAGTTCCCATCAAACACCAGATCACATACAAACATAGCTATCAGATTTTGTTTGATGAAAAGATTTCTTTCAGCCTGCCACCATGACAAGGTACAATAGGAGATAATCCAATTCTGACTCTTTTGGCAGGGCCCTACTCTAATCTAACTTTTTTTTCACACCATGATCAGAGTGCACATTACCATGACATAGTGACTGAATAATAGCACATTCAAGGAGAAATACTGCCACACCATGATCAGAGTGTGTATTAATAATAATATTTGTTCATTTATATAGCGCTATTAATTCCATAGCACGTTACATACATCAGTAATGCTGTCCCTATTGAGGCTCACAATCTAAATACCCTGTATATGCTGGGGATGATCACGGCAGTCTTGGTCCGGACCGCACAATGATTGAACAATACCACATACAAGGAGATATACTGCCACACCATGATCAGAGTGCACAATACCACTACATAGTGACAGAATTATAAAACATACAAGGGACAAATACCGCCACACCACAAACAGATCAAGTCTGAGAGCCCCGTTCAGGCTTCATTCTGGCTCTAAGACTTTCATTGAGGGCTTGTGAGAGCAGCTTCTGACTTACAGCAGCCTTTGAATCCCCTGTGCTATTTTTCTCCCCTGCGCCTGTCTCCCCTCTCTGTGCCTCTCTCCCCACTGTGTGCTGTCTCCCCCCTCTGTGTGCTGTGTCTCCCTCCTCTCTGTGCTTTGTCTCTCCCCCCTCTCTTTCTCTCTATGCCTTGTCTCTCCCCATTTTTGCCTTCTCTCTCCCCCTCTCTGTGCCTTATCTCTCCCCCCTTTCTGTGTGCTGTGTCTCCCCTCTTTGTGCGCTGCATCTCCACCCTATCCGTGTCTTGTGTCTCCCTCCTCTCTGCGCCTTGGATCTCTCCCCTCTGTGTCTTGTGTCTCCCCCTTCTCTGTGCCTTGAGTCTCCCCTCTGTGCATGAGTGGTGCCCCTGCGATCAGGGTGGCCACAGGTAGGAACTGCAGCCAGGCAGATAGGAGACAGTTTGTGCACCAAACACCTTCAGCACACACACACCACCCAGAGCACGACACCCAACCCGGAGCCCGGGACTCTAGGCGGGCAAGCGGTGGTAGGGTTTAGAGGGAAGTGGGTGGAATGTAGGTCAGGTGACAGACCAGGGATAAAAGGAGGAACAGTAGGCGGAGTGAGTTAGTAGGCCAGTGGGTGCCGAGAGGTAAACACAAGACCAAGTAGAAAGTGACACTTTCCCGGAGGGATAGGGCTCCCTAGAGGCGCAGAATCCACAGAGACACCGTTCCATGGAGAGAACGCCCGCTCCATAGCCTGCAGCCCAAGGGAAAGGAAGGACAGAGACCGGACCGGTGCCACCGGGTCCAAGGAGTACGGCAGCGTTGACCGACTACAGGCGGGACAGGTTTCCCTTGAGGTATCTGGTAGTCACATGGTCAGAAAGAGCCCAGTGATCCCTTGCAAGATAGGGACACCCAAGGCTAGGCTGGGACCAGAGTGTCGGCTCTGAGGGGGACCGCAGCTATACGCCAAGTCAGAGTTCCCACCACACGAGTTGGAGGCACAGCATCATATAGGACCCGGCTTGCTGCCCACACACACAGGGAGAAGCCACATAAAGGGACCGAGTTGCCGCCATACAACCCACAGGGAAGAGCAGATGAGAGACAAGCCGGAAAGGTTACCGAGAAAGTGAAGGGTCTCAGAGAGGGAACCTGGCTGCAGGAGGTTCAGAGAGAGAAACCGGAGTTAACTGTGTGAACTGTGCTGTAAACTGTGTTGAACTATGGAAGAACTTGCAAGTAAACCCAGTGAACCCTGCTTCAGTCTCTTGTGTGTGGTTCCCTGCAAACAGAACTTTTATTGCACCCTTACACCCTGTCAGGAGCAGCCCCGACCCGTGGCAGGCTCATCCATCTAAGTGCAGCCCCATCCATCCTCCTGGCAGAGCTACACTGCAGCGGTGGTCCCCTCACTTACCACAACCCGTGGGTGGCGTCACAACAATATCCCCTGTAAATACCCCTTTTACTTGTGGGGCTCGGGACATGGTCCGGACCAAGACTGCCGTGATCATCCCCAGCATATACCCCGTCCCGGTACCGAGTACCCCGTCCCAGTAGGCCACACATATGTCCCCTCTCTTTCTCTCTCTCCTAATCTGTGTTGTGTAGCAGGTGCTGAGCACAGTGTCCAACTGTAGTGAGCGGCCCCAGGGCAGGAGATAGAGATTTGCTGCCGGCGGGCTGACTACAGTCTGATGCTGCTGACGCACACCAGGGGCCAGGGTTACTCCCGGTTTATACAGGCGATTCTTCTCCTTCCTTGTCACGGGTGGACCGCGCCTGCCGGTAGTGGGGCCCGGTGTAGTGCAGATCAAAATGAGGACGTCTTACGGGAACAGATTAAAGGGGGGTTTAATTTGTTTTCTTCGTGACGCCACCTATGAGTAGTTCGGTAAGGGCTACCGACGCTGCGGAACCTCCCGGGGTGATGGACAGCAGCAAGATGTTACGCTCCCCACAGGCTGAGCGGTGATCCCCGGGGGCTGGAGCTGCTCAAGATGTTGTGCGGCAGCTGCGGTTACCTTTAGTTCATGACGGACAGTTCATAAGGAGACACGGACACAGATAGTCTCTGCAACGGTTCTTTACTGTAACCAGCAGGCAGTACATGGCTTACAGTGGTTGAGTAGAAGACCGGGTGGACTCAGCAGTGATGGTGCTCCTCAGAGATCCGCAGTGTACCTCCTTTCTACCTCCTTAGCTTCTCTTGCCAGCGTCGCCCAGGAATACCAGGTCGGGTACGGGGAGGCTGCTTCAATGCCCTATCCATGTTGTACGTTCTGGATTCTTTGGGGAGCCTTGGGTCCCTCAGTGGGTACACCGCTGGTTAGACGACTGGAAACTGGCTGGTGGTGGGGTGCTCCTATAAAGCTGCTCCTCCACGGAGCTGGTTCGCGTGGCAGAGGTGAACTGCTGCCAGCTTCGGTACCAGTGAACCGGCTGTGAGTTGTGGGCACGGGAGTCTTTTGGGAACCCGTGTAGATATGCCCATTCCCGGTGGTTAAGGCCTCAGGTGCTGACACCCGACCGGTGACGGCCCAGGGGCCCGCACGGAGTGCGGAGCCCCCGCTCCTCTCCAAGTTCTGTGTTCTAGGCTCTAGATCCCAGACTAGACTCTTACTGTTCTAGACTATTGTGTGTTCTACTTCACTACCCTAACACTCCACCCACCAGGACCTATGATTGGTCCCCTGTTCTAGGTGTTGTATGTTGGGTTGGATCTCTGAGTTAACCATTGCACTGCTTTGTCTAGAGAATATTGCGGCTGCAATACTCCCTTGTGACGCACTCGTTGCGGGGCGCCACACTCCCCCTTGGTTAAATCAGCTTGTCCCCAAGCGTCAAACTACTCACATTACAGAGGTTTTTTTTACATTTTTATACATATATGACACACTTTTATTAAAATAGAAAAACAGGTAAAGATATGCTTTGGTGATATAAGCACAGAAACAGGTAATCACTTTGTGCGGACCCGGCGGGCGGTCGGCTGTACTTTAACTAGAGTCCAGGCTGTAGCCGCAAGATCACACGGTCAGTGATTAACGGTAACAGAGTCTTTGATGAAAGTTCAAGTTTTTAAGTCACTGGCTCTGAGGGTGATGGCGCACCCGGATAGCGAACCACCCATCTGCACAAGCATAGCGCTCGTAGGTGATTATATCGCCCCGGTATAGGTCGCGATCGGGATGTCCTCTTGGCAAGTTTGACTCAACGTCCCGGCGCCCCACAAACACCTCCTCATTCAAACCCACCTCCCAAGCGAACCCCCACCCGGTATGTAAGTTAAAGGTGGAAATTCTACCTTCACGGCGGAGTTCATCAGGCAGCGGCGGCTGGCGGCGAGCCTCGGCACGGGCCTCCATGTTGGCACGTTCTCGGGCTTGCCACTCCTCTCGTCGTCTCTGGCGTATATCTCCGTCGTTACGGCTCGGGGTGTAGAGATGAGTATTGGAGCTGGTGGTTTGGCGGGAAGCTTGAACTTGGCGGGCTGTCTGTATCGGAACCCGGTGGAACGGCACAGGGGAGGGTGTCGGCAGTGCACCCGACCAGTGTACCCGAGCTGTGTGCCCGGAAGGAAGTTCTTTGTTGTCTCCCCAAGCGAACCCGGTGTCGAAATCCTCAGCGGTGCTGTGGGTCTCGTCGTCATCCTCTCCGACCTCTTCCTCGATGACCACATCAGGCTGCTCGATGATGAGAGACGTTAAAGCTTGTTCCGTTGTACAACAGGGCGGTGGTGCTGCGGATCCTTCCGTAGGGACGTCCCGCAGGGCTTCCAGGCTGCCTGCCTCTTCATCTGTTTCCGCAGGTAAAGGTGTTTCAATCCCGGTTACCCGGTAGGCCTCGGCAATGGCAAGGGAAGCCTCCGGTACGGGGACAAAACAGGCGACTGTCTCTGTAGTGGTGAAACATGTCGCGGGTTCCTCAGTGGGAACCTGGTAGAGATCTAATTCTTCCATGGAGCATGTTATGAGCTCCGGCTCAAGAACGGAATCGGTTGCGATGTTGGTCGCTGGAACGGGTCGAGTTGCGGCCTCCACCGGAATGACACAGTCTATTGGCTCAGGTGACGGAGCAGGACAGGTGGTAGGCGAGGGTGAGGCGGTCGAGAAGCTGGTGACGTCGTCTGGGCTTGGAGAAGCTGCACCCGGTCGGCTCTGCTGCATCGCATGGTGTAGTCGTCTGCCTAGGGTCGCGCTCCAGCTGCGAATCGTCCATTCCACTGTCTCTAGTAACCGCACCCGGAGGTCTTGTAGAGCCTCTAGCCAGAAGTCGGGGCTGCCATCTATGGTAAGGGCAGGATCCGGACCCGGTTGGCCTATGGCTGCTCTGGCCTCCGCCTCGACCTCCTGCATCAGGTCTTGGAGTCTCATGCTGGCCATTCTTCTTTGGAGGGAAACCACACCCGATCAACCGGTAAGACGTTCTGGTTGAGCTGGTCAGGAATTCCGTCTGTGTGTCTATGTATGACACTCCCATTTCCTTTTGGCTTTTGTAGTCCAATTGTGGGAAAAGTCTTTGGGGTCCGCCCCCATGGTTGATTCGAGCAATCAGGGCGGACAAAGAGTTTGGCGCCTTTTTGTCTTTAGCCCTCCCACAGTGAGGGGGGGGTTGACTCACTCCTGGGCTTCACGTGGCGGCTTCTTGTGGCGGGAACGCCATCTTGGGCGCCATCTTGACCCAATGGTGTAAAGGCGGGAAAGTTCTTTTTAGGACGAACAAAGTCCAATTGTAGACAATAAAGTCCAGTTTAAGCACAATATACCCGTTGGATAACGGGCCTGCTCGTATCCTGTTCGTGACGCCATTTTCTGACGCACACCAGGGGCCAGGGTTACTCCCGGTTTATACAGGCGATTCTTCTCCTTCCTTGTCACGGGTGGACCGCGCCTGCCGGTAGTGGGGCCCGGTGTAGTGCAGATCAAAATGAGGACGTCTTACGGGAACAGATTAAAGGGGGGTTTAATTTGTTTTCTTCGTGACGCCACCTATGAGTAGTTCGGTAAGGGCTACCGACGCTGCGGAACCTCCCGGGGTGATGGACAGCAGCAAGATGTTACGCTCCCCACAGGCTGAGCGGTGATCCCCGGGGGCTGGAGCTGCTCAAGATGTTGTGCGGCAGCTGCGGTTACCTTTAGTTCATGACGGACAGTTCATAAGGAGACACGGACACAGATAGTCTCTGCAACGGTTCTTTACTGTAACCAGCAGGCAGTACATGGCTTACAGTGGTTGAGTAGAAGACCGGGTGGACTCAGCAGTGATGGTGCTCCTCAGAGATCCGCAGTGTACCTCCTTTCTACCTCCTTAGCTTCTCTTGCCAGCGTCGCCCAGGAATACCAGGTCGGGTACGGGGAGGCTGCTTCAATGCCCTATCCATGTTGTACGTTCTGGATTCTTTGGGGAGCCTTGGGTCCCTCAGTGGGTACACCGCTGGTTAGACGACTGGAAACTGGCTGGTGGTGGGGTGCTCCTATAAAGCTGCTCCTCCACGGGGCTGGTTCGCGTGGCAGAGGTGAACTGCTGCCAGCTTCGGTACCAGTGAACCGGCTGTGAGTTGTGGGCACGGGAGTCTTTTGGGAACCCGTGTAGATATGCCCATTCCCGGTGGTTAAGGCCTCAGGTGCTGACACCCGACCGGTGACGGCCCAGGGGCCCGCACGGAGTGCGGAGCCCCCGCTCCTCTCCAAGTTCTGTGTTCTAGGCTCTAGATCCCAGACTAGACTCTTACTGTTCTAGACTATTGTGTGTTCTACTTCACTACCCTAACACTCCACCCACCAGGACCTATGATTGGTCCCCTGTTCTAGGTGTTGTATGTTGGGTTGGATCTCTGAGTTAACCATTGCACTGCTTTGTCTAGAGAATATTGCGGCTGCAATACTCCCTTGTGACGCACTCGTTGCGGGGCGCCACACTGCGCTCAACACCTGCCGCACAGGTTAGGAGGCAGGAAGCAGGGCAGGGGACACCATCAGGCAAGCAGCATGGATGGTGTGCCAGACGGCCAGTGGCCTCCTCCGGTGCCAGCAGTTCATGGCACTTACCTCAGCCTTCACACATTGCTGCATGGTGCATACCTGTACTTTTGGAGGGAGGGGTCATGAAGATAGTGGGTGGATGGGTGGATGAGTGGATGAGTGGGTGGGCCCTGCCCTGATGCAAGGTAAATGGCCCTGTCCCCAGGCATCCCCTGCCCCCACCAGCCACCGGGCCTTTCACAGAAATCATTCCAGTCAGGTCCTGCTCGGACCATCTGTGGTCTTGATCTGTTGTCATGTCTCATTTAAGCAAGTAATTACAACAGGCTGTTAAATAAATGTGCATTTCACAATTTGTGTAATGACTGATTTAACCGCAGAAAATGTGATGGTCAGAGATGTGTGTCTATTCTGTGGCGATAATTCTCAGACACATGAAACAAGATTGAGGCCCTGGGCACAGAATGCATTTTTATTGTGTTTTTTGATGCGTTTTATAGTGCAATCAAATCCTTATGCCAGCAAAGCCAATGATAATTCTGGAGTTTTGTGCACATGGCAGCATGTCAATTCTTGCAGTGTTTGTCCATCTCAAATGCATGCAAATCGCATGTAAAAATCACATAAAAAATGCAGCAAAAACATAAAAACGGTTTGCATTTTTAGTGTATTTTTACTACCAGAAGATGCAGATTTGGTGGAGAAATTTCTGCCACCAAATACTCAACCTGTGCACAAAGCCTTTAATGCAAAATAAGGACAAAAAAGGCATTTTAAAAGATATTTTTTCTAAATAGGTAGGCATATGCTAAAAATACCTCTTCTGCGATGGTTGCAAAAGCTCACAACAAAAAAATAATAATTACATTACAGAAATGCTAGGTTAGGAGATTCAATAGCAAATTCTCACATTTTTACAAGAACAAACAGCCCAGCATGCGGCACTATTCTTTTTTTCCCAACATAATTAACACGTGTACAGTCACCTGATGGACCCCATTATACGTCAATGGGTCCATCTGGCGCAAAACAGACCATTTTGTAGCGGATTTATCCACAGCATGAATTCTGTTATTGTATTCCTAAAGGACGTTGAATAACCAAATTTATAATGCTCATGTTGACCTGGGCTTCAATTTTGGCAGAAGAAAAAGAAACCATTTCAAGACGTTGTGTGCGGCGGGGGACGTCACAGCATTCTACGCTACTTTGTCTTTCGCTCCTGCTTAAGACAAATTGGGTAAAAAGTTTAAACAAAAGTAAATTAATATTCTTGTTTGAAAAATAATAATACAACATAAATTAAAAGCACATTTTTTCAATCCTGACCAGTGTCACTTTATGATGTAATATCTCTGGAGCGCTTCAATGAATTGCACTGATTCTGAGAACGTTTTCTGTGACACATTGCACTTTATGTTAGTGGTAAAGATTGGTCAATATTATTTGCGTTTATTATAAAAATATCATAAACTTGTCAAAGAACTTAGAAAATATTAGGATTTTTCAAACTTTGTATTTTTATGCCCAGGTAGTCATACCACACAAAATAGTTACCGTAATAAGTAACATTTCCCACATGTCAACTTTACAGCAGCACCATTGTGAAACATCATTTTTATACTGGAAGTTAAAAGGATTAAAAGATTATAGCAATTTCTTGTTTGTCCAACAAAATTTACAGAATAATTTTTCTAAGGACCACATCACATTTTCACTGACTTTGAGAGGCCTATGTGATAGAAAAACATCCAAAAGTGACACCATTCTGAAAACTGCACCCCTTGAAGTACTGTAAACTACATTCAAGAATTGAATTAAACCCTTCAACTGCTTCACAGGAATTAAATCAATGTAGAAAGAAAAGAATAAAAATGCAACTTTTTTCCATAAAATTGTTGCTTTTGCCCCAAATTTTGCATTTTATTGGGTGCATGCACTATTTTTTGGGTGCTGATTTAAAAACGCATGCAAAAACACAGGGTGCCATCAGACACCTTAAAAAACGCATGCTGAAATGGAAAAAAGCATGCAGAAACGCATGCTTTTTGTTGTAAGGCACTAAAAAAACTCATGCCAAGTGTGACCCTAGCCTAATAGGAGAAAATGGACTATACAGGGTGTTTTGCAATTTCTACTAAGCATGTCAATACCCTAAATGTGGTATACTACTGTTTAGGTACATGGCAGTGATCTGAAGGGAACATTTTTGGAATAAACTTAAAACTGTAATGCTGGGTTTACACGTCGCGATATCGGGCCGATATCGTAACCAACGACGCGGGAGCGCGCTTTTTGAGCGCGCTTTTTCCGCCATCGCATCGCTGGTTTATACGGCCCGATATTGGGATACAACGTCCCGACGATGTGTACGCCCACCAACCCAGGAACGACCATTTAACATAGGAGTGAATGGGTGACGTGAGCGTACACATCGTAGTTGGGCTGTTACACGGTACGATGCGGCTACACCGGCCATGCGATATCGGGCGGTTGAATAGCACACTCTTTCAACCCCGATATCGTTTTATCATCGTTCCAGCATCGCGTTGTACGTTCAGACCGTGCAACGCGCGAACGATATAGGGTCCAACTCCCGAACCACGTGACTTTTGGTCAGAGTTGGGTCGGAGTTGGACGCCGATATCGCGACGTGTAAACCCGCCATAAGGCTGGAGTCACACTTGACATGAGTTTTTTTAGTGCCTTTAAAAAAAGCAAGAGTTTCTGCATGCTTTTTTCCATTTCAGCATGCGTTTTTTAAGGTGTCTGATGGCACCCTGCATTTTTGCATGCGTTTTTTCATTTCAGCATGTGTTTTTTAAAATGTCTGATGGGACCCTGCGTTTTTAAATCAGCACCCAAAAATAGTGCATGCACTATTTTTTGGTGCTGTTTTAAAAACACATGCGTTTTTTAGAAAACGCATGCGTTTTTTTAACATGGGCCCCTATGGAAAACGCATGCGTTTTTGGATGGTACTAAATGGTACTAATGTACCATGCATTTTTGCATGCGTTTTTGATGTCAGTTAATCACATAATTGCAAAAACGCGCATGGTACTGTCACACATGCGTTTTTACTATTAAGACATGCGTTTTTGCTATTAGGGCATGTATTTTTTAACATGGGGGCCTATGGGTGCGTTTTTACATGCTTTTTTAAAAACTCAGGTCTCCAAAAAAGCATGAAAAAAACGCAAGTGTGACCCCAGCCTAATTCAGGAAGTGTTTTTTTATTTTATTTACATAGTTTACCATGTGGTAAAAGTGATAACACAGCTTTACGCTTCAGATCAGTATGGTTACAATGATACCACACTTATATAATCTTTTTTATACAACTAATAAGAAAGCGACTACAACATAATGTAAATGTAAAAAATGTATATTTTATTAAAGTTAATTAAAAATAAATATATAAATTAAATGATCCATGGGTCACTGGATTCACAATGTTAATATCAGCAAACCACTCATCCACTTGTAGTCTGCCATCTGCCATGTACAGTGATGGCATGGGATTCATCCATAAAGGGAACACCTCTCCATCATGTGAGATGCCATTACATGTGAACATTTACCCACTCAAATTGGCTACGATGATGAACTGCCGTTAGGAGATGATCCTGATGAGGACAATGAGCACAAATATGAGCTTTCCTGAGATGATTTCCGACTGTTTGTGCAGGAATTCTTTGGTTATGCAAACCGATTGTTGCTGCAGCTATCCAGGTGGCCGGTCTCAGATGATCTGGGAGGTGAAGATGCTGAATGTGGAGGTCCTGGGCTGGTGTGGTCACACGTGGTCTGTGGTTGTGAGGCCGGTTGAATGAACTGCCCAATTCTCTGAAATATCTTTGGAGATGACTTATACTAGAGATATGAGCGTTCAATTCACAGGCAACAGCTCTGGTGGACATTCCTGCAGTCATCATGGCAGTTGCACGCTCCCTCAAAACTTACGACATCTGTGGCATTGTGCTGCGTGATAAAACTACACATTTTAGAGCCAGTTCTGATCACTTCATTAACCACTTCAGCACTCATCCCCCCCAGAGACACAATTGCAGGGTTTTGCTAGGTTGCCATTGCAGCTGAAGACCTACAAAAAGCCCCACATGTCTACCAACTTGCTACTCTTGTACAGGAGACCATTATTTCCATTGTGGTATTGCAGTTTTGGCTGCCTTCTCACTGGCAGACGTTTTGATCCGTGTAGATCCACCACAAACAGGATGCCCAAGGATCAGTTTTCGGCCCCATTGTCTTTCAATGGGACGGAAAACACTTCCGTGGGCATCCTGGTGTCACGGTTTTGCTGCGGAGCCTATCACTAATTGACTAACATTAGACTCGCTATTTGGACGCATGTGTGAATATTAAAAACTACTCATTACAAGTATAGCGAGTGCGAATATTTTGCTACTCGCTCATCACTAGTACCTGTATATCACAGAAACCAATCCAGATATACTGAGATTACTTACCTATCTGTTTCTCTGTTACTCACTCACAAGCTCTACATTCATGTTAATGGATCGTGTCGGCACTCTTGTCTCGTGAGATGTTCTACAGATGAGTAATTCATGTGACAACATAATAACCAGCAAAAAGGTAAAGAAAATTTGAGGAATTTTAAGATATTTTATTTTGACTGTAAGTAAAATATCTATCAAGACGGAGGAGTAAAGGAAAATGATAACTAAATATAAAGTACCCTAAAATAAGTGCCCGTATGACTCCTTAACCCCTTCATACTGTGGCCAATTTAAATTTTGCACTTTTATTTCTTCTTCTTTTTTTACATAGTCATAATGTTTTATTTTATTTCTTGACACAGTAATATGAGGACTTGTTTTTTTTCATGCTGAATAAGTTGTAAATCTAAATGAAACGATTAATTTTACCATACAATGTACTGTGATATAGGGAAAAAATATTCAGTGAAATGGAAATTTGCAAAAAAATACAAAATTAGGTTACTCTGGCTATGTACTGAGACTCATAACTTTTTTATACCTCTGTGAGTGAAGTTTGATTTTGTGTGGTGATTTGTTTTATAACTGCCACAACTCCTCCGTGTAGTGCGTCTCAGACTCAATAAGAGATATTGCAGTATTTCGTATCTGTTGTGCTAGCTGGCATTAGTTGATTGACAGCGCAGGCTTCCATTCTTGTTCTGGGAGGTGCTGGTTTGCTTAGGTGTTCCGTCTTTCCTGTGATTGTTCTGCTACTTTACAGAGCTTCCAGAAAGCTGCTGGTCATACATTCTATTTGAAATGCTATGTGACCTGTATTCCTGTGTCTGCTCTGATTTTTGTTATCTGACCCCGGATTGTTGCTTGATTTCTCTTTTGTCTGCACCCTGAACTTCTTGTAATATCGTGCTATTTTGAATCCTGGACCATAACCTGAATGTGCTTCAGTTGACTTCCTGAATCCTCTCCGTGCTCTCCTGGAAACCTGACCCTGGATTATTGCATCACTTTGTCTCTGTCTACTCCCTGAACCTGATCCCATATTACCTGACAGTGGGGGTCATGTAACTGCAAGTATGTGATTTACATGTGTTTTGACTAGACATGTGACAACTCGGAACAATGAAAATGAATTTAGTGAGGCTGGACACGTTTAGTCAGAATGTGGCCAGAAGTATATAAATCACATACTATTGCTCAAATGATCATCCATTTTTGATATTAGCACAGGTGAATCCTGACAGTGTGCAGTGCATGCGCTGTGAAAATTCAGAGGCTTGCAGTCACCTAGAGTGACTACAGACTGTCATCTCAAACCTGGACAAGCCGTTTAATTACAATATTAAGCCCTGTAGCCCAATCCTAATAGCGTGTAATATATTCACTGTCAGGATTCAGCTCTGCTTGCTGGTTCCAGCAGTCATCACATGGCCGCTCCACTCATATGGGATTTTCATACTTATGGTCATGTGACAGCTTTTCTTCCTTTTTCATTGAACATTGAGAGAATTAGGAAGAGCACCTGACTGTAAGTTTGAAAATTAGAGATGAGCCAACACCCTACTGTTCAAATTCGATTTGATGCGTCGAATTAGGGGTGTGTTCGTCGAATGTTTGTTGAATGATCGTCGAACACCATTGAAAACAATGGCAGGCAAACACAACACAACACTTGAGACTCTCTAATCCTTAATATCATGTGCCGAAGTTAACCAAGGGACCATGTATTAATTCTTCAGAGCACTGAACTACTCAGTGAGCCAGGTTACTCTAATCCACTGCATCTAAAAAGGAGTAATCACACCTTGGAGAGCTGTTGCACCAAGTGGACTGACATGAATCATGGCTCCAACACGAGAGATGTCAATTGAAACAAAGGAGAGGATTATCAAACTCTTAAAAGAGGGTAAATCATCACGCAATGTTGCAAAAGATGTTGGTTGTTCACAGTCAGCTGTGTCTAAAATCTGGACCAAATACAAACAACATGGGAAGGTTGTTAAAGGGAAACATACTGGTAGACCAAGGAAGACATCAAAGCGTCAAGACCGGAAACTTAAAGCAATATGTCTCCAAAACAGGAAATGCACAACAAAACAAATGAGGAACAAATGGGAGGAAATTGGAGTCAATGTCTGTGATGAACTGTAAGAAACTGCCTAAAGGAAATGGGATTTACAAACAGAAAAGCTAAACAAAAGCCATCATTAACACCTAAGCAGAAAAAAACAAGGTTACAATGGGCTAACGAAAAGCAATCGTGGACTGAGGATGACTGGATGAAAGTCATATTCAGTGATGCATCGCAAATCTGCATTGGGCAAGGTGATGATGCTTGAACTTTTGTTTGGTGACATTCCAATGAGATTTATAAAGATGACTGCATGAAGAGAACATACAAATTGCCGCAGCCATTGATGATATGAGGCTGCATGTCAGGTAAAGGCACTGGGGAGATGGCTGACATTACATCCTCAATAAATGCCCAAGTTTACATTGATATTTTGGAATCTTTTCTTATCCCATCAATTGAAAGCATGTTTGGGGATGATGAAATCATTTTTCAAGATGATAATGCATCCTGCCATAGAGCAAAAACTGTGAAAACATTCCTTGAAAGAAGACACATAAGGTCAATGTCATGGCCTGCAAATAGTCCAGATCTCAATCCAATTGTAAATCTTTGGTGGAAGTTGAAGAAAATGGTCCATGACAAGGCTCCAACCTGCAAAGCTGATCTGGCAACAGCAATCAGAGAAATTTGGAGCCAGATTTATGAAGAGTACTGTTTTTCACTCATTAAGTCCATGCAGGGTCAGTGTCAGCACCCACCGAACCCAGGCAAGTGCCGGGGCCCTGACCTGATGCAGGGGCCCACTGCCACCCACACACATTGTGCCATCATGCCGCAATAATTATTTTCCCCTCCATTTGCTCTCTTCTGTGACAGTCCCTGTCACGTTACTAAGGCCGCAGTCGGGTATCCAAGGGGCGTACCCGCACCACTCTCCCTGCAACACCCACATCCAATCCGGAGGCAGCTGAGCAGAGAGGTGGGCGGGACACGCCGGAGGAGAAGCATGAAACAGTGACATTGCCCAGCCTGCAGGGCCAGCGAGGGAACGAAGAAAGGAGGGAGAAAGTAGCAGAGAATGAAGAGAAGAAAGTGCAAGAAATATATGTTAAGGTGAGTATAATCTTTTTTTTTTTACTGTGTGCTGGAGACTGCTGCTGTATTTGTATGGATGCTGCTGCTGGGGTATATATAGAGGCTGATGCTGGGGTGTATATAGAGGCTGCTGCTGGGGTGTATATAGAGGCTGCTGCTGGGGTATATATAGAGGCTGCTGCTGGGGTGTATATGGAGACTGCTGGTGGGGTATATGTGAAGGCTGCTGCTGGAGTATATAGAGGCTGCTCCTGGCTGTATATAGAGGCTGTTACTGGGTGTATATGGAGGCTGAGCTAGGTTATATATATTATTTGAAGACTGTGCTTGACTCTATATATATATATATATATAAACACTATGGAAGCCGTGCCGGAGTATATATACTATTTGGGGGCTGCTGCTGGGCTGCTACATCCTTCAAATAATATATACGGCCCAGCACAGCCTCCAAATAATATATACAGCCCGCAGCCTCTATATTATACATACAAAGCCCACAGCCTCTATTATATATATACAGCCTGGCAGTCTCCATATTATATATACAGTCCAGCAGTCTCCATATTATATATACAGCCCTGCACAACTTCTATATTATCTATATACAGCCCACCCAGGAGCCTGTATATTATATATACACAGCCTTCAGTTTCTATATTGTATTCATGAATCGTGGTATGTGTTAAAAGGGCCAACTGACACTGTTTCGTCCGGGCCACAAAAAACGTGGAGCCGACCCTGAGTCCATGCCTCAGAGACTGTTATTAAAGCCAGAGGTGGTGCAACAAAATACTAGTGATGTATTGGAGTGTTCTTTTGTGTGTTTGTTTTTCATGATTGCATAATTTTTTCCTCAGAATTGAGTGATTCCATATTTTTCTCTCTGTTTGGTCTGAAAAAATTACCCTTACTAACTAGCACATTTTTTATCTTGATTTCTTGTAGTGTTTCTTCAAGGCAGAGAGTTGCCATTTGAAATGACTTTAGTTTTGTGCCATGTCTGTGATCTGCTTTTTTTCTACAACATTAAACAACTGAATGGACATCCTCCGAACCAGGGGATTCCATCATTTTTGCCAGGGGTTGTACAATTATTGCAATTCGTAATTATCGCTGTGTACAAATGTAAAGAATATAAATATTTTTCTGGCCTGAAATTTTTAAAAAATGTTTTTTTTTATTTCACATTTTGATAGCAATTGACCAATTGTCCTGAAGTACATTGAATGCAACACACTCGGCTTGAAGTGAACACTTTTCCAATGTTTTCTGCTGTGACAACACAGAACATGTTCCATTATAGTCACTCAATGGCCTGTGAGTCATAGGGTATTTAAGGTCTTACATTCGATTACCCTAAAAACACCAAGATAATAAATCTACAACCTTGTAAATGTGTGAATGACATTCAGTGTGCTGATATATTGCAGCCGAGGCTTTCCGCAATCTACAACAAATCTTAATTACTTAAAGGGAAGGTGCCTTGTATTATTTTTGCATTAAAAATTATTGTTTGTATAATCAATTATTTTTAATACAAAATTAAAGAAATCTGCCACTATTTTTTGCCCCCTAATCTGAGATAGGATAATGTATTGTCAGAGATCTTCCATTGATGTGTCACTTACTGGGCTGCTCAGTGTAGTTTTGATAAAATCACTGTTTAATCATCTGGAGATTATCATTACAGGACTACTTGGCCTGCTGCCAGGTAGTCCAGCATATTCATGAGCTTTGTATAACCCCACCCCCAAATCTGATGACAGTGTACAGAGAAAACAGCCAATCAGTGCTGTCGTAGAGCTCCACATTCAAATAACTGTAAATCTGCAGCAGAGAAAACATCAATTTTATCAAAATGACAGCAAGCAGCTCAGTAAATGACACATTATTGGAATCAGGGTCTCTGTCTCATCATTATGCTGCTCTCAGATGGGATGGTAAAAACCTGGGGACAGATTACCTTTTAATAAAATAAATTAAAAGGATTTTTAATTAATTTTTTGCAGCCACTTGGGGCTGCCGTTTGCATTTTCTGGTGTGTAATGACAGTTCAAATGACACTTCAAACATGGCAGCCCCTGTACTTAGGAGACTTGAGTTGCCCTCCGACTCCATTTTCTACACCAGGGGATTCAAACATGCGGCCCCTGTGGCTTCATTATTCAGCCCGCGGCAACGTGGACTACTTAACCATGTCAGCAGTCCGGTGCAAGGAGCCGCCGTGGTCCCCGCTGTGTTATTGACTTCCTGCCATGGGACTGACAAGCGCTGCAGTTCAGTAAGATCAATGCAATCAACCGGCCAATGAGAGGTTCGCAGCTGCTGTCAGCATATGACTTCACCTGCTGGCCTCTCATTGGCTGGCGGCTTGCAATGATCTTACAGAGCAGCAGCGCATGTCAGTCCCACGGCCGTAAGTCAATAACACAGCGTGGACCACGGCGGCTCCCTGCACCAGACCACTGACATAGTTAAGGTTAAAAAAGAGTGTGTGAGTGTAAGTGAGTGAATGTGTGAATATGAGTATAAGGCTAGTGTCACATTAACGTTATTGGCTGCGCTAGGGAAGTTGCGTTAAAAAATTGGTTTTGGCACCCTAAACGCAGTTTACCAGTGCTACCACCATGGTAGCACCATGTTAACGCTGACAATGCTTACCTATGATGACGCGGCCCCTAACGTGACTCAAACGCCAGCATCTGAGTGAGATCTCGCGATTTTCCTAACACGAGAAAAGATGCTTTCAACAGTGTCTTTTCTCGAGTTAAGAAAAAACGCAAGATTTCACTCAGATGCCGGCATTTGAGCAGTGCTAGGGGCCGCGTCACCATAGGTAAGCTTTGGCAGTGTTAACGTGGCGCTAACATAGTGGTAGCACTGCGTTTAGTCTGCCAAAAACTATGTTTTTAACACAACCCCCTAGTGCAGCCAATAATGTGACCCTAGCCTAAATGAGTGTGTGAGTGGATGTGTGAATGTGTGAGTGAATGTGTGAGTGAATGTGTGTGTGAATGCGTGAGTGTAAATGTGTGTGTTAATGTGAGAGTGTGAATGTGTGAGTGAGTGAATGTGTGTGTTTGAGTGTTAATGTGTGATTGTGAATGTGTGAGTGTTAATGTGTGTGTGAGTGAATATGTGTGTGTGAGTTAATGTGTGTGTGAGTTAATGTGTGTGTGAGTGTATGTGTAAATAGAAGGTAGACCAGATTGGGGACATCACTACAAAAGGGGATATTACTACATTATGGGGGCCAGAATGGGGGCATTACTACATTATGGGGGCCAGAATGGGGACATTACTACAAAAGGGGACCAGCATGGGGGACATTACTACACTATGGGGGCCAGGATGGGGGGCATTACTACAAAAGAGGACCAGCATGGGGAACATCACTACAAAAGGGGACCAGCATGAGGGACATCAGTACAAATGGTGACTAGCATGGGGGACATTACTACACTATGGAGGCCAGGATGGGGACATCACTGCAAAAAGGGATCAGGATGGGGGACATTACTATAGGATCGGGACCAATATGGGGATATTACAATAAAAAAGGGACCAAGATGGGGACATTACTGCAAGAAGAAGATCAGGATTTGGACATTACTACATTGAGCAAAAAATGCTGGCATTACTAAAAATTTCACTTAGTCCTACAAGCAATGCGGCTCCCCACGTTATTTTTTTTCTATGTGCAGCCCACCAACCCAGCCAAGTTTGAGACCCCTATTCTACACTGTAGCTGCCTCCTGCTTTGACCTGGGCATGCTCTTTGGACTGTTGAGGTCACAGATGTAGAAGCAGATCAGAGCCATTTTTTTTTAAGTCTGCAGCTACTCTACAAGCTTCACTTTCCATCTGCCACCATGCACAGTGTTTAGTGTATGTGGTGACAGCAAGAGCTGGAACACCAGTGTGACAGGAGGAGGAGTCAGTGTGCAAGCCTGACAGGAGGGGAGATGCGGGCAGCGCAGGTCTGGGATGAGTTGACTATCTGCAGTGGCTGTGATAGGCAACCTCAGTAGTACAGTACCAGGCTGCTTATCTCCGCTCCTTGCCACTGTCACCCTGCAGTACAGAGTGCAGCATTCTAATCATCATGTTCTGAACACTGACTCAGCTCTGCTGTATCACTGTACAGCCTCTGCAGGAGGATATGTTGTACCCCAGGGCTGTGGGACACTCAAAACCGGTCTATACTGTCTCTGGGGAACCACGGGGGTCAACGCCCAGTTTCCGTGACCCTGGGTGCAGCTGAAAGGGGTTTTGGCTTAGTAGCGAAAGGGACTCCACCTGTGGTATGTGGCTATAGGTGGCCTTTGATGGCCTTCCTCATCCCAACCCAGTAGAATCTTTCACGTAACAGCACCTCCAGCTTCTTGCACCCGAAGTGCCCTGCCACATCGTTGTATGCTTCCAAGACTATCTGGACATCTCTTTGGGACCACTATCTGCCATAACAATTCATGGGTTTGTGCGTTTATGTGCCGCCTGCACAACTTACCGCATGCATGAATAACTTTCCTTTCTCTTTCCACAGCTGTTGCTCCTCTGGCAGGGCATCTGGACCAAGGCATGAGTCGGCTTGCTTAAGCAACTCTTTGACTAGGCAGATGGCTGGTCACTGTCTTGCATCTCTGCCCAAAAGCATCTGGCAGGTGGGGCATCCTTGACAGCACATCAGCATTGGCGTTCTTATGCCCTGCCCGGTACTTATGGTAAAGTTGTAATAGGAAAACTGGGCCATCCATCGCTGTTCCAGTGCACCTAATTTCGCGCTGTCTAGATGGGTCAGTGGATTATTGTCCTTATAGATGGTAAACTTCGCTGAAGCCAGGTAATGTTTAAAGCATTCAGTTACAGCCCAGGCAATGGCGAGGAACTCTAGCTTGAAGGAGCTATAGTTGTCGTGGCTCCTTTCTGTAGGATGGAGCTTCCTGCTTGAATAGGCAATCGCTGTCTCTTTGCCTCTCTGAACCTGGGATAACACGGCTCCCAATCCCACGTTGCTGGCGTCTGTGTAAAGCACTAACGGTTGGCCATAGTCAGGGTAGACCAGGATCTTATCCCCCATCAGGACCCACTTCAAATGCTTGAAGGAGTCTTCTACTCTACTGTCCCATTCAAACGGAGGACTCGGGTTCTTGGCCATCCTGGACTGGCCTACCAGGAGGTCTTGCAAAGGTGCTGCCATCTTCGTGAAGCCCTTGATAAACCTTCGATAGTAGCCTACCAGTCCCAGGAACTGCCGTACTTCTTTGATGGTAGTGGGCCTGTGCCAGTCCGTGATTACGGTGACTTTATCAGGGTTTGGTGCCACACCTTCAGCGCTGACCACATGTCCTAGGTACTTAACCATGGGCTTCAATAAATGCGACTTGGATGGCTTCACTTTCATGCCATACTTGGACAATGCCTCAAATACTTCAGCCAGGTGCTTCAAGTGGTGTTCATACGTCTTTGAGTAGACTATGACGTCATCTAGGTACAGCAACACGCTACTCCATCAACCTTTGGAACGTTCTCGGTGCATTACAGTGTCCAAACGGCATGCAGTTAAACTCACAGAGGCCCATCGGTGTCATGAACGCGGTCTTCTCTCTGTCCGCCTCTGCCACGGGAACCTGCCAATAACCACTGGTGAGAACTAAGGTGGAAAAATAGCAGTTCTCAATGAAGCTAAGGACTCTTCAATTCTGGGTAACAGGTAAGCATCCTTATGTGTAATGTGATTTATCTTCCTGTAGTCAACACATATTCTCATTGTACCATCTTTCTTCTTTACCAGGACTAGTGGAGCTGCCCAGGGGCTACAACTATCTCTGATCACCCTAGCCTACTTCATTTCCTGTAACATCGCTTTGGCATATTGATAGTGAGCTGGCTGTACAGGTCAGTACTTCTCTTTAATGGATAGATGGTCTCCAGTGGAGATGTAATGTTGTACCCCTTTTACCTGCCCAAAGTCTAAAGGATGTTTAATAAAGACCCGTTCATATTCTTGAACTACCTGGTAAACTCCATGCTTTTGGTGCGAAGGGGTGGAGTCAGTGCTTACGTGTAGCTTCTGACACCAGTGCTCCAGCTGCCCCTCGGAGCAGTTGTCCTCCGCCTGGTCGAACGGATTCAAAGGTTCCACTGCCATGATGGCATTGTTACTGACAGTGAACATCTTAGCAATGGTAGCATACTGAGATAGGTTGACCTCTTTTTCTCCACAGTTGAAGATACATACTGGGACCCTCCCCTTGCGGACATCAACTCTGACTGTCAGGACAGTGGGCCTACTGTCTAAGTACATGGGCTCTACCAGGGCCTGGTAATCTTGACCCCGAAGGCCTATTGCTTTCCTACACCTTATCATTTCATTTTTTGAGGGTATTGCAATGGGGACCGAGTCACTTACTCTTCCACTCCTGACTTCTCCACCAGATAGCTCAACCTGTTGCCTCTGCATCAGGGCTTTTAACTCTTTCTGCAGGACTCTCTTCTGCCCATTGTTACCAGTCTCAACAACCTGTTGCAATAAAACAATAATTTCTCCTAGACAATTCTCAATTACATTAGTGCCTAGAGTAATCATTGGGTTGCATTCTCGTTGGTCAATATCAACAATTATCATTCCTTGGGCGGTTAGTTCTACATGCCCCACTTAGAGGTCACCTCTTTGAACCCTATCTGCAGTACAGGTTGGTCATTACTAGAATCTATCGTAAAACTATCGTCTGGGCGATGAGTGATGTCAGAGTCAGCCCAGTCCCATTTATAAAGAATACAGTTAAGGCCAGAAATATTTGGACAGTGACACAAGTTTTGTTATTTTAGCTGTTTACAAAAACATGTTCAGAAATACAATTATATATATAATATGGGCTGAAAGTGCACACTCCCAGCTGCAATATGAGAGTTTCCACATCCAAATCGGATAAAGGGTTTAGGAATTATAGCTCTGTAATGCATAGCCTCCTCTTTTTCAAGGGACCAAAAGTAATCGGACAATGGACTCTAAGGGCTGCAATTAACTCTGAAGGCGTCTCCCTCATTAACCTGTAATCAATGAAGTAGTTAAAAGGTCAGGGGTGGATTCCAGGTGTGTGGTTTTACATTTGGAAGCTGTTGCTGTGACCAGACAACATGCGGTCAAAGGAACTCTCAATTGAGGTGAAGCAGAACATCCTGAGGCTGAAAAAAAAGAAAAAATCCATCAGAGAGATAGCAGACATGCTTGGAGTAGCAAAATCAACAGTTGGGTACATTCTTAGAAAAAAGGAATTGACTGGTGAGCTTGGGAACTCTAAAAGGCCTGGGCGTCCACGGATGACAACAGTGGTGGATGATCGCCGCATACTTTATTTGGTGAAGAAGAACCCGTTCACAACATCAACTGAAGTCCAGAACACTCTCAGTGAAGTAGGTGTATCTGTCTCTAAGTCAACAGTAAAGAGAAGACTCCATGACAGTAAATACAAAGGGTTCACATCTAGATGCAAACCATTCATCAATTCCAAAAATAGACAGGCCAGAGTTAAATTTGCTGAAAAACACCTCAAGAAGCCAGCTCAGTTCTGGAAAAGTATTCTATGGACAGATGAGACAGAGATCAACCTGTACCAGAATGATGGGAAGAAAAAAGTTTGGAGAAGAAAGGGAACGGCACATGATCCAAGGGACACCACATCCTCTGTAAAACATGGTGGAGGCAACGTGATGGCATGGGCATGCATGGCTTTCAATGGCATTGGGTCATTGTGTTTATTGATGACATAACAGCAGACAAGAGTAGCTGGATGAATTCTGAAGTGTACCGGGATATACTTTCAGGCCAGATTCAGCCAAATGCTGCAAAGTTGATTGGACAGCGCTTCATAGTACAGATGGACAATGACCCCAAGCATACAGCCAAAGCTACCCAGGAGTTCATGAGTGCAAAAAAGTGGAACATTCTGCAATGGCCAAGTCAATCACCAGATCTTAACCCAATTGAGCATGCATTTCACTTGCTGAAATCCTGACTTAAGACGGAAAGACCCACAAACAAGCAAGACCTGAAGGCTGCGGCTGTAAAGGCCTGGCAAAGCATTAAGAAGGAGGAAACCCAGCGTTTGGTGATGTCCATGGGTTCCAGACTTAAGGCAGTGATTGCCTCCAAAGGATTCGCAACAAAATATTGAAAATAAAAATATTTTGTTTGGGTTATGTTTATTTGTCCAATTACTTTTGACCTCCTAAAATGTGGAGTGTTTGTAAAGAAATGTGTACAATTCCTACATTTTCTATCAGATATTTTTGTTCAACCCTTCAAATTAAACGTTACAATCTGCACTTGAATTCTGTTGTAGAAGTTTCATTTCAAATCCAATGTGGTGGCATGCAGAGCCCAACTCGCGAAAATTGTGTCACTGTCCAAATATTTCTGGCCCTAACTGTATATGGCATCATTGTCACCTGCGAACCAGTGTCCAGTAAAGTGTTCATGGGGATGCCATCCAGCACAACAGGCAGGACTGGCTGTCCTCCCACATACCTGTTGTGCCAGTTCTGTGGGCCAGGTGGTCTCATTCCTGGGGGGTGGCCCGCTGCCCCAGGGGTTGTTCGTTTAAAGTACAAAACCTTGCAATGTGGCCCGCCTCGTTGCAGCGGTGGCAGATGGGCTGCCCTGCTGCATGGTAGCGATTGCTGGCTCTTCCTGTGGTTGATGGATACCTCCTCTGGTGCATACACAGGACGTCATCAGGGCTATAGACCAACTGTATCTTCTCCAATGGTTTGGGCCCCTGCATGGACCGTACAGCTTGGGCTAGCTCAGCCATACCTTTGGTTAGCTGCTGCACTTGCAAATGTATGGCTTCAGGGGTAACAGTTTCTAGAGTCTGTGAACTGGCCCCCACCGTGGCCATGGAAGAGGGCGCCACCTCCAGTGGTATGTTAAAGCCAGTTGCTGTGAGGGTGCTGTGATGCTGGCAGTTAGTTCGCGCAGCACACGGATGGCCCGGTCTTTAAATTGTAGAAAGTCCAGGTTGGGGTTTTGCAGGGCCATCATACATAGCTGTGTCTATTGGGTGTCGGACCGGAGCCCCTCAGTCAACAGCTTGTTTTCATCTCGTGGACTGGATCAACCTGCTTCATGGCCCTCAATGTCTCTTGGAGATTGAGTGCATAATGCATAGTCCCGTATACTGTCCTGCGCTCGTTGTTTGCACCCATAAAAGCTCGTGTTAATTTCCGCTGCAGTACGGGTGTCAAAGACTTCTTTTAACCTGGCTAGGATTCATTCAACAGTCTTTTTATTGGTGTCCAGCCAGGACTTCACCTCCTTTTGGCCGCACCAGTCAATTGCCTTATTAATATGGTCACTTTCTGTTCCTCTGTCATAGAATATACTCCACACAAACTTTTCAGTCTCTTCTTGAAGTCGTTCAAGGTATCAGATAACCCTGAATACTGGGGTAACCATGTTGCTCCTGTCATATAGGCATATAAGGCATTAAGAATGTCATGTCTGGTGCTGCCACTGGTACCTCAGCTGCGGCCACGACCGGAGGTTCGGCTAGGGCCTATCAGCGGCTGGGGCTGCGATGACTACTGGGGCTGCGGCAGCATCTGGGGCTATGATCAGGACCACCCCAGGTTGCTCTCACTTTGGATCGGACATCTTCCTCCCCCTTCTCAGTCGCTGCCGGCTGATCAGTCTACCTCTCCGCAGGGCCTCCTGTTTCATGCTGGTTGATGTCAGAGTACGGGGCAGGTATTCTCTTTGCAGCTTTTCTAAGGTTCCGTCCATGACGGCACACCCCTTCGACTTCCCGGGCTGTATGAGGTAACAATGCCGACTGTTATACAGTTCAATAAAGTCAATGGCACACAGTACCCATTGCCAATGGGTATGATATCCTGTTTGTGACGCCAGAAAGATTGATGCACCCCCAGGGCCGTGGGGTACTTGGAACTGGGCTTTGATACTTTCGGGGAGTCACAGGGGTTGAGAACTGGCTCCGTGACCCTGGGTATAGTGGCGCCCGGTACCAGGTAAGCCACAGAACTCACTAGTACACTAAGGGATTTCCACATCTGGTACCTCACTTACACCCAACACCTTCCACCCCAGGCCTGTAGGGGGAGCTTCACTGGCTGCTGTTAAGCCAGATCCCCTATAAATACAGGTGCTGGGGGCGGACTTAGTCAGATTGTGCAGTCACTAGAAGAACTGTGAAGTTCAGCTCAGAGCTAGTGAGCAAAAACTGGTTACCGGAGCTGTGCTAGGCCCGACACCAGTGCACCTCCAGAGCCAACATGAGATCCAGAGAGAGTGAGGACCACAAGCAGAGGTGAGGAACACTTCAGAGGGGGCAGAGGAGCCATGCCGAATCACCCCATCAGAACACCGGTCACTGGAGACCGAGTCTGCAACAGGGAAAGAGAACAGTCCAGCAGAAAATCCAGCACACCGTGGAGGCTTAGGTTCCCAGACACCCGCAGCACCCACATTTAAGAGCCAGGGACCGCAGGAGAGATAGCGGTAGCCAACAGAGAGAGCCCTCAGTGCAGCAACACGGGAGTAACAGACGCAGAAGGTCACACTTCGTTTCACACATGCCAGACTAGAGAGAAGGAACAGGACAAGGAGGCCTATACCTCACTCGTTGTGGAAGTCCCAAAGTGCTTCCTTCATCCCTTGACGTGCACCGGTTTCCATCAGTAAAGGTACCAAAAAAGACTTTGTCTGTGTGTCCATCATTCTAGACCCACACCATAACGAGTACACTGCGCTACTCCACTATTGCTACTTCCAACACCCCGGGGACTCAACCCTACCTGTAGAGGGCTAAAACACTGGCTGCCGCCCATCACCCTGGAGGTCCCAGCAGCTGGGGGAGGAGTTAGTCAGAGTGTGCAGACGCTAGGAAAGCTGCGAAGATGTCCTGGTGGTCGGTGCCGCGGTTAGGCCTGAGCCAGTGACCCGGAGTGGCCCTTCTACATCACGCAAGTCTAAGTGGGGACAGAAGGTAAGGAGCAGATAGCCAAGAGGGAGTGAGGAACTTGGAGAGTTTCGCCCAAAGAAGTTCCGGATATTGGGGATCCGCACCTGTGGGATATTCTAGGACCACGGAAAACCCCGTCACACCCGTGGGTCAAGAGAGGGAGCCAGACACAGCCGAACAGCACCACAGTGATCAGAGAGGGAAACCCGGAGACCTCACAGGAGGAGAGATAGACACCAGAGTCAGGAAGAGAAAGGAGGCAAGTCTGGCTGCAAGCAGGCTGTGCTTCAACCATTACAGAGGAATAGAGGAGGCCTTATACCCACTTGCTGTGGGGACCCACTGTGGAACCTGTCCTCCTGTCGGTGCCCTGGACGTCTTTACCTGCCAAACATCAGTAAAAAGTAAAAGAGGCTTTGCAGTGTGCGTGTGTCATTCCTCTCCGTTCCCGGTGCCCTCGTAGACTGATCCAGCACTCCCTATGCCATCCCAGCTCCACTCCAAGCTGCCCCTTCTCATTACGCTGCCCCGGAGGTCCCAGTCCTACCTGTGGTGGACTTTACCAACTCAGCCGCGATACCATCTACCTCTGGCGGACTGTGGCGGCGCTGGTGGTATCTCACCAGATACTACAGGTGGCGTCACGACAAACTTTGTACATAATCCTCTGTAAATATAACCCCCTTTTTGAAAGATAGGCCCAGGACATGGGGTCAGGCGCGGCCGCCATTCCCCCGTGACAACGCTGAAAACCCTCAGAGCCTGACACCCGAGTACCCCACAGCCTGGGCGCAACACTAGTCTCTGTCCTGGGATGAGCCTTACACTGCTCTAGTCTACAGGACGTCTTCACAACCCTCTTAGGAGCTGAACTGAATGACCCTTCTCCCGGGCCAGAATTTATAGGGGAACTCCCCTGAACCCGGGTTTCAGAGCTCCCCCTTCTGGTCTGGAATCAGGAAAGGTGTTGCATGCTGTGGGCTTACCTGGTGTAGATACTCCTTCTTGCTTCCAAGCATGACATCTCCACCCATGGGAGGCAATGCCTTTGTGGCAACCGGACTCAGGGGTGCCACACCTGCATACAGTGGAAGCCCCAGCACCGCAGTGTGAATATGTATATATATATATATATATACCTATACTGCGGGACCGGGATCGGGGCCTCCGCTATACGCAGACACGATATGAGGAAATCATGTGACCTACGTTGTCGGGCAGCGGACACTGCGCATGCCTGAGGTATGATTGCACAGCGCAGGCGCTGGGGACTTGTGGAGCAGGGAGGAGGCGGCACCCGGGGGACAGAGGGGGGATGATGGACAGCAGTGAGGCAGTTGAGACCTGGGGAGAGAACACACCTCCTGGTCTCAGTAGAGGTATGGAAGCAAATTTATAAAAGTGATTATTTCAGTGCACCTGGGATAATACACATAAGAGCCACCTTCACAGAATGCAGCCTTACTGCTGCTGAAGGTGGCACTTTTACCTTCCTTACCGTCCTGAGGGGGTGACAGGTTTCCTTTAGCATAAGATATGCTAATGTCTTGACACTAGATACTTTAGAAAAGTCTGGTGTAGAAAAGTGGCTTAATTTTAGCTTGTGTAAAAGTAATTCTAGCATGTAATAAATTCAAGTATCAAAAAGGGACCATGCAAGTCATACATTTGTCAGCGCAAACAGCTTCTTAGTACATTAGATAGCTAAAATAATGCTACATTTGGGCCATTGTTTAATTTTTGCACAAATCCATGCATGTAGTCAAGGAATAATTAGAAAATGTCATTTTTCCTCCTATTTATTTGAGCTTATCATATGATCTATTTAAAGCTTAGTTGCAAATTATGGGCAGCATGATATAATAAATGCTTTTTGTTCATCTTTTTAATACTAAACTGAATAGAATCATTGAATTATAATGGAAAAAGTTCTTAGTGAGCTTATTGCTAGTGAGCAAGAATGGGATGGGGCGAACAAAACCCATCTTAATGGAGTAAGTATTCAGCATTCATGGCTTTTGAGCACAAATCATATCCCAAGGGCTGAGAAGATGCGTAGCAGATGGAAAGGAGCCAAAAAACTAAGAAACAAAATTCCTTTGTGGCCTATTGAAAATTCATATAAACAGTATTGAAGCAAAGTAGATCAGCAATAGAATAGGTTTCATCAAGACATATATGGATCGCTGGACTTTTCACAGTCATTTCCAAAATTACAAGTACAAAAAGATATTAGAATTAGGTTTTTAATCTCCTGTTATGGTTTGTTCCTGCGAAATGAAATTATGATAACAAGCAAAGTTTGGTTGTTTAAAATAGTTTAGCGAGGCTACATGGTATTGGCCTCCGTGTGACCACAATTCTCTACAAGCCATGGGAACTTTTTTTATGTTCTTGATTTGATTTTGGACCTAGAATTAGCTTTTAGGCTGGCTTCACACCACATTTTTCGGCATCCTGTTCTGTCCGTTTTGAAAAGGACATAACAGGATCCTGTTTTGCCTCCAATATATCCCTATGACTCTGGATTGGCCATAAATGGCCATCCGATTCTGCCAATTCAGTCCCGGATTCGTTTCTGTACAGTATTTTCCCGGCCCCAAAATCAGAGACTGCTCCGATTTTGGGCTCCGGTGAAAAAAACGGACCAAATCAGACAGAAACGAATCTGGGGCGATCCGGCACACTTAACATGGGAGTCTACGAGCGCCGGATCCGGGAAAAAACAGGATTGTTTCCCGGATCCGGTTTTATTGTACTAAGCATGCTCAGTACATTAAAACTGTTCTGTTCCTGTAATTTCACTTTAGCAGTGTATCTACATACAATGCTAAAGTGAAATGAAAGAAATCAATGTGTTAAAATTAAAAAAAAATGCTCACCTCTCCACTGAGTGTCCCACGATGTGTGGTGCCAACTTCCGATGGCTGCAGGACCTTAATCAGCCGACCGGGCAGGGCGGCAACCCAATCAGCTGATGTGTCACATGACAGCATCAACTGAGCGGTTTAAAACGCCCGCACGCTGATCGGTTTTGGTGGGCGATTTATACCGCTCAGCTGATTCTGTCATATGACACATCAGCTGATCAGGTTGCCGCCCCGCCCGGTCAGCTGATTAAGGTCCTGCAGCCATCGGAAGTCGATGCCTCGCATCGCGGGACACTCGGCAGAGAGGTGAGCATTTTTTTTTCTATTTTTAACCATTGCTTTTGCAATGTATGTAGATACATTGCAAAAGTGCAAGTAACAGCCCCTACACCGCTTGCCTGTGCTTTGCAGGCTAGGCTCCTCCCAGCTCTTTCTGTGTCCGGATCCCTCAAAATCCCGAATCCGGACACAGAATTGGCATCCGGAGTTACACATCCGGTCCTGTCCGTTCCTGTCCATGTGGTCCTGCAAAAAATAGGATCCCCACAGACAGGAACAAACCGTGCAGTGAACCCATCCTTACTGATATATGACTGTGAAAAAGTTGGTCCAAAATGCCACTATTTTAAGAAAAAATCTTCTTTATCTAAAATACAAAGGCTTGGGTACCGTTCAGTGAAGCTTATTTCATCATTTGCATTTTTTTAAATCACTGTTCTTGTCTTTCTTTCTCCTCTGGAAGATATTATGTTGCATACGTCATGACGCACAATGTTTAATAATATTTATCCAAATTCAAAAATTCTTTTTAGGCTAAGTTCATACATTGCGCATTTTTGAGCGCGCTTTTCAAAAATGCGCAATGTGCCTTGTGTCTGCCGGCAAAGTGAATGGTAAATTCACTTTGCCGTACAAACACAGCGTAAAAATATGCAGCGCTTTTATGGGAGAAAGCGCGGGCATAAAAATAATTGACATGTCAATTCTTTGCACAGCAGCGCCCGCGCTTTCTCACATAGGGGCCGGCTCTGCAGGATCTGATATCACAGAAGGGAAGGAAGAATCCTGTTCCTCCTCCCCTCTGTGACATGTGTGACCGCCCCATTTGGGTTTCGCAATGTTTTAATATACAATGCGAAACCCAAATTAAAGTTAAGGAAATGTGTTAAAAATAATAAAATTTAAATACTTACCCGTCTGAAGCTGTTTCGGTTACTGGGAGCCGAGACAACTGCAAGTTACGAGCTGGCAGGACCTTGCATAATGTCATCGGGCGCTGTGATTGGCCCGCTCGCGGTCATGTGATATATGACATCATATGACGCGCATATCAGATGACCGTGAGTGGCCAATCACAGCGCCCGATGACATCACGCAAGGTCCTTGCAGGTCGATACTTGCGGCTGTGCCGGCTCCTGGCTCCCCAAACGCCCGCCGGAGGGTTAATATTCATTCTTTATTATTTTTAATACATATGTTTTTCTTTAAAGGGAACCTGTCACCTGTATCTAAGCCCCTGCACTATCACTACCTGTCCCTGACCTTCCTAGCTGCTCCCTATCTATCCCTCTCTGAGCTAAATCCGCCCTATAAAACAGCAGAATAATAACTTATAACTTACAGAAGTCCCTGAGGCTGGAGACTGAAAAGGAGGCGCCAGGCTCCATTCTGCCCCTCCTCGATGCAGCAGCACACGCCCCACTGGGCGGCATTATTCTTTCTTCATCGCCGCCTCCTCCATTTGGAATCTCCCACCCGCTTTACACTGTAAGGTAGCGGTTAGGATAGGCACAACAGAACGCAGTGACTCAGGTATTTACTCACACAGCACACAGTTTAATGGCACAGTTCAGGTATTCACAGAACTCCAGGTTCCGGGGCGCAGCCGAGTACAACCTCATAAAATCCCAACAGCTGATATAGAAGCTCTATACCTTCCCCCGGGTAGGCTGTGTTAGGTCAGCACACAACCTTTCTCTCCTCACCGTCTGCTCATTAGCCTCATGAACATCCACTCTGAGAGAGCTCAAAGGCTGTGTTAAATGTTCTCAAGCTCTCTCTACACAGCAGCTCCTGCTGCTGTCCTGACACACTCCACCCCCTCCCCACAGCCCAGGGCAGCTCATATCATCTCCTATTCACCCACACACCTGGGCGTCAGTGCTTTCAATCAGAACTCAGCTCCAACAGCAGCTAACCCTGTGTGTGCTGCTACCGAGCAGAAGATACAAATCTTTCATATGCTGTGTCCCGGTCAGGGGACACATCGACGTCGCATCACCACAAAATGATAGGTGTAAAGCGGGTGGGAGATTCCAAATGGAGGAGGCGGCGATGAAGAAAGAATAATGCCGCCCAGCGGGGCGTGTGGTGCTGCATCGAGGAGGGGCAAAAATGGAGCCTGGGGCCGCCTTTTCAGTCCCCAGCCTCAGGGACTTCTGTAAGTTATAAGTTATTTTTCTGCTGTCTTATAGGGCGGATTTAGCTCAGAGAGGGATAGATAGAGAGCAGCTAGGAAGGTGCAGGGAGAGGTAGTGATAGTGTAGGGGCTTAGATCCAGGTGACAGGTTCCCTTTAATTTAAATGGGGGCTGGCAGACATGTCACAGAGGGGAGGAGGAACAGGATTCTTCCTCCCCTCTGTGACATCACTTCTCCCCCGGGTCTGTAAAAAAGCGTACTGTGTCAAAGCACTTCTTTTTTTTTCACTTTTTTGTGTGGGTGCAAAACGCTGCTAAAAGCGCCTGCGCAAAAAAGTGCAAATAAATACTATGTGTGAACGTAGCCCAAGTATCTTTTGTTTGACTTTTGTGCCTTTTTAATGAAAATCCTCCAAAAGGAACCTGACAGCTGATATCTGCTGCTCCGATCCACAGGTATCCATTATTTCAGTCATGAATTTTTAACACTGGCATTTCAGAGAGAAACATGGTTTAAAAGCCAGTGGGAACCAAGCTGCGCAGGGGACCAGTCAGAGAGGCAGGTTCTCGGTGGCTTCTCCCTACCCAGGACCCTGGAGTGACAAGTCTCTTCCCATACATACATGCAGGGAGAGGCCATGACAACTTGTCACTTAGTGGGCAGGAAGAAGCAGCCAGGGACTCATCTGTACAGTATCACTCCTGTCCTGTATATTGGGTGTAATCCTCAGTATCTGTATAATTCTGTATGTATACACTGTACAGTACCACTCCTGTCCTGTATACTGGGTGTAATCTTCAGTATCTGTATTATTTTGAATATATACACTGCACATTACCACTTCTCCTGCCCTGTATACTGAGTGTAATTCTCAGTATCTGTATTATTTTGAATATATACACTGCACAGTACCACTTCTCCTGTCCTGTATACTGGGTGTAATCCTCAATATCTGTATTATTTTGTATATATACACTGCACATTACCACTTCTCCTGCCCTGTATACTGAGTGTAATTCTCAGTATCTGTATTATTCTCTATATACATTGCATAGTAGCACTTCTACTGTCCTGTATACTGGGTGTAATCCTCAGTATCTGTATTATTCTCTATATACACTGCATAGTAGCAATTCTCCTGTCCTGTATACTGGGTGTAATTCTCAGTATCTGTATTATTCTCTATATACACTGCATAGTAGCACTTCTACTGTCCTGTATACTGGGTGTAATTCTCAGTATCTGTATTATTCTCTATATACACTGCATAGTAGCACTTCTACTGTCCTGTATACTGGGTGTAATCCTCAGTATCTGTATTATTCTCTATATACAACTGCATAGTAGCACTTCTACTGTCCTGTATACTGGGTGTAATTCTCAGTATCTGTATTATTCTCTATATACACTGCATAGTAGCACTTCTACTGTCCTGTATACTGGGTGTAATCCCCAGGATTCCAAGGAAAAATGTCCAGCTCACGTCACAATAAAATCTTCATACTTTATTATTCAGAAGTTAAAATACATGGCATTGACGCGTTTCAACCCTTCCTTGGGTCTTAGTCATAATACAAATGAGAACAGATCCCAAACCTCCATATAACCACATTCCCTTCTGGGCGGTACCACACACAATGATAGATCAGTCTCAGCTGGTCATACACGTCAATAGCAGAAATTAAAAACATGTTGAAATAACACATAGAAACTAAATTGTTTGGTGCAATAATATGGCAGATGTAGAAAGAGAAATAGAGCACATATATAATAACCCCATTATCATACAGAAAGGCAAGAAATACATACATGTTACACATAAATAAAAGAATCTGCTCACATATGTACAAAAATCAGAGGACAAAAAATCAGAGCCAAAATATATAAATGGGAAAGAATATATCCCCAATGATACAAAGAAATGAGGTAAAATCAATAGAACAGCGCTACATCATTTCTCTGATTTAAGCCAGAAGGAGCTCTGGATCCCAATTTAAGGATCCTGAAAATTTCCTTCTTATGCAGCAGGTACTTGGTATTAGCACCCCTCTGTCTGAACACTGCCTTATCCAATGCAGTTACCTGCAATGATGACACATCTCCTTTGTGGACATTTAAAAAGTGTTTGGAGGCACCAGAAAGACTACGTGTGGTTTCATTTTGGCAGTCATATATATGTTCTGAGATTCTGCGACGTAAGTTCTAGAGGTGGAACCAATATACCGAATCTAGTTTACATGCAGTACACTCAATCTTATATACAACATTTTCAGTGCCACAATTCATAAAATGGCGAATCTCATAATTTTTCGGAGTTTTTGAAGATGAAAAGCTCCGAGTGTTCGCATGTAACCACACAGATTGCAAGATTTCTGGTTGCACCTGTAAGAACCCACAGTGCGCAACCAATTTTTGTTGTAATTTTTTTCCAACCTAGTTGTAATGTCACTTGGTGAGATGACATTCCCCACTGTTACACCGCGGTTAGAAACAAATCTAACCCCTTTATCCAAGACAGCCTTAGTCTTGTCGTCAGCAAATAAGATTGGAAGATATTTTTGACAATACCCACAATCCTACTGTATTGACTACCGTAGTTCGTGGAATACAGTAGGATTGTGGGTATTGTCAAAAAATATCTTCCAATCTTATTTGCTTGCTCCTGAAATATTCTTCCATGTCACTACAAGAAGAAGAAGCTTAACAGACTCCGACTGAAAGCAGGATTATACTCAAACACCAGTCACGTTCCTCATAACCACAACAGCATGTGACTCACCGTGGCCGGGACTCGGTTGACAGACGTTTTACTCTTCCTCCTTGTCACGGATGGACCGCGCCTGCCGGTAGTGGGGCCCGGTGGTACAGATCAATAAAGACGTTGTTGAGTGAATAGATTAGGGGTTAATTTGTTTTGTGACGCCACCTATGAGAGTTCCGGTAACTTTACCGGCGCTGCGGGGCCTCCGGGGGATGGAATGCAGCAAGATGGAACGCTCCCCACAGGCTGAGCGGTGATCCCCGGAGCCAGGAGCTGTGCAAGATGTTCTGAGGCAGCTGCGGTTACCTTAGTGTGCGGATAAGCAGTTCATAAGAAAGCACGGACACTGTAAGTCTCTGTAACGGGTTCTTTACTGTAACCAGCAGGCAGTACATGGCATACAGTTACGGGTAGTGGACCGGGTGGACTCAGCAATGACCAGTGTTTCTCAGAGATCCGCGGTGTTCCTCCATTCTAACTAAGTATGTTGCCTTTGTCGCCCAGGAATGCCAGATCGGGTACAAGGAGGCTGCTTGAATGCCCTATCCGGGGTATATGGTTGGGGAGCCTTGGGTCCTTTGGTGGGTACACCGCTGGCTAGACGACTGTGTGGCGGTGGTGGGGTGCTCCTGTAAAGTGGTCCCTCCACTCCTCTGGTTCGCATAGCAGAGCTGAACAACTGCTAGCTTCGGTACCAGCAAACCGGCTGTAGATGGGCACGGGATGGTTTTGAACCCGCATATTGACGCCCGATGATCGTTTGGTAATGCCCCGGGAATAAGGGTGCTCAACCGGGGTGATGACAGGGAGATGGGCCAGGGAATTGGCCACAGGGCCGCACGGAACTGTGCAACCCCCTCTCCTAGGTTGCAGAGCTGAAGATCTTGCTTCCTTCTCCTATGTTGCTGTAACTCCTTCTCTCTCTACACACTACCACTACACTCTGCCCACTAGGACCTGATTGGCCCTCTATGCTAGGTGATGCATGTAGGGTATGGATCTCTGAGTTAACTGTGTGACCGCTGAGTCAGAGAATATTGCTGCTGCTGTTTTGGCTGCAATACCCTCCTGTGACGCACTCGTTGCAGGGCGCCACACATGGAGCAGAACTGCCGGAAAGACACAGGTACTTTCAGCTGTGTTATTAATTTGTCAACTCACAAACCCACTAATGTAGAACTGAGTGAGCTTTCTAGAGGTCTCACATTTTGTCCCACAAAGTCCCTAGACAAAACTGAACTGTGTTGTGACATGGAAGAATATTTCAGGAGGTTGAGACTGAAGGAGTTCTTTGATAATAAAGAGAACTTGAGGCCTCTAAGCAGCTAAACACAAATGCAACAAAGGAAAAAGAAAACCTCTGACTGGACACCTGACCCTGGCCGCAACATCAGTTTGGACAATATATTGAGTCATTCAGACATTTGGTACAATCCACAATATTAGATAAAAAAAAACAGAAATATCTAATATTACTGTGCAAGAGAGAAGGGCAATTTACAGCCTGAAGAACAACAGGGAGATCACTATTAAGCCTGCAGGCAAAGGTGGGGCTATTGTTCTCCTGGATACAATGGACTACGTCAAAGAAGCACACAGACAGCTGATGGATTTACAATACTACACCAAACTGGACGAGGACCCAACTCCAAAATATATGAGGGAGTTGAGAAGACTCATCAAATGTTTAGGTACAGATTCCACAAACCTTCTGGACTTAATTCCTAAGGATTCAAGGATGGGAGTTTTCTATATGCTTCCCAAGATTCATAAACCAGGTAACCCAGGGAGACCGATCATCTCAGGGGTGGGAACACTCACTGAAAGAATCTCTGGGTGGGTGGAAAATGTCCTTAAACCGCTGGTAAGGAGGACAGACAGCCATATACAGGACACAACGGACCTTCTAAATAAGCTCTCTACAATAGGTCCCCTCCCCGAGAGTACATCTTAGCCACCATGGATGTGGAGTCCTTATATACTAACATCCCACACGAAAATGGACTTACTGCCTGCCGACTGTTTCTTGAAGCTAATGGGATCCCTTTTGAATCAGTTCTAAAGCTCACCAGATTTATCCTCACCCACAACATTTTCTCTTTTGGTGAAGAACTGTATTTACAACGCACCGGAACTGCCATGGGAAGCAAAATGGCCCCCCAGTATGCCAACCTCTTCATGGCTAAACTGGAAAATGACTTTTTAGCCTCCTACCCCTTCAAACCCTTGGCGTACTTCCATTTCATTGATGACATCTTAATAATCTGGACTGGAACTGAACATGAACTTCTAAAATTCCATGACAAGTTCAACAATTTCTTCCCAGCATAAACCTGACACTGAACCACTCAAAAACAGAAATCATCTTTCTGGATACCACCTTAAAAATTCTTAATGGTTCATTCCAGACATCAGTATATCGGAAACCGATTGACCGTCCCACATACCTCAGATGGGACAATTTCCACCCGAAACACATCAAAAAATCTATTGTCTACAGCCAGGCCCTCAGATATAACCTATTTGCTCCAACCCAGTGGAAAGGGATGAACACTTAAACCAGCTAAAAAAGACATTTTTAAACCAGGGCTATCACCCCACCTCCATTGAGGATCAGATCATTAAAGCCACAAGGATCCCTAGAAGTCAAGCACTCCAATACAGAGAAAAAGAAGAGAACCAACGTGTTCCCCGGTGGTGACCTACAACCCACAGCTTGAGGGAATGAGGAGAACTGCCAGGAAACTTCATCACATTCTACACAAGGATGACCTGACTTAAAATAATATTCAAAGACCCTCCCTTGCTGTGCTACAGGCAGCCTCCCAATTTAAGAAACATCATGGTCCGAAGTTTGATGCCCTCGGATACACCAAAAGAAACTTATCCATGCAATGTTAAGAGCTGCAAGACCTGTGCTCACATAGAGACCAGAGACAGGATACAGATCCCCAACACACAGCAGGATTATAAGATTCCCGGGACTTTCACATGCTCCTCTTCCAATGTGGTATATTTAATTATGTGCACCATTTGTCCAGTAGGATCTTTCTATGTTGGTGAGACTGGGCAGCGTCTAAGAGCAAGGATGAGGTCTCATCGTCACACAATTACACACGAAAAAATCAATTTTCCAGAAGCGGAGCATTTTTCTGGCCAGGGACATAACATTGATAATATGAAGGTTTTAATTTTGAGAGGTAATTTCAAATCCCCAAAACATCGAAGAGTGTGTCAATCCAAGCTAATTAGAAGTTTCAATTGTATACAGAACGGACTGAACATCGCTGATGGTTTTATGGCTCATTACCACTCTAAACAATGTTGTTCAAAGACATGGAAATCTTAGACACCAAGTTATCTTATAATTTAGTGTCTTAAAGACTTTATTACCACTGGGCCTGCCTGATTGAAGATCCTCTCCAAGGCTGCTTTGTTTATTTTGCCAAATGTCCAGTCTTTGTAATGTTTATGTAGTCAAATGTCCAATCATTTTAGTTGTGCATGCATATATTTTGAGTTTCTTTTCAAAATTCTTTTTATTAAAGAAAACGAACATTACAAAATATATTGTCACATATAGAATACAAGCCTTACGATTGTTACACAATAAGATATGTTTAATTGAGCTGGTTTGGGTAATAAAATATAACGACCGCTCTGACATTCCAGGCTTGACTAAGAAACATTGGTTAAGGAAAACTGTTCCAAATAACAAGTACAAACATTTAAAAAAAATTATTAACAAGAGAGAAATAAACAAAGAGTTTCATTCAATATCTTGTCATACCATGCCTGATGAAGAGACCTGAGTCTCTCGAAAGCTCGCCTTATAACATCATTTATTTTATTTTTGTTAGCCATTAAAACGTATCTTGTTTCTCACAGTGAGAGCAATCAACATTTTCCCAACTGGCTAACACGGTACCAAACCTTTTTCTTCTGTGCATATTTATGTAACCACTTAATTTTAGTTCTTTGTTTTTACTTTTTCGACCAGAAAAAGAAATCAGTTATTTCTCAATTGAATTCTGCAGATTATCGGTCACATTAAAGGTAAAAAAGAAGAAACTTATGAAATTATTCTTCTTGGTATTATATTTTTACATGACAAAACCTGGCATTTTAACAGGTGTGTGTAGACTTTTTACGTCCGCTGTAATTCACCACCTACATCTTTATAAAGTTGCACTTTTTTATGCAAATGTACTTTTAGTAGTTTATTTTGTCTAGTTGAAAACTAGCATCCAAAATTTCAAAGCGAACCCGACATCTGATATATCCTGTCTTACCCATTATCAGCATGTGCCCAATTTCACCCATATATGTTTAACTCTGAAACACTGGACTGTTTCGAGGAAAGTCTAAAAGTCTACATTGACTGAGCTGCCCAAGAGTCAAGTCATACAGTGTATACATACAGAATTACGGAATACAGATACTGAGGATTACACCCAGTATACAGGACAGGGGAAGTGGTACTGTGCAAAGCTGATTTGGCCTAAAGCCAAATTGGATATAATTCCACACCAAATCTCAAGGCATACAAGGTCCATCTCCAAAGACCTGAATTGTTCCTGTGTCTTACCTGTGCGCAGTGTCATCAAGACGTTTAAAGTCCATGGCACTGTGGCTAACCTCCCTAGATGTGGACGGAAAAGAAAAATTGACGAGAGATTTCAACGCAAGATTGTGCGGATGGTAGATAAAGAACCTCGGCTAACATCCAAACAAGTTCAAGCTGCCCTGCAGTCCGAGGGTCACAACAGTGTCAACTCGTACTATCCGTCGGCATCTAAATGAGAAGGGACTGTATAGTAGGAGACCCAGGAAGACCCCACTTCTTACCCCGAGACATAAAAAATCCAGGCTGGAGTTTGCCAAAACTTACCTGAGAAAGCCTAAAACATTTTGGAAGAATGTTCTCTGGTCAGATGAAACAAAAGTAGAGCTTTTTGGGCAAAGGAATCAACATAGAGTTTACAGGAGAAAAAAAGAGGCATTCAAAGAAAAGAACACGGTCCCTACAGTCAAACATGGCGGAGGTTCCCTGATGTTTTGGGGTTGCTTTGCTGCCTCTAGCACTGGACTGCTTGACCGTGTGCATGCCATTATGAAGTCTGAAGACTACCAACACATTTTGCAGCATAATGTAGGGCCCAGTGTGAGAAAGCTGGGTCTCCCTCAGAGGTCATGGGTCTTCCTCACTCTTTAAGCCACCCTAACCCCCTGTTTACTGTAAAAGCCCCTCTCAGCCCTAATATGCAGTAATGCCTGCCTCATAAACCCCAGCATACGGTAATAACTCCTCCTTCGTATACTGAGTAATACCCCTATTCCCATCTCTCACTCTACAGTATTACACAGCCCGTACCCCACATCACACAGCCCGTACTCCCACCTCACAGAGCCCGTACTCCCACCTCACACAGCCCATACTCCCACCTCACACAGCCTGTACTCCCACCTTACACAGCCTGTACCCCACCTCACACAGCCCGTACTCCCACTTCACACATCCTGTACCCCACCTCACACAGCCCGTACTCCCACCTCACACAGCCCGTACCCCCCTCACACAGCCCGTACCCCACCTCACACAACCCGTACCCCACCTCTCACAGCCTGTACCCCACCTCACACGGCCCGTACCCCACCTCACACAGCCTGTACTCCAACCTCACACAGCCCGTACTCCCACATCACACAGCCCATACCCCACCTCATACAGCCCCTACCCCACCTCACACAGCCCATACCCCACCTCACACAGCCCGTACTCCCACCTCACACAGCCTGTACCCCCATCACACAGCCGTACCCACATCACACAGCGTACTCACTCACATAAACGTACTCCCACCTCACACAGCCATACTCCACTCGCACAGCTCGTACTCCCACCTCACACAGTCCGTACCCCCACCTCACACAGCCCGTACCCCACACTCACACAGCCCTTACTCTACTCACACAGCCCGTACCCACTCATCACCCGTACCACATCACATAGTCCATACCCCACCTCACACAGCCCGTACTCCCACCTCCAAAGCCCGTACCCCACCTCACACAGCCCGTACCCTACCTCACACAGCCGTACCCACATCACACACCTATTCCCACCTCACACAGCCCGTACTCCAACTCACACAGCCCGTATACCACCTCACACAGCCCGTACCCCACTCACACAGCCATTACTCGACCTCACACAGCCCGTACCCCACCTCACACAGCCCGTACCCACACTCACACAGCCCGGACCCCACCTCACACAGCCCATACCCACATCACACAGTCCATACCCCACCTCACACAGTCCGTACCCCACCTCACACAGCCCGTACTCCCACCTCACACAGCCCGTACCCCACATCACTCAGCCATACCCCACCTCACACAGTCCATACCCCACCTCACACAGCCCGTACCCCCACCTCACACAGCCATTACTCGTACCTCACACAGCCCGTACCCCACCTCACACAGCCCGTACCCCACATCACACAGCCTGGACCCCACCTCACACAGCCCATACCCCACATCAGACAGTCCATACCCCACCTCACACAGTCCGTACCCCACCTCACACAGCCCGTACCCCACCTCACACAGCCCGTACCCCACATCACACAGCCGACCCCACCTCACACAGCCCATACCCCACATCACACAGTCCATACCCCACCTCACACAGTCTGTACCCCACCTCACACAGTCTGTACCCCACATCACACAGCTCGTACCCCACCTCACACAGCCTGTACTCCACCTCACACACCCTGTACCCCACATCACACACCCTCACTTTCTTCATTACCTGACACACGAGCTTCCATCTCCTCCAGCTTTTCCTTTACATCTCTTGCTTCAGACAGCAACTGTGAGGCCCCTCCACAAGGGTCACATAGTCATGACATCATCACAGGTCCTGCAGCCATATCTTCAGCATCCAGACTCTGCAGGAGCTAATTGTTTGTTCCTCTGTGCTCCACCAACCCTCTTCCCCCCCGCAAAGCACAGGCAGTTCTACCATTGAGGGTAGATGATTTCCCACCCCCACACTCCTCTCCAGGCCGCAGAGTACAGAGTCAGGGCGCAGCAGAAAGTGAAACTGACTTGGTCTCGCTGCAGCGCCTCCTGGCGGCCGGCGCCCTGTGCGACCGCACGACTCGCCCATAGGAAGGGCTGGCTATGGCAGCAGTTATGTGCACAACCCAGCGAGCAATACACATCAATCTTGTTAATAGGCGAAATCACTGGCAACATCGCTATCGCCGTGTCACACGGAGCAATGTTTGCCGATCGCTGGAGCAACATCGCCAGGTTTTCCAACATGTTGGTAAACCTGTCAACTGCGATCCAGCGATTTATCACAGTTGCGTCGTGCTGTTACATGGCACAATGCACGTGCGATGTCGCTGCAACATCGCTGAATCTGGGACTTTTCAGTGATGTTGCAGGCAACATCGCCCCGTGTATATGGTTCAGGTAGTTCAGGAAGTCTACATGAATTTTAAATTAAAGAAATAATTTTATTAATAATGTTTTAATGAAAAGTTCATGAAGTCTTCCTTCATTTTGTTGTTTAATTCTTAACACAACCATATCCCAATTAAAAGATGGTATTCCCACTAATGCTACCACATTGTTTTTGCTTTTTATTACCATTATTATTATTATTTTCCACCTTCAAATTATTTCAGTTTGTTTCTCAATTGATTTGTATAGATTATTGTTGATGTTACAGGTGGAAAAAGCTGTTAAATGATTGTTTTTGGTTTAATTTTGACAAAAACCTGCATTTTATCAGTGATATGCAGACTTCTTATATTCACTATAGGTGAAAACATGTGAGATTAACGAAGTATGACAACATCGACAAGCAAAAAATGGAAAGTGACAAAACGCTTAAAAAATCTATAAAACAATGGTTTAGGCTGGCTTCACACTTGCAGATGGATCTGCAGCGTTTTGCAGATGCATCTGCAAGTGTGAGCATGCTGACCGCGGCCCCTATGTTTATAATAGGGCGCACCGGGTCTGAACGCTCTCATTCATTCCTATATGTGTACTGTCAGCAGGCGTATGCCTGCTTACAGATCACACTCTCCCGCCCGCACTGTGGACGCGAGATGTAGCGTCCATGCTGCGGGCGGGAGTGTGTGATCTGTCAGCAGGCATACGCCTGCTGACAGTACACATATAGGAATGAATGAGAGCGTTCAGACCCGGTGCGCCCTATTATAAACATAGGGGCCGCGGTCAGCATGCTCACACTTGCAGATGCATCTGCAAAACGCTGCAGATCCATCTGCAAGTGTGAAGGCACCCTTAGCTGAAAGAAAAAAAACAACAAACTTAGTAACCAAAAAAGGCGCAAAATCAAAGATTAAAAAGCTCCAAAATGTCAGCTAATAATATTGTCTTGCTGTTCTACATCAATGCAATAAGTTTCTACTTTAATCTGTCTTTAAATACAGATTAACTGTGGCAGACAGTCTTGCCTACTTACTAAGAAAAACTGGAGTAAAATACATACAGTGTTGGCCAAAAGTATTGACACCCCTGCAATCCTGTCAGATAATATTCAGTTTCTTCCTGAAAATGATTGCACTCGCAAATTCTTTGGTATTATTATCTTCATTTAATTTGTCTTCAATGAAAAAACACAAAAGAGAATGAAGCAAAAAGCAAAACGAGCCAGACAAAAGTATTGGCACCCTCAGCCTAATACTTGGTTGCACAACCTTTAGCCAAAATAACTGCGATCAACCATTTCCGGTAACCATCAATGAGTTTCTTACAATGCTCTGCTGGAATTTTAGACCATTCTTCTTTGGCAAACTGCTCCAGGTCCCTGATATTTGAAGGGTGCCTTCTCCAAACTGCCATTTTTAGATCTCTCCACAGGTGTTCTATGGGATTCAAGTCTGGCTCATTGCTGGCCACCTTAGAAGTCTCCAGTGCTTTCTCTCAAACCATTTTCTAGTGCTTTTTGAAGTGTGTTTTGGGTCATCATCCTGCTGGAAGACCCATGACCTCTGAGGGAGACCCAGCTTTCTCACACTGGGCCCTACATTATGCTGCAAAATTTGTTGGTAGTCTTCAGACTTCATAATGCCATGCACACGGTCAAGCAGTCCAGTGCCAGAGGCAGCAAAGCAACCCCAAAACATCAGGGAACCTCCGCCATGTTTGACTGTAAGGACCGTGTTCTTTTCTTTGAATGACTCTTTTTTTTCTCCTGTAAACTCTATGTTGATGCCTTTGCCCAAAAAGAGAGAACATTCTTCCAAAACGTTTTAGGCTTTCTCAGGTAACTTTTGGCAAACTCCAGCCTGGCTTTTTTATGTGTCTGGGTAAGACGTGGGGTCTTCCTGGGTCTCCTACCATACAGTCCCTTTTCATTAAGACGCCGATAGATAGTACGGGTTGACACTGTTGTACCCTCGGACTGCAGGGCAGCTTGAACTCGTTTTGGATGTTAGTCGAGGTTCTTTATCCACCATCTGCACAATCTTGCGTTGAAATCTCTCGTCAATTTTTCTTTTCCGTCCACATCTAGGGAGATTAGCCACAGTGCCATGAGCTTTAAACTTCTTGATGACACTGCGCACGGTAGACACAGGAACATTCAGGTCTTTGGAGATGGACTTGTAGCCTTGAGATTGCTCATGCTTCCTCACAATTTGGTTTCTCAAGTCTTCAGACAGTTCTTTGGTCTTCTTTCTTTTCTCCATGCTCAATGTGGTACACACAAGGACACAGGACAGAGGTTGAGTCAACTTTAATCCATGTCAACTGGCTGCAAGTGTGATTTAGTTATTGCCAACACCTGTTAGGTGCCACAGGTAAGTTACAGGTGCTGTCAATTACACAAATTAGAGAACCATCACATGATTTTTCTAACAGTGCTAATATTTTTGTCTACCCTCTTTTTTATGTTTGGTGTGGAATTATATCCAATTTGGCTGTAGGACAATTCTTTTTGTGTTTTTTTCATTGAAGACAAATTAAATGAAGATAATAATACCAAAGAATTTGTGATTACAATAATTTTCAGGAAGAAATTGAGTATTATCTGACAGAATTGCAGGGGTGTCAATACTTTTGGCCAACACTGTATATTATATACTTACCTGGTGCTGTGTGTCATCAACTTACGTCGTGACATCCATGAATCCCACAATCCACTGAGCTGCCCCGGAAACATCGCCATATTAGCACATCCAAGTAATGAGTGTGGTAATATGGCACCGACCTGCAACCGATGCCAGGACCCACCGCCAGGACCTGCCACACCCGCACCATCCCCGGACACCCCTCGTCACACACGGTGACCTGACAAGCCTGTAGTGATGTCACAGTCATGTGACTGATCACATGGCTGTGACATCACCATAGGTCCTGTAACACTGAAATCAGCCAGTCTCCCTGCTAAGCCCGTGCTCACCCCCTCAGCTCAAACTCACTTTCCCCTTCTTAGCCTGCACTCACTCACCCAGCCTGCACTCACTCATCCCCTTCAGCTCTCACTCATTCTCCTACCTAAGCCTGCACTCACTCACCCTCAGCCTGCACTCACTCTCCACACACTCAGCCCACAATCACTCTCCCCTGCTCAGCCTGCACTCACCTCTCCCCACTCAACCTGCACTTCTCCCCCTCAGCCTGCACTCACTGTCCCCTCTAATTCCACACTCACTCTCACCCCTCAGCTTGCACTCACTGTCCACCATCAGCCTGCATTCACTCTTCCCCCTCAGCCCACACTTATCCCTGCTCGGCCTGTATTCACTCATCCCTGCTCAGCCCGCATTCACCTCTGCTCAGCCTGCACTCACTCTCCCCTCAGCTAGAACTCACTTTCCCACCTCAGCCCACACTCACTTTCACACCTCAGCCCGCACTCACTATTCCCACTCAGCCCGCACTCACTCACCCCATTCAGCCTGCATTCACTCACCTTCACTCAGCCCGCACTAATTCCCCTCAGCCAGCAAACTTGCCTGACCTAAACCTATGGGGTATTGTCAAGAGGAAGATGAGAGACACCAGACCTAAAAATGCAGACGAGCTGAAGGCTGCTATCAAAGTAACCTGGGCTTCCAAAACACCTCAGCAATTTCACAGGCTGATCACCTCCATGCAATGCCACATTGATGCAGTTATTTATTCTAAAGGAGCCCCGACCAAGTACTGAGTGTATTTACTGTACATACTTTTCAGTAGGCCAACATCTATGATTTAAAAATCATTATTTCAGTTTGTCTTATATAATATTCTAATTTTCTTAGATAATGAATTTTCATTGGCCGTAAGCCATATTCAACAACATTAACAGAAATAAACACTTGAAATTGATCACTCTGTGTGTAATCACTTATATAATATATGCATTTCACTTTATGTATTGAATTACTGAAATAAATTAACTTTTTGATAATATTCTAATTCACTGAGATGCACTTGTATACATCAAGAAGGGGACATATATACCAGGATGGGCCCAGGATAGGGAACATATATATCAAAATGGAGCACATATATACTGGGATGGACATATGATGGGGGACATATATACCAGGATGGGGAACATGTATACCAGGATGGGGGACATACTATACCAGATGAGCTTGGGATGAGAACTAATATACCAGGATGGGGAGCACATTTACCATGAAGGGTCCCAGGATAGGAGACATATTTACCAAGATAGGGGATATATATACCAGGAAGCAATCCGGGATGGGGGGATAATAGTACAGAATGTAATAATATTTATTCATTTACATAGCGCTAATAATTCCATAGCACTTTACATACATCAGTAATGCTGTCCCTATTGAGGCTCACAATGTAAACATCCTATCAGTATGTCTTTACAATGTGGGAGGAAACTGGAGTGCCTGGAGGAAACCCACACAAACACAGGGAGAACATACAAACTCCTTGCAGATGTTATCCTTGGTGGGAATTGAACCCAGGACCTTGGGACGTCAGTGCTGCAAAGGCTGCAGTGCTAACCACTTGAGCCACCGTGTCTGCCCTGTGGGACATTACTACATAATGAAGGGGCAGGGGAGGCAACTCATATGTCTTAAGGGGGAGGCAGGTCCAAATTTTGCACCTGGGCACATCAGACTCTAGTTACGCCACTGAGGTGCATGAAGTATTAAGTATGTCTCTTGTTACACCAAAGTGTTGCGATGTAACCAAGGAGAGGCTGAAATAGATATAGTAGTAATTGGCACCATTCAACGCCTTCCACATCTCAACTACTAGCATTTAACACGGTGACCGCATGGAATTATCACTTGGCCAGTTCATCAATAGGCATAACTTCATTCCTTTTGCATGTTTGAGCATGATTATTACATTAGGGAATGTGTAATCATATACTATGATCTGACCTTCTTTACAAGTTGATATGTTGACGGTTCTTTTGGCCATGAAGGTGTTAAACAGATGCAGAAAGCTGTAAGATGTTTCCCAGAAAACAGTAATATTATTAGAAGTAGTAACAGGGTCTCTGGTGTGATTCCCCCTAAAAATATCTAACAGGAAATCCAACTCCATAGTAGACATACTTAGGCACCCTGTACAGCATATTAGTGGCATCGTAAAAAATTAGCTCTGTGCCAAGAAGGGCTCTTATACTCTGGAAACCAGTACACATATACTTTCAGTGTTTAGAAAATCTAACAAAAAAAATAGGAATGTTACTGGACAAATGTGTTTATGTACAATGTTTAACTGTAAAATAGCAGAAAGAAATAATATTTCACAAAAGAGTCTCATACCTGGACCTGGCCTGGGCCACTAGGCTTCAGAAGCTTCAGAAGTAATCTGTAATAGATAATACAAATTTCAACCGTACAATCCATACACAATACACTGGATTCACAACAGGTGACAATTTACCCTTGGAATGGTGCTATTACACTTTCACATTTTTCTTACATCAGCTGTCAGCCAGTACCCAGGTTTAATTGCATTATGCTCATCGTATTTATCGAATTTATATTCAAGGGGTTTCCCCAAAAACAAAGCTAGTGTTAATCAATAGATCTTGGAAATATAATAATCTCTACAACTGGAGGTGTTTAAAAAAATGTTCCTGTGCTGAGATAATCTTATGTCGCACCCCCAAGGACTGGGGTACTCGAGACTGGGCCATACTGTCTCGGGGATGTCAAGGTGCTGTGGCCCGATCCTGTTGTCCTAGGTGCGGCAATAAAATGGAAAAATAAAGCTTATAGGATTTTGTGAAGCCACCCGTCATGTGTGGTCAATGTGGACAACCGCTGCCGTATTCCGGCTGGGGACGATGATGAGGGGCAGTTGGGTGACAAGCCCTTCATGGATAGGGCTGGTTGTCCCCAAGGCAGGTGCAAGGGAGCCTGGTGTGCTCTGGGTGCTGCACTGTCTCCCCTTCACAGCTCCTCCAGCCAGCACTCAGGATCAATAAAGAAAAGGAAGAACAGCGCCCAAAGCTGGTAGTTTATATCTTCATAAATTTATTCCATCCACCACAGCACAACGTTTCGGTTAACAACCTTTTTCAAGTGCATACATCCCACAGGTACAAAGTGTTATTTATAGTATAAAACCCCACCCCCATTAACATAGCACCAATCAATAGGAAGTGAGTAGTAAACAAAGTTAAAAATCACCTATCCACTAGACATAGATCAACTAAACATACTTCACCATAATGGAGGCATATAATCCAGTCTGATCGCTCATATAGTACATACATCGCCATTGTACGTGTCCTAATAAGTCCAGTAAACATAACAGAAGGCAATCACGGCATCCAGCCAATCATAGCGAGGCATTATCGGTCATCATAGCAACTCCAGATACCTCCGATCTTCCACCTATCATCACCGTACATATTCGGTGCTTGATTACGCATGCGTCAGCGTCCACCTCCGATTGGATCATTCCCCTCTCCTTCTCCGAAATCTAGAGGGCGGGCCAATGACGTACTTCCGGGAATCGGCGTCCATGGAGAAATAGAGGCTTAATCTCCTCACGGTGTCGTTTACATGGCAACAGTATGGGCGGAGATTATTTAGGGAAATACAATCACAATAGCATAACTGAAAATATAAGAGAACATAGATAACAGCCCGTTTGGATACTATGATTCTACCACATATTAAGGAAAAAGCAAACTCTGACTAAATCACATATTTAAAGGGCCACACATAGCACATCAAGGCATCAAGGATAAAGTTATACAGTACATATCTCTCCCATATAATAAGACAGCAGTTTATATACAAATATAAGTTCTTTATATGGTGGTCACATACTTAAACAATTATTTAAAGGGACACACACAGCACATCAGGGTATCAAGGATGAAGGTATACAGCACATATCTCTCCCATACAAACAAAAGGCAGTTTATGAAGAATCAGGACATGATGGATTAATTATTATCAGGACATGATGGATTAATTAAGTGACCATCATATAAAAGCCTATATTTCTTCATACCATACCAGTACTTTACTGGTGGCACGGCAACACAGTTTACAACAGTCACAGTTCTTTCCCACTGCCACCACGAATCCGGGCCCGGGTTCTCACTGCAGCTTAGACGGCTCCTCTGTGTCACTCCCCTCAAGGTACCATTCAGACCTCTCTCTGTTCTGTACCTGTCCTCCTTTATGGGTTCGGTCCGGCCATCACGGGCTCTGTAGTGAGTAGTCTCCCTTCTCCGGTCACTAGCTCTAGTAAGATGGCTTTGTCCTACTCCGTAGCGGTAGTTAGGTCACCGGTCATAGAGACCCCGCACCCCGCCGGGATGTCTTGTCGTTAGGGTAGTGTAGTTTCCCCAGTCATGTGTAGAGAGCTGATGATGTATTCACACTGCGGAGCTGGGAATCTGGCGCCTGCGCTACACACAGGTGTGATATCTGTACATCATGTGATCTAAATTCCTGGGCAGCGCACACAGCGCATGCCTGATAACTTAATGTACAGTGCAGGTGCTGAATAAGTCAGAAGAAAGAGAGGAGGCAGCGCCAGGAGGCCAGATAGCGATGATGGACAGCAGCAAGGCAGTTAAGTCCTGGAGAGAGAACACACCTCCAGGTCTAAATAGAGGTATGGCGGGAAATGTATAAGTTCAGTATACATGGGGCTAATACACATAAGAGCCACCTTAACAGAATGCAGCTCTAATTACTTTAATGGGTCCTGGGGGGAAGGAAGTGCCAGGTTCCCTAAAAGCTTACCGGGAGCTGAACAGGGCCTGAAGCACCTTTCAGTTATGTGACTGATCACATGACTGAAATGAAGGTCCAAGAAGATCCTGCAATGGCTCAAGGTCTGCAGCCTCTGTGCAGCTCCCAGTGGCTCCTCTTTCATGCTCTGCACCAATCAAGAACTTCAAGATGTGGTAATGTATTGTGTGTGGGTAAGTGTGTATGTTGCAGAGCTGTGCTTATCTGTATGTGCATGTTGTGTCCATGTAGCAGAACTATGTGTATCTGTATGTGCCTATAGTGTCCAAATAGCAGAACTGTGTGTGTCTATATGAGCATGTACTTTTAATGTAGTAGAGCTGTGTGTCTGTATGTGCATCTATTGTGCATGTAGCAGACTGTATGTGTATCTGTGCGTGCATGTAGTATCCATGCAAAGGTGTGTGTGTCTATATGTGCATGAAGTAGAGCTGTGTGTCTGTGTTTGTAGTATGCATGTAGTAGAGCTGTGTATGGTGTACATCTAGAAGAGCTGTGTCTGTGTATGTAGTATGCATGTAGCAGAGCTGTATGTGTGGCGCCCCTGCGTCCAGGAGGCCACAGAAGGGAACTGCAGCCAGGCAGGTAGGACACTTGTTGCACAACAACACCCTCACAGCCCACACAACCCACGTGTAGTAGATGGTAGCATCCAGCCCTGAGATTGGAAGACTCTAGGCAATTGAGGGGTGGTGGATTTAGAGGAGTGGGTTGTTCACACATGTAGTCAGGTGACTTGACAGTAGAAATAGTGAGGGGGCGGAGGAAGGAGTTCAGTAGGCCATAGTGAGCTGAACAGAAAAGACCAAGAACAGGCCAAGAGACAGCAGAAGGTTGAGCTAAGCTGAGCAGCAGAAAGAAGCACACGTTCTGGCAAAGTGGGGCGTAAGGAGCGCAGAATCTGTACCAGCCAGTGTGAGCCGGAGGAGAGAGAAAACCTATCCGGAGCCAGTACCCCCAGGAGTGTGCAGGAAAGAGAGGGACGGGGAGACCCGGGCCCTAGACACACAGCTGAAGCTACCGACTGCAGGCAGAGTAGCCCTCCTATGATACCGAGAGACGCAGAGAGAAAGGAGCATGGTAGAGCCTCACACCTGAGGACTGCTGGAGGCTGGGCTGAGTAGAGTGTCGGCTCTAGAGGGGACCGTAGTTTACCCGGCATTCCCATACACCGACGGGGGACCACAGCTACACGTTAGGGTCCCCACCCCAAAGGACAGGCAGCTCAGTGACACACTGGAGGACCCACAGGGGCCCAAGTCACCGCCATACTGTCCGGCATTTCACACACACACCCGTGGATACGGAGACCGTTAATAGCCCGGAAAGGACACAGAGACTGTGTGAGGGGTCACAGAGAGAGAGGCCTGGCTGCAGAGTAAAGGGAACCCGGAGAGGGAGAGTGTGCCCGTGTACTTGTACTGAATTTTGTAAGAACTGTAAATGACTTGTGAACTGTCTGAAGAACTGAGAGTAAACACGGAAAACCCTGAGATTGCCTCCCTTGTGTCTCTGCATGAAAGCGATTCTCTCTATACAGGATTACAGAAAGCCCTCCACCTGCAGAGCCACAGCACCAGCATTGAGGAGAGATCCCTGCTGCGTCTACACAGTAAGTGTACTGAATGGTCCACATAGACTTAACCCTTACTGGCCTGGGGAACACAGTTCTACTCACTGGAACTACACCATCTACGCTGCCACTACATCATCCCCGGAGGTTCTGCAGCAGCGGCGGCCCCATCACGGGCCGCATACAGTGGGTGGCGTCACGACTGACAATCCCCTGTAAATATTCCCCTTTTATTGCCGAGCCTGGGACACGGACCGGACCAGGACCACCTGTGACTTCCCCAGCAACCGACCCGGTCCGGTACCGAGTACCCCCGTCCCAGTGGGCCCGACATATGTGTCTATATGTTCATCTAGCAGAGCTTTAAGTGTGTATATGTGCATATAGCAGAGCTGTATGTGTCTACATGTGGCAGAGCCATGTACAGTATATCTATGGGCATATAGCAGATCTGTATGTGTGTCAAATATGCCATATATTTTGCAGAAAGACACTAACAATAGATTTATTGCCTCCAAATTCTAACCTAGTTTATTAAAATTAGTGCTAATGAGCTCTTACTTTTTTACCGCCATGGAAGCTTTAATTTACAGGAAGAAAGTTTTTCCTATTTTCCTTTGTCTACATCTTTGATGCAGCTTAAGGAGGGGGAGGGGAGGGATGGGTACAGAGTATTAAAGTGGCGCAGTGAGACTCTTTCACCCGGGGCCCACAAAAACCTGGAACCGGCCCTGGTCATATGTCGCACCCTGGGGCAAGGGTACTTGGAACAGGGCCCTCTCTTCAGTCTGCGGGGAATGTCACGGTGACGTGATCCAGCTCCATATGCCCATGTGCAGCACTAAAAAGGGGAATTAAAGGAAAAAGGGGAAAATAAAGTTTGTAGTTCATAACGCTACCCGTGGATTGCGGCCAGTATAGCCGCCGCTGACGGTCAGACCTCTGAGGATGATGTTAATGGCAACAGCTGGGATAGTGAGCCCTCCACAGGTAGGACTTTGTCCCCAGGGCAGGTGCAGAAGGGTAGTATCTGAATGCCAGGCGTTGTCTCCTCCAGACTATCCCTCTTGAGGCTTGGACAGTCAGTGTGTGGTTCTGCAGGCAAGCCTGGTTGTGGATGCAGAAATTACAGTCTCAGATAAATACAAATATGCAAATTTGCACTTCACTAAGGAAGTAGAGAAACTCCAGTGCCACATTTAAGCAGCTACCTCAAAGTCATAATCACTTTCCAACAAGCTTTTAATATAACTAAGGGATTTGTGCCAGATCAGAACCCCAAACTACAGACGCTGCATTTCGGGGTACCTGCCCCTCATCAGTGTAGTGTGTGGGATATTCTGATCTGGCTGAGAATCAGAATATCCCACACAGTACACTGATGAGGGGCAGGTACCCCGAAATGCAGCGTCTGTAGTTTGGGGTTCTGATCTGGCACAAATCCCTTAGTTATATTAAAAGCCTGTTGGAAAGCGATTATGATTTTGAGGAAGCTGCTTAAATGTGGCACTGGAGTTTCTCTACTTCCTTAGTGAAGTGCAAATTTGCATATTTGCATATATCTGAGAGGAGGGAAGTGGCTTACAATCTCCTCACCTACTTCGCTGTCTCCATGAGGTTGATAGCAAGCTCCCAGACCTAGTCTCAGATAATCAGCGTCAAGCTTGACCGAGCTCTTTACTTGTACGTACAACAGGTTACAGGGTAGAAACAGCTGGGACCATTCGGCTACTACACCTCCTTTCTTGTTCTTTTCCAGGCCAGCGGTCACGGGTCTTTTCCCGGGAGATCTCAATTTGTCTCCCTGACCCTATCTGACAGCCTTTCCTTTGCTGCACTGAAGGGTAGGATCAGGGCATGAAGTCCCTTCTCTACACCGGTTAATTCACGGTTGGGGCATAAAGCGCCCTTCCGCAACTACAAGGCTGGCACCCTGGCTTTGGCCCGGTCCCCCGGTGTCACCGTTGTTCTTGGGTACACTGTAGACCCCTTCTTCCTTCCCACGGGAGACTGTCTGGGACCCAGACTGGCCATCCGGTGGGCAAGCTGCCAGGTCCGTGTTCTTCCACTCTGGATTACAGTTTGTCAGGCTTACTGGGTGTTTCGGGTTAGGGGTTTCGTTCCTTCTCCCCTCACGCACGCCAGGAATGTCAACCAGAACTCTCTCCAAGCTCCCCTAACTTTGTGTTCCTAAGTTTTAATCTAGTTCATCCACCCACTTCCCGGGCTTTTTCTATCGCTCCACCCTCCACTTGGTTCCCCTCCTCTCCCCTGCCTGACATAGAGTAACTAGGACTAGGGATTCGGGGGATGTGTCGGGTGTTTGTGTGAAGTGTCCTGTCTATATGCCTCAGCTGCAGTAACTTACTGTGGCCGCCAGTCCGCAGGGGCGCCACACATGCATCACAGCACAGAACCTCGCAACCCATGGATAGCTTCACAGCCAAGCAGCTAGGACCTCACAACACGCACACGGCTATGCAGTGGAGCATCCAGGAACCATACACGTGAATTGTCATGCAGCAGAGGATCTAACACATGGACAACAATGGTAACCTAGCTGGTTAGGGGAAGGAGTATTGGGACAGAGACTTATCATGCACAGTAACACCGGTTAAACAAGGGACCCACAGACCGGTGTTGCATTTATATTTTATAGCTACTATTCGCGCAATGCAGGGAAAACAATAATTTGCCATCACATTCTGTGATGGGTTGTTTTCATGAAACTGGCAACATAAGATTTCCTGATATTTAGTTTACAATCAAGTTATACTAAATTAATAAGTCAACCTGCCTGTTTTAACAGTAGGAAAATCATTATTTTAATAGGATTCATGTTACTTCCGTATTTATGTTAAAACTTTTTTCAATGTTATGATTGGATGAGAAGTATCAGACTCAAAGATGTTTCTTCAGTTCAGGAAAGGATGAACATTAGACTGTGCCAAGCAAGGACATCCAAACTTCCCAGTCATAGCTTCCCTAGAGATGTGCTGTGTCATTAGCGGAGTCGCTGGGCATTGTCACGCGAAAGCCGCTCTCCTGAACGTCGCACTAAAGATACTCTACATCTTTTTCGGGAATGAAGAAACAGCTTTAAATTTTATGTTCCTGATCTAATGCTGATGTTAAGAAAAGTTTCAACATGAACGTGAGACTTAAATGAATGCTTTTACCTCCAGCCTCTCACTTAAAAACTTTTTTCATTTCTTTAAACATTTTGTGATATATATCAGTGTTGACCTAGCAACACTAATCTTGCATCTATATATTATTCTGGACCAAATGTTTTAGGTAAGTGTGAAAAATATGCTGCAAAGTAGTGACTCGTGCACACATTGAACATTTGATTATTTTTTTACATCAGTATTTGAAGCTATTACCAGGAGTGGGTGATAAATACAGAAGTGGTGACGTGTTTCTATTATACTTTTCCCCTAATTGTTCCACTCCTGCTTTTGGATTACAAATACGGAGGTAAAAATCTCAAATACTCAACATGTGCATGTGGCCTAAGAATGTTTTAAAAAAATAAAAGCGTTAGACTAAGTTGGTATACATCAATTTTGGTGTGTTTTTCTGCAACCATGCTCTTTTGGAAGTAAATGTGTAGGTTTTGCTGCTTTTTTCATGCATTTTTGCAGCGTTTTTTAGGTGCAAATTGTCCACAATACTTCTTTAACACCTAAACATAAAAAAATACCAAAATTACAGTTTTTTGACAGCCACAACATTGCAGTAAAATACAATAACAGGCGATCAAAAAAAATTGCATCTATACCAAAATGGTATCATTAAAAACGTCAGCTCGTGATGAAAACAATAAGCCCTCACACAGCCCCAGATCCCAACAAATTCGAATGTCACACGTCTCGTAATTTAAGTGATTAGTTCCAGCTCACCTAGTTGGTCATACACCTGGGGCTCAGACACTGGCCTCACCTTGGCCTTTCATCAAGGTTAATAGAAAAAATTGAAATCTGGCTCAACAGGAATGGATTTTCTTTTTTCTTTTTCAATAAAATAGTGCATACAAAAGAAAAAATTATATGGACAACATGACATAGTCACATTAAGTAGTCATAAGACTGCTTAATTCAATTGAAATGCGTTGACTAGGTTTTTTGGTATGCACTATTTTATTGAAAAAGAAAAAAAGAAAAAAGAAAATCCATTCCTGTTGAGCCAGATTCCAATTTTTTCTATTCGTCTTGGAATATGACGACAAAAGCACACATTTTTTTGACAAATTTATGAATTACCCAAACTATGAGAAGGCATTTGCACAACATTAGGCTATGGGCCAGACATCCGTCTACAGGTATCCCAAAGACCTCACATCATTACTCTGCAAGACTGAATTAGAGTCTAAAAAATGGAGTTCTAGCTTCTTTAAAGACGAGTCCCACTTTTGTTTTGGATGCAAAGATAGTCGGATGTTAACCTGGAGACTATGTGGCCAACAACATAAAGAGTCCTTCATGTGTCTCAGAAGCTGTTTTTCAACTTGCCAAAGCCAGGCCACAAGTGCTAGTAAAAAAGCTTCTTTGAGCAGCCTGGGGTCTA